>VWZV01009807.1:431656-700286 GCA_013397155.1 Irena cyanogastra | reverse complement strand
TTTCTTTTTTTTGTTCAGGTTTTTTTGTTGCTTGTTTTTTTTTGCTTTGGGTTTTTTTTTTTCGCTCCTCTCTGATTTTTTTTATACAGCAACTACAGCTAGTGCAGTAAACAGAAATCAGTTTTTGAATGCCTTTCCATGAATTGGTTAAACACACTTAATGTTCCTGTGGCTTTTGGTTCCCTGAAGAGTTTTAGTTTGTCCCGGGGACCTGTTTTTCCCTACCTCTCTGAGGGTTTGTCCCCACAGGGACACTCAGGAGGGAGGGAGGGACCTGCTGCCCTCCTGGCCTTGCGCTGCCCCCTGCAGCCACATGAGCCCTGAGCTGTGCCCAGCTCCCATTTCCCCGGGCTCAGAGCAGTGGGACGGTCCCACAGAGGTGGTCAGCAGAGCTGTGACATCCGTGGGCTGCGTTGTGCTCAGCAGTGAGGCTGCAGGTTGCTCGTGAATTTACGCGAACTTAATCCCCTGCTCCATCAGGATGTGGTGAGATGCTGGACAGTGATGGTGGCTGCTTTGAGGCACTGTTTCACATCAAATACTGAAAAAGCACGTTCTCCAGGGTAGTTTATTTCCTTCAGCACTTTTTCTGAAGTAATTAATGTGTTTCCATGGGCTCTTCTCTCCTGGCTGGCTTTAGCCTTTTGGATCTTGTCATACCTGTTAGCACACGTGGATTAGCTGAGTATGAAATCACACTTGGAAGCTTGGCTTCTTTCTGAGTGGCTTGCAAAGCTATAGCTGTAAAAGGGTTTTATGGGGGTTAAACTCACCCTGCATATACACAGCTAACACAAAACTTAATTATCACCTGGGTTGTGTTTAATTCAGTTTGAGCCTTGTGGCAGGGCACAGCCATGGGTTTTTTCCACTGAAACTTGTCCCTAAAAGGCACATTTCTGGAACATCCTC
The DNA here is from genome assembly GCA_013397155.1 of Irena cyanogastra. NCBI lineage: Eukaryota > Metazoa > Chordata > Aves > Passeriformes > Irenidae > Irena > Irena cyanogastra. The sequence continues at coordinate 699,374 of VWZV01009807.1, read as the reverse complement.
TTTTTTGTTTTATCCTTTGTGAAAAAATACACTGGTGCAAAATAAAAACCCCTAATGTGCTCTCCTGTAGGATGTGAGTTAAACCCCCAAATATTTCAGAACAGGCACAAAAATTCTTCTTGAGATTTTCATTTTGCTATACTGCAGAGGTTAAGTTAAACACATGCATTTTATATCCACAAACACAGGAAGACAAGTTCATTTTGCCCCAGGAAATAGAAAATCTGGGATTTTTTTTTTTAGGATCATCAAATCTTTCTGGTGAGAGATTAATTTCTTCTGCATTGTGCTGTGTGCAGTGCTTATTGTGGAGAATTTATAAGAGTTGATATTTTAGTTGACTGACAAGTCTCTCAATGTATTTAACAACTTTAATTATACTTGTCATTTTCAAAATGAGTGAAGAAATGTACAAAACCAACAGAAATATGTCAGTTGGTTATTAGTTACAGCAAAGTCTCTTTTATCTCTCTTCTCTCGGGTGGAAACCATCCTTTCCATTAAATAGGAAGTCAGTTCAAAAACTTGAGACCCATCACTGTCTTCAGGGTTTTTAATTACTCCTCTGCCTTTTTCTCTTCCTTTTGGATTGTTGCTGTGTTAGATGACTTCTGCGTTTTCAGATTTCCTCCTTGCCTTGCTGTCAGCACATGGCATCTTTCCTTTATCATGTCATGCAGCTCAGATCCCTGGTTGTCTCGTTCTGGTGCCATGCTTGCTCGGCAGACGTGTCCTTTGTGAGGGGGAATGTGCCTTGTCATCAGGAGAAAAGGAAGGGAGAAGCGAGTGCTGGTACTGGGAGCAAGGAGTTAAAGTGGAGGAGCTATGCAGGAACTGGTGGGTGGGTTTTTTTGCCACCTAAAAAATGCCCCCTGGGCCCCACTAGTACTTGTTAAAGTGAATATCTTGCTATTTTAGAAATTAACTTTCCTTGAAGGCTGCATTTTCCTCTCCCCTCTATTTGTGGCTCAGTCTTGCCTGCATGTGCAGGTTCTTTCTGCTGTCCTTGCTGTGCTGCACTGACAGGTTTCTGTGAAACGTGGATGTCTTAGAGGGTTTCCTTTTGGCCTGGTGTGGTGCTTGGAGGTTCCTTCTGTGAGCGCTGGAGGTTTGGATCTAATATCAAAGGGTTTAAAGCTAATGATTTTAAGTATGGTTGAATTTTATTGCTCCTCTGGTGGGCTGAAACCTTCAGCAACTCTTTGACCTCTTCCCAGTCAATCCAATTCCATCTAATACTCTGTGACTAATATGGTGGATATTTAATCTACTTTGCTGCTGAAATTACTTTTAGAGTCACTTTTTTCCTGAAATCTTCCTCTTTAGAGAAATTGCTGATCGTAAGCTCTAAATATGTTGCACACTACCACATAGGTTTTTTTTAAAGAAAAAGCTTTTCTTTTAGTGAAAGAAAATTAAGAGATGTAATTTCTCTTTATAACATAAATGAAATGAGGGGATATAATTATATTATGAAAGTAAAAGCCAGGTTAAAATGAAAAATTGACAGAAACCTCTCTGATGATGCTGGTAATAGAGATACTATGATGAATAGCCACACCTTAGCCAAATATTTCCTGTAATGTAATTAAGCTTTGAAGAGAAAATTAAAGAAAGCTCCTGAAGACAGTATTTCCACCCTCTAGGCAGTGCTTAGTTAAAATTTGGAACATGGATCTTTTAATGTAAGTAGCACCAAGAAACTGTGATGAATTTTGCTTGTACCAGATTTTTTTTTCTTAAAAGGTGACCAAAATAAATAGTTGAGGCCACGGTTGAAAATTCACCATAGTGCCTGTGAAACTTGGCTGCTTTCCCCTGTTTTCATCTCTTAAGACATCCAGGATTGCAAGGATTCTGCAGTGTGCAAACATGAGCAAAAGGGATTTGCTTATCTGATTTATGTGAGGACCCACCAAATTGGGTCATGGATAACGATCTCTACATCCACAATCCTGTGCCTTATAATTTAGTCATGGGCACAGGCACATTGAATTCAGTGGGCTTGAGTAATTTGAATTTAATGGAATTATTTATATGCCTGAAATTAGGCATTTAGGCAAGTTTTTGCAGGATTGTGGCATTAACCTTTTCCATATGTAACCTCTTTAAATAAGTGTACCATTGCATCAGGTGAAGCAGTGCAAGGTTCAAGTCTCAAGTTTCTGTCTGAATCCAGAGCCGGCTGATTTAATAGCAAAGGTGATATGAAATGAGATTTCTGGTCACAGCCTAACAGATTTCTGGTCACAGCCAAGAAAGGTGGACTTGCTGTACCTGAAAGTTGAGGCTTCCACTGCAAGGAGGGAATGGAAAGAAGAATCTTAATTCTCTTGCCTGCCCATAACACCAAAAATATTATTGGTGCAATAACACGGTGCTCAATAAAGGGTGGAAGTGAGAACAAATCTTCAAACTGTTCCAAGAGTGAATCTCAGAGCAACCTGAGAATAGGAACAATGGTGGGAGCAGACAAAGTGAACCCTCAAGCCAGACAGTTCTTGATAAGCCTGTGGAAAGGAACGTCTGGTCTGCAGGACCTGGGAACTAGACTTGGTGATCCAGCTCAGTTTTCCTACAAAGTTATGTCGAGGGATGAGATGCATTAAGGTAGCAGTAACGGAAAAGATTGTGCTCTACTACTCTTGCAAGAAAGTGAAGGACTTCACTCTTCAGAGCTGCCCATATGGCAAATTTCACATGTGCTAAAATTAAGAGAGGGGTGATGTGACCCAGCCCACATGTAACAAACATCCGTCCCGCTTCGCGCGGAAGCGTGTGCCGAGGGAGTTGGCGGAGAGCCTGGGGCGTTCTGTGATCCAGCCTTGCTGAAACAGGGGCCCTTGGCTCACAGGAGCAGGAGGCAGGCCTGGGGTGCCTTTAGAGCATGTAGGAAATACCTGGGACCCGTAGATTTCCTTCAGCAAAGCTCCCAGTAAGAGCATTTAGCTGCTGACATGAGTGCTGAGTGCTGCTGGAGAGCACAAAGGAATGGTTGGTGTTGGGGTGGGCACTGTGGGATCACTCTGTGGGTCCTGCTGGATGATCTGCCCTGCAGACCACTGCCACTAAATGTTCTTCTGTCTGTAAAATCATGGAGCCAGAATGGTTTGGGTTGGAAGAGACCTTAAAGGTCATCCCCTCCCACCCCCTGCCATGGGACACCTTCCACCAGACTAGGCTGCTCCAAGCCCTGTCCAACCTGCCCTTGGACGCTTCCAGGGATGGGACATCCACCACTTGCTTCAGACATTTGTATTTGGAGAGAGTTCAGCTTTTGAGATGCAGCAGAAATACAGGGTTACTTTCTCACCTTTTTTACATATGGTTGATGCCTTGGGCACAAATTGCATATAAAAATGCAAAAATACGTAGCTATGTTTATACTCCTTTTTGTCTGATGACTTGAGCTGCAATGGAGGGAACACAAGTGATGTATTAAATGTCTTGAACGCATGGATAAAATAAGCCAATGTGAAAACCACCATGTGCAGTTAATTTATAGACAAATATATTTGGAGCAGGTACAAACAAAGGTGTAAAGTACTATGTTTTAACAGATTTTCATGCCATATGCATTTGCTTTTACTGCCTGAAGGAAAAAAAAAATGATTGAACCAGATAGCTTAAAAAAAAGTTAAAATACCTTTTGAAAATTAACTTTTTTAGATTGCAGGAACACTACTCTTCATGGCTTATTAGTATGTTAACAGTTTTAATTATTTTAGATTATTCTAATAAAGTAATGGCTTTTTCTTGGCCACTTATTTAAGAAAGCAAATTCATAACAAAAAAAAACCCCTGAACTTTGACATTCTTCCTTGTATTTATTGCATATGTTTGGAAATTACCTAATTTTAGCAATTCACATGAAAACAGTGGTCACATCTCGTCATTTGAAATTAGGTCTGACAGCTCAGAAGTTAAACCAGTTTAGCTTATTTTAACAGCTACACTTCAGTGAGTCTGGGTTATTAAACTCTTTGGGAAGCCTTGCACACTTTATTAGGGAAAGGAAATTTATACAGTGGTAAGAAGAAAAATATATGTAATTGCCAACATATACATAGCAACTCTGGTAATAACATCACTTTGTGTAGATTGTTAGTATCCAGTGCAGAACTGTGCTTTTGTGTGAAGGGAATTCTATTGGCATGACAAATAGCTTCCCCTAAAACAATTCTCAAGGCAAACATGAGTGGCTCTTTTGGGAAGCTAAATTCAGTGAAGTGAATTTTACCCAGAGCATTGCTTCTTCAGACAGAACTCTTTACTCTGACATAGATATTAAATTTGGTCAAGGCCTGCAGTTAAATCTGAATATAAGGTTTGTCCTCTCCTGTGGTGGAACTGTGGGAGAAAATAGAGAATGAGGTTCATCCTGTCTCCTGTCACAGCTCCTGTCTCACACTCTGCCTCTGGAGGCCGTGGGCATGTTCATGCAGCAGGATGTGATGCACCTGTAAGGGTCATGACTCTCTTCACAGAACAGAAAAGCATCTTGCTCACCAGATACATGATGTTTCCACTTCAAAGTTAGGAAAACTCTTTAAGTTTTGTGTGCAATCTATTTATAGATTGAGGGCATGTTAGATCTCTTCCTACACAGCAGCTTTTCCAAACTTTGACTATGTCTTTAAAAAATTGAGGGGGAACAATCTCAGTTTTCCATATCGAGTAATTTGTTAATGACTGAATATCACTGCTGCATATATTGCTTGTTTTGCCTCCTAAGTTTTTCATCCCTGTTTATACATCCAAGCATTACAAGCAAATTTTAGTCACAGCTGGTGATCCAGCATATTCTTATCTACTTGGAAAATTTGTGAGTATATCCCTGTTGTATTTTCTTCTGGTTTGTTGATGTGTACACTCTGCAGCAGTAGATCAAGATGAGCTGTGTAAGGCACATCTTCACAGAAATGGCTGTTTTTTGACTGATTCCCTATTAACAACATGTTGAGAGCCATCACCCAGTTTTTTAATCCCTTTAACATATGCACAATTAATTTTAATAAAAATATCATGCAGTACTGATTGCATCTGTGCATTATCAACAAAACTTGAAGCCCAAAATATCTCTGTCAAAACCGTTTGCCAGGGCTTATTTTCAGTATGTTTGTTGGCCAGCGTAAGGCCAGCACCCTTGCCCTGAAGTGAGTGTTTTAAGGGCTTGTAAAATATTTCAAACTGACAATAACTGCTAATATTGGCTGGTAGAAGATAAGTAGGAATATATTTTGCTGTGTTTTGTGGTCTAGGTAAATATTGAGGTTTCAATAAGCGTTCAAACAGATGCTTAGTTGTTTTCATTATCCCTCATGAGTTATTACTCTCAGATTTTAATGAAGAGCAGTGGCTCGGGTGCTGATAAGGAACTTCAGGTGAGGCTTGCTGCAGAGGTGTGAGGAGCATGTTCAGAAATCCCAAGGTCATGCATGACCATTGTTGCACGACCTGATGCTGCTCTCCTGCTCAGTCAAGTCAATCTCTGGGCTAGATGACAATAATTTCTCTTAAAAAGCCCTCTAGAAAAGCAGGAGAGTGTGTGAAAACTTTGCTTGATGATACATTTTCTTTCTTTGATCTATTTGAAATAAATGGAATGCATTAGTGCTGTTTAACTTTGCCACGAACTGTCAGAAAATGGGAAGAAGCTGTCTGTAGTGTTGATTTTCAAAATTCTGCTGCCAAGGTTTTTCTCCTTCGAGGAGAAGAATGAAATGTCCTCTTCGCTGCCGTGGTCATTATATTTTATTTTCAGAAAATTATACTGTCTCAGTACTTGAAACTTTCAGTGTGAGTGTGATTGCAAGAGATCATTCCAAGCAGTTCATGTGAAGGCTAATTATTAGGACAGGAGAGAAGAAAGGCAGTTTTAATGTACTTACATATCAAGGGCTAGAGTTATTCCAAAAGCTGCTTTTGGTTTGGAAAAAATCACATATCATGATTATCATATCATTAGAGCAGCTTTCAGTGCCTAAAGGGGCTACAGGAGAGCTGAGGAGGGACTTTTGACAAGGGCATGGGGTGGCAGGACAATGGGGAATGGCTTTAAACTGAAAAAGGGAAGGGTTAGATTGGATATTATGAAGAAATTGTTCACTGTGAGGGTGTGGAGGCTCTGGTATAGGGTGCCCAGAGAAGCTGTGGCTGCCCTTGGATCCCTGGAAGTGTCCAAGGCCAGGCTGGGCAGGGCTTGGAGCACCCTGGGATGGTGGAAGGTGTCCCTGCCATGGGAGGGGTAGAATCAGATGAGCTTTAAGTTCCCTTCCAACCCAAACCATTCTAGGATTTTATGGTGATGGGTATGGTTTTAATACTTAGGCAGATGTGGAGAATGTGATGTGATCAAAAGGTGAGTGTTGATAATTTCTGGGATGTTTGGGGACTTAGAATGATGAGGATAACTGGAGTAGTGTTTGTAATCCCTAGTTACAAAGGGAGAGGCAGAGGCTGTTAACCTCATGAAAAGCTATGGAGAAAAGTGCAAAGATATTAGTAAAACATGGCTCTGAATTTGTTCTACACAAGGTAAAATTCTAAGATTATACAGAACTAATTTGGGGAAAAGAAGAAGAAAAGCATTAGGAAAAGACTGCCATAGTGTGGCCCACGAAAGAGGCAAGTTGAACAGTTAGCATATTCTTTGCAGATATATTTTTGGAAAAGAAACAGAATAGTGAAACTGTGCCTTACCTCAGAAACATTTTCACAAGTCCTGTGTCTGGATTAAAAATGAGGGATCAAATTTGTGAAAATGCAATCAATCATTTTTCCTGTTTGGCAGATGAAAAGACAATTTTCAAACTTAAAAGATGACTCCTGGATGTTTGTATTGATGGGAGTTTCTCTTCAAAGCAATTTAAAACGATTGCTTGAGAAAACCTGATGTAATTAGGTTTACAGCATAACTTCCAGGTTTACGATAGATCTTTTGCTTAGAAAAATAAGTTGACACAGGTTTCCTCTTTGCAGGTTTCAAATGTAAGAAGCTTTTTATCACAGCTGTTATCACCTGGTTCTCTTCTCCATTAGTGCATCCAGTAAAGATTTAGATGGCAACTTTATTAAGGAAGTTGGGATTTTAGAATCCTTGTGGATAATCCCTTCCTGTGACTAAGGGCAAGGTGGCAGAATTCAGCTCCCATCTCCCACAAGTGCCTTTGAAATGCTCTCTGTGTTTTGGTGGATGCAGGTGTATGTGTGTAACAATACACATGGTCTCAGTGCATGCCTGGATAAAAAGTATGTTTCAAAAGAATATATTCATCCTGTGAACCATCTGAGTTGTGAAACTGAAACTTGCTTTGCAAATTGAAGTATACTTGAAATACATAAAAGAAATTACTTGAATTATCTGCCATTCAAACACAAGGACTAGTTCTTTGTTTTTATGAATGCAGCATTAGGCTTACAGTGATGGTGGTGGGAAAGGCTTTAAAAGAAAGTCACACCAACAACTCAGTGGGAAATGCTGGTGTCTTCCAGCACAGGACCCAGTGCAGTAGATAAAAGCACAGGAGTGCAATCAAGGCACTGCAGCAGCATCATGATTATTGTCTCTGACAGCACACTGGGACTTTGAATGCAGTGTAAGCCCAAAACTGGACCATGCTAGAGAGACTGAGATACTGGCAATTAGAAAAGAATAAGGTAAAGTGCTTTTGAGTGCCAAACTATTCCTTCCTGAGCCTGATCAAACGCCCAGTTTAACCAGTGCAGACATGCATTGACTTTGGTAGGCACTGGAACAAACTCTAATTCAGGTTTCCTCTTGGTTTATGCTGTTACTTTTATCAGGCTGCTGCCAGAGTGACCTTGAGAGTGACCTAAAGGAAAAGTCAAATTACACTTTTGACTTTTCTCTTATTTTGTTTTTAGGCAAGATAAGAGAATCAGTAATAAGCAGAGAGAGAAGAAACCACATGAAATAGTCTCCTCCTCCCAAAATGGAGAAAGAAAGAATGAGCTCTTTTAAGAGCCAAAGGGACAATAAGATGCCTGCCCAGGAGATAGGGTTTTTTTTCCTCCTTTGCACAGATGTAAATCAGAAATGGCACACTGAACCATTTTGGGATATATCTGTAGGGATTCAGCTGCAGTGCTGAATTCACTTTTGCATGGCATGAGTGCCATGTGATTCTCAACCACTTTTTTGGAACACATAGAATTTTTCACCAAGGCAGACCTGATGGATGCTACTGAGACCTCATGTGAGAGTCCAGGACAGGTTCAAAGTGGTTGATACCCCACTGTTGGGCAGTTTTGGGATAAGTACTGATCCTCAGCTCTTTTTCTCAGGTTCAGTTACATGGAGAGGAATTTGGCTTCTTACCTTGTAGATCCATTAAGGACTTGAGTGGGCTTTATGTGCTAAGCAACATGGACAATGTAAGAAAAACTCAGGATTAAACAGTAATCTATGTTGTAGTAGCAGCCATATATTAGTGGTACATGTAGTGACTAAAACTGCAACAGGGAGATTAAATTTCAAGTCTGCTGAAGGCGTCCACAATCTGGGCAATCTGTTAAAGGACTGTACATAATGAATGTTGTTCTTCTTTGTAGCTGAATGCTTAAAACTCATTTTCACTCTCTGTTCTCTCAAACTGAGGTTGTCAAATTGGTGCCAAGTAAGACAAGTTTATAATATCTATTATGTACCTTGGAAGTTGGTGGAGACTAGTTCCACTCAATTTAACCGTGTTGCTTTTCAGGACAATTTGTTCTGACCCAGCATGCGAAGCCTGTGTATGAATCAGCTGTTTTACAGAGGTCACCAGAAGAACTTGTATGAATGATTTTTTTTCTGTTAATTCAAGCAAGTCTGAGGGGGCTGGGAGAACACGGTTTGAACAGAACCAGTTAATGAGACTGTGTTCACCTACTGGTTGATTTCCCTTCTCCAATTCAGCTGAAGAAGGATCTTATGTTTAAATTACTCAGGTTGGACTTGGGAGAGGTGGGATCCATGCTAGTGGTGGCTTTTCAGCCTTGGTGTGAGACTTTGGGCAGATCGCCTCTCTCTCCTATGCCTTTTTTTTTCTGCTCTGTAAAGTGGGGAAAATTGTGATAATCTTTGTTATTTTTTGTATGTATTGGAGCTACAGGCTCAAGAAAGCTTGAGAATGAGATCTGCGTACTGAATAATAACACATCTGAGGAAACTGTAGCCTTCTGTTTGAAAGATGCACTTTGATTTGTTGTTGAGGTGTAATTTGGCCTGTGCACGTGTATCCAGCACTTTTAATTTGAACTGTGCAAATGAACTATGTAGATTTTATTGATAAGAGCTCTGAAGTGCATGTGGCCATGTGAGTCATGACATTCTTGCCCCTGGCTGTGTAAGCTAACTCTTAAATTTCAAGGAAAGATAGTCTAATTTTCATAGAAAAAGTAGATGATTAAAGAGAACTTTAAAAAGCTATAGTTCTTTCTGGGTGGATTTTCTGTGAGAATACTCGTAAGTTAATGAGTGAGGCTGTATTCATTTAATTTCTTTTGTGCAAAGCAATTATATAGAATTTTATTTGACAGCTGTGAGTTTGGATACTGCTTTGGTTTATCTGAAAGCTTTGGAGCTCTGGTTAAGATATTTGAATACCTCAGAGTACAGAATGAAGTGCTGGCAAACAGGGGAGGAGACCCCATATTTCTTAATTTGGGCATTGGGGGGTGTATTACAAGCAAATAAAATCTGTGTTTTTTAAGACACACGAGTAATGGTTAGAGTAAAATGTGAAGCCAAACTTGTGTAACTTTACCACACAAGATCTACCTGTGAAATGCTGGGTATGTCCTGCTATTAGAGAGGAAACATCCAATCCATCTAAATGCAATAAAGCAACAAAAAGTCATTAGCTGTGTTTGGTGACCTCTCAGGCACAATTAGTTGTTGTCTGAGAGTCACCTGTGCAATGTTACAAGGAGCTGTGTTGCAAAGAATACAAACACAGACCACTCAGGCTGGTGATGAATAGTTGTGCCAATTGTGATTGCACTCTGATTTTCTGTTACATATCCTCTAAGGTACTGCAAAAAGAGATCTGCCATTTTAATGAATCTTTCTGGTACGTAGAGAAAGACAGTATAGTCAAGCATAGGTCATCTATAGCCCTTAGTATCAGCTGTAGCATACATGGCATTATATCATAATACCATTTTATCCCTCATGATCTTTGATCAGTGCTAATGATCAAAGTTTGCATAGCAGCCAGGAGAATCATGAGACAGTAGATATTTATAGCTTATGGCCAATTCTGATTACTCTATAGCAGCTTTTCCCAGTGTTCTGTAGTTTGATTGATGTCATTGGCATGCTCCAGCATTCAGAATATATCAAATAAATTTGCTATGCTTTGAACATGAAAGGGAAGTAAAACACTGATAATTTAAGAAACCAGAAAAGTAGGGAAGATAGGAGATACACATTGCTGCGTGTCCTTTGGCAACTAACGCCACACAATGCTTTTAGCAGCACTGTGCATGCAAATTGCCAGTCATCCTCTCTGAGGCAAGGCTTTACTTCCACGGTGAGAGCTTTGCTATTCAAAGGGGCTGGTAAATGAAATCTGAACTGCATATGCTGCAATGGAGAGGAGGACAGGAGCAGGAGACAGCTGTTTGGGGTGACTGCTTTACAAGCAGAAGCCTTTCAGTTCCATCAATCAGACAGTGTGAAAGGCCCAAATCCACAGACACCAGCATCCCACCCCCTTTGATCCCGATCCTAATAGCGTGCCAGTCACCGATGGAAATGCATTACAAAGTGAGAATGGTCCATTTTCTTCCTCCTTTTGCTGAGAGTCTGTATTTATCAGATTTAACTAGTTAATGATTCTGCCCTCTCTCTCCTGCGTGCCGCGAGCGGTCGCGCTGCAGAGGTGCCACTTGTTTATTGTCACCAGGCAGATGAAGCGTCAGCAATCCCTGGGATCCGAGGGAGAGGCTTGGCTCAGGCCTGAAAAGGGTTAAGCATCAACTTGCTTCAAAATCAGTGGCAAAATGGTGTCTATGTTTTCCTCATGGAGACAGGGTTTGGTTGAGCCCAGCGAGGCCGTGCCGTGCGCGGTGGGTAACGCTGATTCCTGTCGCAGGGAACTGCTGGTGGCCTCGTGCCGAGCCTGCATCTCTGGTTTAGGAAACGTGTGTGGTGTCTCTGGCACAGCCTTTGTGCCTCTGTCAGCACTCCCTGCCAACAACAAGCCCAGGGTTGCTCACCAAATGGGTTTTTTCCTACCTGTGAGGCTGCAAGCACAGCTGCAGTGTGTCCTTGAGCTCGTGTGGCACCTTGTCTGCCCAAATCCATCAGCCATGTCACCATGGATGGAATAGCTGTGAAGATGCTGATGAGGACAGACTGTGCAGGAGGTGAAGCGTGCCCTGTTGACAGGTGAGAGGCCATGAAGATTCTCTGAGTGATATAAACTAGATGGTCATAGGCCTCAGGTTTTTGTGGTGTAAGCCTCCATCTGTGAAATGGGCTTTACAAAATATTCCTTTGTCATGCCTCTATAAGCTTTTTTGGATATCTGGTACCTAGCCCAAGGGCTCCCATTCCAAGCCCATTTTAAAAATGAAAATAATACTTCTGTATAGAAGGCTTGTGGAACCTGTCCCTTCATCTGTAAAAGTCACTGTCTCATTTTTTCCACTGTGAAGCATCTTATTATCAGGCTTTCTTACTGATTTGCAAACACGAATGTTTGCAGGGTAATAAAGAAATGGGCAGCACACTTGGGTGATCTTCTGCTTTTTTCTTCTTTAAAAGCAATTTTCTTGGCAGTGAGTACGATAACAACAGAGTTAAGCTATGTCATTAATTTCCATAGATGGTAGATGGAGAATGTTAAATTCTAGGCACCTGAGTGAATCATCAAACTCTTCTACCACATAATGACTCTAAATAATCGTATTCATCATAATTAGTACCGTTAATAATGTTAAAAATAAACACTTGTACCTCAGACCATTAGTAATAGTAATCTTGTCATCGTCCATGAAAATTGCTAGGCCTGGTTATTTTTCACAGTGGGGCGCAGATACATGAGGTATGTAATTAAAATATTTATTACATATTTGATAGAGCTTTGACTATCATTATTGTATTACCAATGGCCTCATTATTATACTTTCAATATGTTACTTTGTATATATTGTGTTTAATAAAGTGTTAAAAAGTGGCTTTGGGTTTCCGAGATCAATATATGTTAGAGGGAAAAATGTACATGAATTGAGAGGTACTGAAGAAATGGGATTCAAACTGTGGTTAAATGAATTTCTGTCATTCAACCCTGTACTAAGAGGTGACACAAAGCTGACACCAACCTAATCCTAGTCATAAATCCCCAAAATAGAATTTAAGTGATACTTAGGTGATATTTAATGGTTATTTTTACCTGAGTAGATTAAATGAAACGAGTACTAGTTAGCTGAATGGAAGAGATGAGCTTTAGAAAAGAACAATGTGTTCTAAATTTTTTTTGCTCTTTTTAGTGACAAGGTTTTTTTCTGGTAACCTAAACAGGAACTCTTCTAATGTCTATAGGGGCAAGCATTGCTTTTGCATGCTAAACTGAATTCGTATGAGCAAGGGGCAGGTGTAATTTGAGGATAGATAATAGTGACAAAGCACATCTTATTAAAAGGGATGGTGCATTTAAGTTTGCAAAATCTTTTGTCAGGAGGGGTTGTTTTTGGTTTGTTTCTGTCATTATTAATTGCCCATTTGCTCCTTGCCTGTCTTTAATAGAGTTTTGCAGGTCTGAGTTTGTTACCATTATTTGAAAATAGTGTCATCATTTTCCTGTAGTAAGCTACTGCTTCCATCTGTTTTAGATCAGAACATACTTAACTCTAAAAGTAAAAGCTCTAGAACTAAACCAGATCCCACTATGATGCCTGTATCCTTAATCCTGAAGGATTTTGAGGACTTCTCTGGGATGCTGGTTGTGCTGTCTGCTCCCGTTGCCTTGCTTTGCAACATTCAGTGGATTTTGTGGTATCTTTCAGGAACAGAAAATCATTGAAGATGATTTCACTGTGAGAATGGACCAGAATTTTTCTTCTTTTTAAAAGTGTTTTTGCAAAATTTTCAGTATTTCTTCTAACTCTTGCATTTAAACAGTATCAAAAGAAATAGTTTGCAGTCAGTTTTTTTTTTAGTAATTTCTTGAAGAACCTTTAATGTACTTTTATTCCAAAACACCTCCACACCTTCTGAGGCTTAAAAGATAATTAAGTAATGAAGTTACTAAACTTTAGTTTAAAAAAGTAAAAAAAAAAAACAAACCAAAAACCAGCCCCCAACCACCAAACCAGGTTATATCTGTGGAGGATAATGGAAGATGTTTCCTAAATATGAAATAGTGTTGGATGGGCAAAAGAGAGTTCTCTGCAATTCCTATCAATGCTGTAAAGCTTGTTCCCCTGGTGTGGCGGGGAAGAGTGACAGTGTGGCTCTCCTGGGAGCAGCTGATGGCTGTGCAGACCAGGCATTTTCATTTGCTTATTCATAAACTGGAATGAAGGAAAACCCAAAGATGCCAGAGTTGTTTTCCAGCCTGTGTGTGTATGGCTGCCATCCTAACACGGATTCCAGGTCAGAATTCTGCTATTCTGATGGCTGAGCACAATTTATGGGGACACAGCCCCTGTCCTGCTGTGCTGCAGAGCACTGAGGCACCCACACAGCAAAGCCCAGTGTCAGTTTTTCCATGAAGGAGTGTTCAGGCAGCCAGTTTTCACCTCACTCCCTTTAAATCTTTAACGTGGTGGAACTTTTTGCCCTCCTTCTCCTGGAAAGTCAGATTTCCTACCCAGCCTAAGGCTCCTCTAATGTACAGCTTTACACACAGGGAAAGTAATTTCTTTCAGAAGTAAGCAGCAATAATAAAACCTTATCATCTGCTCCACGCCAGATATTATGAGTAGGGTTGTAAATAAAACCTTATCACCTGTTTTAAACCTGAGAACGTAAGCAGTGATCACACTGGGATTTCATTTTTTGGTTTGACCCACTTTACTGGCTTTATTTAGTGAGACAGGCTAAAGCTACTTCCCCCCTCAATATATCTGATATTTCACAAGGTTTTGGGAAGAGGATGCTTTGAGTTATTATTTAATTTAGAGGACTCCTTTTAATAGTGTGGGATAACCATTAGCCCAGTCATAGTCAGTGTGAGGCAGTCAGATGAGGACAGTCAATATAAAAGTCTGGGTGCCTGACTGTCCAGAAAGTAATGAAGTTTTTTCAACAGCTTGGGAAAATTAATAAAGCTTGCCAAAATGCTATTTTGGATGCTTGCTGTGCTATATATTACTCCTGCACTGAAAATGCCTCATGGATTTTTTAATATTATTAAAACTCAATAATTTTTTACGTTTACCCAGAGCTACTCAAGTATGACATCCAGTGGCAGGGTTTCGGAATTTAGGACACAGACAAATTTTGTCATCAAATGGAATTTTCCTTGTGGAAATGAGATGTTTATTCTCAGTAAATTGAAGATAATCTCTTCCAGATTTCAGAGCTGTCATGACTGAAGGCCTGGACTTGGGAGGAGGCTGATGAACCTAATAAAACCTCTATGAAAAATTCAACTCTTCATTAGATCCTCCTTGTCACTAAGGCTTATTAGAGCCGCTTATTTGGGATTAGCACAGAAGACAGAATGTCTTTAATATGTTATTAAACTATTTAGGCTTAATTTTGTCCCTATTTGTGGCATGGAGTCTATCAGGGAAAAACCTGAGTTGTTCTGCATGTACGTGATTTTGTTTTGCTTAAGTAAGTTTGGTGTCAGATTTTTGTTATGATGTCTGAGGCGTAATTTGGGATTTTAAAATTTAATGTGTAGATTATTAGATAATTCCCATCTTCCCAGAAAAGAAACAAAACTTCATTTTACTGCATCCCTTGATAGTCTAAGGTGTAGCTGCTTAATACAGGAGTTGAATCACTTATGGATTCCTCACAAATGGTATTGTGGTAATGTGTAAGAATAGCAACAGCATATATTAAAACATCTTTATAATCAGAATAATAATGAAGAGCCTGTAGATATGAGAATCCCAAAGTTTTCCCAGTGCTTTAATAAGTACTGAGCTACCGTTACAATTCCTGAATTATTCAGGGCTATAATTTGGAGTCACAAGGCTTTAGTATGCTGTAGATGTAGCACTCAGGCTTCCAGGGTCATGGTAGATATTAAAAATTGTTATGGAGAGATCTAGATTGCTAATCACACAATGGCAGAAATGTTGTGGAGTGGCCTAGAATTACAAATAATTTAACAGGATCCAACTGGTGCTAAATCCCCTCTCTCCCATTCCTCAAAACACAGGTTGTACAGCAGTGCTTCTGTGACAGTGAAGGGGTGCAAAATGTCCTCAAGTGTACATCTGAAGAATGCTATGAGTAATGGAATAAGGAGAGCATAGCATATACAGAAAAAAGTCTCCTCATGGACTGGAATGACAGCAACTAACCACTACACTGAGGTTATAATTATAATTTCGTCACAAGAGTAGGGAAGTCAAGGTTTCACAAGGAAAAAAAATCTATTTACAGGAAAATATTATGCTTTTCATTTGATATAAAAAAGTAATTATTGCAAAGGGACCCATGGAAGATCTTGAAGACAGTCACCCTCCTTTTAATAAGTGCTTGTGGCTGCTAAGTGGGGATCAGGAGTATTCTTTATCAGGTTTGCATTCAAGTAGTACTAAATATATGCAGGTAGGAATTAAATAGTATCTGAGTTTAATTAAAATTATAAAAAAAAAAGAGGCAGAAGAATGGTTGGTAGACTGCTCGACTGCATTTTAACCAGTAACCTCAGACCCTAATTAGAAATGCTTTTCATATCTCCTCCATGCAAGGGCTTAATCTGACGTGAGTCTGTGAGCGAGGGCTTGGGGGACCGGTGTTAATTCTGCATTCGATCTCGGTTTGTATGGAGGCAGGCAGTGCTGATTGACCGAGTTGCAGCACAGATCCCATGACCTTGCTGGGATTTTCATGTGAGGTGTTAATTGAGAGGGTGGGTTAATCTTGGAGCATCATTGTCCCCGAGCTGAGGACAAAGTTTGTGCTCTCTGTTTCCTTACTCAACAGTATATTTGATCTCTACCTCCTCCCCTTTATGACAGTTTAGCAAGCCTGCAGAAAATTCACTCTTGATAAATTTATTGGTGGGGGATTATCTCTTGTGGGTTTTGTTTGATTTTTATTTTATGATCTAGTTGTGGAGAAAGAGTGGTTAACTGGGCTGAAAACCAAAAAACCAAAATATCCTTCTCCTGACTGTCCCCCCACAACCCACTCCAACGAGACTATCATAGCAGGTGGGGGGAGTGACATCTTGAGATTAATTATACTGAAGAAAACTACAAGGCATGATTTCAAAGTTATTTCATCAGAGTGCTGGGAAAATATAAGCTCTTTTTATTCCTCCTGAGTAGAAAGCCTAAAATAATTACAAAAACAAAGAGATATTACAGGCGACAGAGCTTTTATAATAATATACAGGTTAGAGTTTTCATACTGGATTTGTGTAATGCAAGAAAAGACAACCCTGCCATTCTGCTTTTTTATAAATAATGAATGGCTTTTTTTTATTCATGTTTTGTTTTACAGGCCTGTCATTTTCAATGTAAGGGGAAAATTTTTACTCTGGGCAGGACTAATGTGTACTGGTTGACCTTAAATATGACTCCCAGGGAGCAGGATGGAAGTTAAAAGTGGCAGAAGCAATAGAGCTGTGAAACAACAGTGATAAAAAAAGCATGAATGATATCTGTCCTTGACATGCAAAGAATTTATCTTGCTTTATTCTAAAGTACAGGCAATTTGTGGAAAGCCCAGCAGGGAGCTCTGTGCCCTCTGCAGGCCCCAGAACCTGTGGTGTGGATGGGAAGGACACTGTCCCTTTTTGGGAGATGGTGGGTTGGTGTTTGGGCCTGCTTGGATGTCTGTGGAATACACCCAGTAAAAAATGGCAGCCATGGCTTTTACTTGGTGGCTGTGTAACCTTTGTGAGAATATTGTCACCTGAGCTGTGCTGTTGCCTATGCCAGAATAATTCCAGAGCTCTCTGGCACGGTGTGACGTTCCTGTGCAGAGCCACAAGAACAACTGTGATGCTTTGATGCCACTGCAGACCTGGCCTCACGACTTCTAAGTTTTCCTAAATAGTTCTGAGGCAAAAATCACAATCTTTAGGTAATTGCCCTTTGAAGGGACATTGGGAGATTTTTTTTTTCTCCCCTTCTCGAGAAATGGCGTATTACTGGAGAGTAACTTAAATCAGCAAGAATTTAATAGCTTCCTTGGCTGGGTGAAAAGCTACAGGTCAGCCCTTGGATTTATATCCCTCTGTAGGTTCCAGTTGTAGAGAGCTTCTTGTAGCAGTAGTCAGCAGTCTTCTAGGGCTGTTACACCAGATTGTATTTTTCTTTTTTAAAGTTTAAGAATATTGATAGAAACTCAGTGGGAGCTAGGAAATGCTGGCGTTTGCTCTGGTGTCTATATCTTGCTTTGAGGAGAGGCACTGGAGCTTGGGATTCACTGGAGCCAGGAGCTGGGAGTGCTGGTGCTCCACTCTTCTCTCAAGATGCTCTGACTCCACAGTCCCACCCTTGCCCCCACCACTCTAATGCTATTAAAATCCACCCACGTTGTTATCTGTAATTACTGACCACTATCTTAAGCCACCCCGCAGCCTTTGAGGGGAAAAAAATTAATTTTGGAGCTGTGAAAGAGACAGAAATTTTGTTTCGCAAAGGATTTGGAGAGTTTGAAATCTGGCTTCTGTTCATCCTGGAATGAAATGTGACATTTTCAAATTCTTGGCAGAAGAAAAGTCTCAAAAAAAGCTGCCTTTCAGATTGATCAAAATGGTTCATTCTGGGTTGGACTTGCTTGATTTCATAATTTACCAGAAAAAGCCTGAAATAAAAGTCACTTCAAAATGAAAAATCAAAAAGGTCAAAACAAATCCCCCCCTCTCCAAAAACTCAAGGTAAATTGGCAGGGTTCCTAAACCCACTTCAGTTTTATTAGTCTACATTCTCCAATTCAAATGGAGGCTATTGATGTTTTGGGGTTTTTTTGGGTTTTGTTTTGTTTTTTTTTTCCTTGTTTTTCTGCAAACAACCTGAGATTATCCCTCAGTTGCTTATGGAGGAGGCACTGAAATGAAGGTGGCATCTTAGGAACTGTACTGATACCTAGGTTTTGATGAACTGCACTAAAACATGTATTTTTTGCCTGGTTGTTTGTCTTGAGAGGTGAGAATTATTTCTGGTGCTTGTAGCAAAAGCAACTTGTGGGCTACAGAAATGCAATTTGCTCTTTGTGTTAGTTGTAGACAGTTATGGAAGGATACCCTTAATCATTGGAGTGATATTAAAATTTTAAAGGTTTCTCAATAGCAATAGTTATTTTTAACACTATGATTAACTACTGTCTACATGTAGCTGCACTGTTTTAAATAATTTTGTCTTGGTATGAAGATATATTTGGTATAAAGGTATATTCGTTTTGTATAAAAGTAGACAAGACTTTTTTCACTAGGTTTGATGAAACTATGAAATTCTTAATGACTTCAGATGTTTCCCTAGGTAAGACTCAGGGCTTGTGCCATCTTTCATTAGGAAAAAGAAAACTGTGAACCCTTCCTGCCCTTGCTGGTGGCTACTCACAGACCTTGTTTATGCTTTGGGGTAATTAGGTGAATTTTTGAAGTTGATAAAAGGAAGAATGAGGATGATGAGGAAAGGGTTGTAAGATATTTTCCCTTTCCAAGTGATGAAGTCGTTAAAGGAAGAAACCGACTGCCAGAGTGGCATTCCCCAAAGGAGGAGCTGCTTGCTGCTCCAGGCTCTGTCTAGGTCCCTGTGATCTGCTGTGTAATTTTGTGTGGAAGAATAATTCTCTGCAGTTGCAGTTGGTGAAATGAAGTGATGCAGTGACCTGCAGCTTGAGGGGTTTTCTCTGTGTGTCATGTTTCTGTAAGAGCATTTTGGTTTGGCCCTTTCTGTAGTCAAAGAGAAGAGGGATGTCCATCAACATCATCTTTATGGACTGGCCATAGCTCTATTAATAGGCAACCATAATGCTATTATTAGGCAGATAGTTAATGTTACCCCATGTAATTTTGGACAAAGTACAGAATGACTCATGCCAGCAGATGAATTACCAGTTTCATCTTTGGGACTTTAGGCATAATGGTCTTATGGTGGTTGTTTGTTGTTTTCTGTCACTGCCTTTAATCTGCTTTTAAAGAATTCCACTGATTCTGTATTTATAGCAAGCGCTTCACCTCATTGCTCTGGGTGATCTTACCAGTTAAAATATGTCCAGCCCGACATAAGGAAGCGGTCTTCTGGTACCTTCCATCTGTGTGATGTACTTTGTCTGTAAGTAATAACAAAAGGCTTCATTAGAGAGCTAATCAGCTCCCTCACCTTTGAGACCTAAAGTAATCATGTATTTCAGATGCACATCTATAAGAATGAGCCTGGTAATGGTGGATAGCAGGAACTGTCTTTAGGCAGAGGTGGCAGGTGCTGCGGTCGGCTTCCTCCTCGCCGGGCTTTGCCTCTTAATCCTGAGCCCCTCTTTCAATAAACTTTTACTTTGGCTTCTTGCAGAAAAAAAGGTTTCGGAAGCTGGGTAAACAGAGCCTGAGCCTGCACGAAGGGGATTAAGGAGGAGAGGCAAGAGTGGAAGGGAAAATGAGGATATGACAGAGGCCATAGTGAGTTCAAACAAAATTTGGCCTGTAGAAGGCAGAAGAAATCCCACTGGTGACAGGTGCCATCTTGTGGGTCATTCTGCCACTCTGCCTCCTGCCACTTTTTATAACGAGAAGAGATAAAGGAGGACAGGGTTCTCAGAGGCTTCGAATTGGAAAAGTAATTCAAAGGGATGTGAGCATGGTTGGCTTCGGGGTTTGCATGATACTGTAAACATCAATACTTTGCTTGTCAGCACTCTATGCTATTTAAGAATGTTCAAGTCCTCTATGAATACAGACTGTGTGCGTGTCTAGAAACATGTAATCATAAATAGTACGAATGATAATCAAATTATTTTTACTTTATAGTAACGCAGATAAAATATTCATGCATCATGTAGGCCTAGGAAAGGTTACAGCCTGCAAACTGTGCTAATTAAAATATAATAGCACCAAGGAGTATATGTAAGAGTTACTAATGTCCGTGTTTTCCCTCTTTCCTTTAAGATCTTATCTTTAATGAATACATAAAAATGCAGTGGTTAGCTGGTACTTTAGTTCTGTGGGGGTTTTTCAGGAAATTTATTTTGAAAGAATGTGCAAAAATAATCTCAGCATCTACTAAGCCAAAATCAAATATACTGTGATAAAGTATATATGCTTCTTTTTTTAAAAGGAAAAGCTAGTATTTCAGGCATGATCCTGTATTCCATCAAAAAACTACAGCATGATTCATTCTTAAAGATTTCCCAGTTTAAAAGAAAAAAAATAGAATGGTATTTATGTCAAACACGATGGCATATCTCAGTATTATTTTTAAACCAAATTTGAGGGTCAGATTTTTAAGGAAGAGAAGAAGTTTGCATTATAAATTACTAATTTTAAGTACTGTCAGACAAACAACCTCAACTCGGAATTAGCCTAAATTTCCTTTCCCCATGTTTATACTCCTGTCTAAAATAACGTTGCTGTTTTGCGGACGTTTATGAAACAAAATTGCATTGGGGTGAAAGAATAGCAGGGAAAGGAAGCTTTAAGCTGATACGTACAAAAATTCTAAATATGCCTTATTGCAAGCATTAATGCAGTATTTGTGGCAGGAGTCAAGTGAGGAATATAACATTGTCTGGGTAGGGAACAGCAGCGGTGCCATCCGAGAGCGCCCATCACAGCCCTAGGTGAGCTCTGTTCAGGATTCGCAAGGAGAAAGCAAATCCATGAAAACGCCAAGTAAATTTGACTGATTGATGCGTTTGAAAGGAATTCTTATTCCTTGGCGAGCGTTCCGTTGTTATGAGGAATATGAGGACCATCGAGTGCATTATTGTGTCCCCACGATTCGCTTCTCCCCGGCCGTGAATCAGTGCATGAGACTTGACTGTCAATGGCTGGAGTCAATGGCTGTATTGTGCATGGGCAGAATTCCCAGCAATGCAAACCGACCCCAGGCTTCATATTCTTTCATCACCTAAACTTAGGAAGTTGCATAAATGTGGCCGTGCTTGAAGCGCGGTGAAACTCTTCTTTGCACGTAAAAAAAAATTTAAAAAAAAATAAATTATGTATATGTTCAGATGCTTAAGGGCAGTGAAAAACTTTGGGCTGTGCCTTTCGGTTAGTTGTTCATGAAATTAAAGAATTATTCGCAATAAAACTTCTCGGCGGTTAATTATGACATTTTAATGGGGCGAGCTTGAATTCTTTCACGGGGTTATGAAAACAAATTAATGTTAAATATGACATTTTCCTTTGGATTTATGACATATGCCCTGGCCCCTCCCTCACCCCGCACAACGTGTACAAAAGGAGGTATTAACAGAAAAACAGAGATGTTGTGTGTTCTGTTATGAACAAGCTTTGTGATCTCATCCCAAGGTTTTATCCAAGCTTGAACCATCTGGCTTTGAGCTGGGGAAAAGCATGTCAGGCTCTCCCCCAGAATTTCAGTGTCAGGGAGAAGGGGCAGAGTGCCTGTGCTTAATGCCAGGCCCCCTTTCCTTCCCTCCACAACCCTGCGAGAAAGACAGGAGTCAGGCATTGAAAAGCATACCAGGCATTTTTAAACACAACCCTGACATTTCCTCAGCATTTCCATAGCTAAGGCTTTCCTTTTCCCCATCCCCCTACCCCTCTTTCAATCAAATAAGGCACCCGCTCTCTCATGCCTAGTGCAAAGAAGGGAAGGGAGGAGGGGGGGGAAAAGTTGGCAATTTAATTCAAACAAAAGAAGCTTGAAATCTATAAGCACAGCAACTCCGAGGCTTCTGGCAAATAGAATTCTAATTAGTATGCTGCTATTTTTCTTTTAGACAGATGAGGGATGCCCCCTATTGACTCTAGCAGGCAGGCTGGTTAAAAAAAAAGGAAAAAAAAAGAGGAAAAAAAAAAAAGAGGGGGGCAGGTGGGGGCTAGCCAGCAAACACTGCAGATTGCAAATTATATCGCAAACCCTGCCAAGTCCCAGCTCTTGGCATCAGATTTTTAATGACACCCTGGAAAAGGGAAAAAGAAGCCCTCAGCTAAGGGATAAAAATGAGGGGTTTTACACTGTGATAAGTCTTTGCTTAAAACCCAAATGGCCAAGCACACATTAGGGTTTTAAAATATTCATAGATAGAAGTGAAAATGAGGATATGAGGATGTACATTTGTTGCTTGGTCAATTGACAACTCATTCTGCATATTAATAAAAGGGATGATCTAATTTTAAAGGGACAGTCTGTCTTTTTCAACCATGACTTTTTGAGTATTATGAAGCTGAGGGCAAAACATCACAGAGGAGGCCAGTGATGACACAGAATGTTGTTTTCTTTTGATGTAGACCTGGTACTAACTACTACTTTGCTCAGGAATTCTGGGGTCTCTAAAAATACGATACCCTTCTTGTATAGTCTCTCTGATGTATGGCTGCTGAACACTTTGATTTTTTCCCCCCCCCCCCCTTTTTTTTTTTTTTTGCAGTGCATGAGGCCTTTCACAGTTGTAGGATTTTATCCACAAACAGTCAGACCATCACAGAGATGGAAGCCATTTCTTTTAATAATTAGGCCACCTTCTGTTCCACAGAACTGCTTTTGGCATGCCTACCTCGAAATAATGTTTTTTTTTTTAATATCACAGTATATCTCCTCCCATCCAATACTATACAGTAAGCGTTCACAGCAGTGTGAGTTCATATTAATATTACATACACTGCCTTAGTTCAACTAAGAGAAATCTCTTGGTCAAAGCTTTAAAAAATAAATCTGAGCCCATGCATCTCAAGTACTTCTGTTCAAGATTCAGTTGAGGGTTAATTTAAAGAAGAAAAAAATGCACTTTGATTTCATTACACCTGCAAATCCTAGTCACAATTAGTGTCATGGATGTGTTTGCCTATCCTGAGTCATGGTTAGGCAGTTAAATACCAAAGAAACTCTGTCTGCTTATAATTAAAAATGCAAAACTGAACTAAAAATTATTTGCATTTACAAAACTGTAGGCACTACAAAGTGAGGCTGTGTTAATACCAGTCTCAAAAGTCACAGCTAATATTAATTATCTTTAAATACACACCCATATACAAATGAAGCTTTAACTCGGATCATGTAGCTCGCAGTACTTCTAACACAGGGCTTCAGATATTGTATAGATTTTTAGGGCATCCTTTAGGCTGTGGATGTACAAAAATGAGGTTTTCCATAATCATTCGCTTCACCTGTCAGTCCCCTCCTAGTGCGGTTGCTTTTCTCAACTGAGTTTGACAGAAGGGCAGAAATGCCGGCGATAATTAAGTTCTTGTAAGTTTGGTTAAAATCGGTGGAGGAGGGAAAGCCAAAGGAGTGCCCCCACCATGGGGAAGGTGGGCAGGACTCAGCCCTTGCACGCTGGCTTTGGGAACAGCTGGCGGGCTGCAGCATCTCCTTGTGCTTCCTGAACGGAGCGTATGGTGAGGAGACAGAGGAGCAAGGGCTGAAGGACAGAAATCTGTAGGAAACCGCGCTAGCAGAAGAATTTAGCTGTATGTTTTTTAAGGAAGAGCAGCTAGCTTACCTTTTCTGACTTTTTCCAGAGCAGTAATTGTGTTGGCATTGTAAGGAAAAATTGCTGCTGTTATTTAGGAGAGTCTGCTGATCGCTGTTAAAAAAAAAAAAAAAAAAAAGAGTATTATCCCTATAACAAGATTATAGTGTTACTAAATGTGTTCTTGAAGTTTATATTTAAAGACACTAAGGTGGGAAGTTTTTAAAGTGGGATGCTTTGTTATGTGGATCCTGGTAAAATTAGAAAGTTCATGTGGCTTGAAAAGTGACTTGCATCGTAGTGTGAAGGACACAAAGAAACCTGTGTTAAGTTACCAGCACCTGTGCCCTCCCACTGAACAGTTTTTTAAAGGAAAGGAACTGAAATGCAAGAAGCTGAAGGGAAAGACTGCAATAGGATGGACCAGAATGGAATTTCTCAGCACATTGATGAATTAGTCTTGGTGCAGAAGTGTCCAGGCAGTGACACTGTTTGCATTTATTCCTGAAAGGAAGAAAACCAGTCCATAAAGCTCCCATTGATTTGTCAGAAGCATTCCAGGGTGACCTCTTGGCAGGAGCTCACGGTGGTACCTCTCTGGTAGCCGTGGCCATGAGTCAATGAGAGCCATTATTGGTGTGAGGAGAGCGAATGGTCTAATCTATATGGAGTAACATACAGCCTGAAAAAATAGAGCTAAGGTAAAAATATGGTGTGGCCTAGCTGGTTTACTTGGGAATACCATTGAATTCTAAGGATATGGGATCAAGTCCTTCATGTAATTCCTGTTGTTACCTGCTAATTCGTTTGTGTTGTAGTTTGAGAGATCATGAAAAGATATCACTGATGTTGTTGATATACACAGAAACAAAAGTAATAAAAACCAAACCAAACGCCAAACTTGAGCTTTTGGTTTGATTAGACCTACTGCTATTGAGTGTGAAGCAAATTAGGTGTGCTAATAGAGGCAGGGTGGGAGGAAGCAATGTTTCTTTCTTTAGGCAGTTGCTCCAGTATTAATTGCACATACCTACGTGGAGTTTTATGGTCAGAACAGTAAGCTCAAGTGTAAACTTGAACTGGACGTCGAACAATAGGCATCCAATTAGTAGATAAATGAGTTTACCAAAAATTATCTATACCAAAGGAAGAGTTGAAATGGCTCTGTCTTTAATGATCCAGCCCAATGGGAAAAATAGAAGGTAGTTTGAAGGTATCATCCAGAGTTCCAGGTAGGAGTATCAAATATTGCTCTCAGGTGGTTCAGAACTGCTGTAGGAAGAGTCAATGCCCTATCAATTAGTAAAAATTGCAATTACTCCTTTCAGGAAAGGTTTTTTGGTGGAAATAATTTCCCCCTCCTTTTCTCATGGACAAGTTACATTCAGTCTGCAGGTGTAGGAATCTGACAAGTAATTTTAGCACCCAGTGGCTTAAAGGAGTTCAAATGACCACTAAAGTCATATTAACTTGTCAAATTGACCAGTATTTTCTGCCACTGAGACAGTAGAATGGATGGCTGGAGACAATAAAATTGTTTCAATTATGCTGCATTAAGCATCTTCACGAAGAAGTGAAAATGCAGAAAGCAAATAGGAGAGGATCTAAGAGACGAGCTCAACAATGACAAGAATTTCACTGGGACTCTAGAGTGAATACCCCATTAAAGTGGTGTACTGGAGGAAATATCTGCTGAAGGTGCATGCAGCTAATTTGTAGAGTTGTAGAATCATAGATTTGTTTAGGCTGGAAAAGACCTCTAAGATCATTGAGTCCAGTTGTTAACCAGCACTGCCAAGCCCATCACTAAACCATGGCCTGAAGTGCCATGTTCACATCTGTTAAACACCTCTAGGGACTCTGACTCCACCACTGCCCAGGGCAGCCTGTGCCAGTGCTTGACAACTGTTTTGGTGAAGATATTTTTCCTAATATCTAATGTAAATCTCTCCCAGCACAACTTGAGGTCATTTCCTCTCATCCTGTCACTTGTTATGTGGGAACAGAGCCTGAGCCCCACTCTCCTTTCAAAGGGAGTTGTAGGGAGTGAGAAGGTTCCCTTGACCCTCCTTTTCTCCAGGTTAAGCCTCCTCAGCTGCTCCTCAAAAATATAGAGGCGGAGCTTCCTCTTAAATTTTAACATTGGTCTAGGGAAAAAAAGGTCAATATTCTGAAAAATGCTGTTGGCCTTTAATATGTGACAAAACAAATGCTTATGCTGTCCAAGAGTTGCCAGACTCAGCATTTCCTCAAGTTTCCTGCTTGGGAGAGGTGTTTTGCTCCCAATATATACAAATAAAAACTTCACTGGCCAGGGAATTTGTGAGTCAGTTGTAACTCTCATCTGCATGTAGGAAAACCCTTATGCTCTCTAAGTGCTTTAGCACATGAGGTTTTTTGGTTTTGTTGTGTAATGTAGAAGTTGTTAGAGCCACAGCTATGCTTTCCTCTATGTTCACATAATGATGTGGAATGGGGAAGACCAACCTCTTGGTTAGCTGAGTTACATTAGTATGAGTTAGCTTCATTAAATTCACACTGAAAAACACCAGGACTAAAAATAGTCCAGCTGTAAAGTTGTTGCAGGATGTGATACAATGCAATCAACAGCACAGCTGATTTTGAAAAAATAAAGCAGCTGTGGTACTTTCTTTAAATTAGAGCTATTGCTGAGGGGTGGGGTGGTTTCAGAAAGAAAGTACAGGATAGAGATTAGAACAGAGGGCTGGAATAGTTTTGGGGATTTTTAAAACGAAACCCATACTAAACATTTAAGATACTAATGAATAGGTATGCAGCCTTCCTTCACTTCCATATGCCTGTACAAATAGTTCCATGGATTTCATAGAAAGTTGTCTTCAAGTTGGTGAATTTAATCCAAAACATGAGTAGAAAATACATGGGATCCCATTCTGCCATCCTCCTCACAGTGAGCATTTTATAGTTTTCACTTTTTGGGCATAATCTGAGCAGGAATGGGGCAGGAGGGGCAGAATATTGATTGTAGAGTTTGATGAATCTAAGGCTAAAGGGGTGAAGCCACCCCTTATTTTACACTGGGATGGGTGACACTATAAAAAACACACACAGGAACTCTGCCTCTTGTCAACTGAATGCCCAAAGCCAAGTGGGCATCTTTTCCAAAGAAAAGTAATATGGAAATCAACTCCTGTACCCAGAAAAGCATTGCTTGAATAAAAACCCCAAACTGGTGTTAACCCTTGGGTATTTGTCAGCCCAAAGCTGGGAGTGTTTCCTTTGTGCTCGAGTGTGTGTGACTTTTCTTTACTCACTGGAATGCATTAGGAGAACATCCTGGAAAAAGTTCCAATTGGCAAAAGTGGAAATGAAATATACATTTTCAGAGGATAAAAATGTTACAAGCATCTACAAACAAGTGGCAGAGAGTTTGATACAGTAAGAAAATGACCACCCGTGACCTCGCTCCGATTCAGTTCGACTTCTCACTTACTTAAAACCACATTTCTTTTTATATGTCAGGTTATATATTTTCCTCAGTGAAATGTTTGGCTTATTTAAAAAAAATATAGAAGGATAGCCAGTCTCACCATCCATTTTTTCTTAGAGCACCCACTCCAGTCAGTGTGCTCCTCTGCAGTGAATAAATCCAGCAGTAAATTATGTATGATTCAAACACACACACAGAGATTTATATTTATGCTTACAATGTCAGTATAATTTTACAGTCAAGACACAGTACATATACTCTGCTGTAAGTACTAGCTGGATATAGTAAACTCAAAAGAGCACGTTGGGGGTTAGCAGTTAGAGCTGAAAGTGAAAATCAAGAAACAGCAGTAGGACTGCTTTTGTCTTCAGCATGCTCTTCAAGATGTGAGATGCTCCAGTGGGTGGGAGACCTATGCACCACCCCCCCAATTCTGGGGATAACCCCAGCAGATATGCTTTACAATTACCTTTTCTTAAAATGCCAATTAACCCTTTCAGGGTTTTGTGGCATACTGTGAGCAAGCAGGAGAGGGGCACTCATTTATCCCTTATATTGAACATCAAAACCAATTATAAGGGGATTGGGGTGGGAGGAACAGGTCTCATGCTACTGGAGATGTATCTGGAGTGCTTCCTGGGTTTATCCTTGTGGTTTTTAACACTTAGGATGGTCTGCAGTTGCAGTTAAAAATACGCTAAAAGTTAAAAGAAAAAAATAAGTAAAAACCTACAGATAAAGGCATGACTTCATTAAATGAAATAGAAAAAAAGGCTTTAATTCTCTTTGGCAATATTGTTTGTACTTGTTAAATCTTACCAGCTCACAAGGCAATGACAGTTTTAATTTTATCAAATGTTCTAGTGTTTATGCTCACAAAAAGTAGCCACTGGTGTAAATTAAGCCTTAACTCTGTCAAAGTAATTAATACCAGGCCACAGGCAGACTGAAATTTTGTAATAAAAATAATCCAAAAATATTAAGGTTCTTAGGGGAAATAGAATAATACTAGGATGAACTAGAATGAAATATTGCTGGAATAAACCTAGAATGGCATTAATTAACCTGAAGATTAACTTAACCCATTTAAATAGGTTTTGCTACTTGGACTCGGATCCTTCAAGTCTCACATGGAGATCGACTTTTCCATGGGGTCTCGTTAGGGTAAGTGTTACTGAGTGTGAGTAAAGGTGAAGGAAACAGTTGTCTTGTGAATAGCTGGTCACATTTAGGCAGTGTACACAGTGGCTTGTGGTTTTTTTTGGATGCATTTCGTTTGGAAGTTGTTGGACAACTTTGTGAGTTGAACTTATTTTCTCATTAACATGAGAAAGGTGAGAAGGAAAGGATGCTAAATTCATGAAGTGATTTTTTGATGCATAAGTAGGTAATAATTTAAAATTTCTGGTAGCTTCTGTTAAACTGTATCCATAACCTTTCCACATCCCATACCTCCTGGGGTCAGAGGAAGGAGCAAGACCCTGATGTTTCTGATCACAAAACCTGCTATCTTCTGGTTCAGGGTAAAAGACTCCACAGAAGCTCTGTGATTGCTAATAACTGAGGTCAGGCTGCCTGTTTGAGTCAGGAAGAGATGATGCATATGGAACTGGCTGGTTGCAAGCTTTGAAGGAAAAGCTGGACTGTGACAACTTCTGTTGAGCTGGAACAGAAAGAATATGGGAAGATGTAGACTGTGGGTGTCTGCATTGGCAGCCTCACCTCCTGGAAATGATTCCCAGGCTCCCATTAAGACAGGATGAGTGTCACCCTTACCAGAGGATGCAGCTGTGCTCTCTTCAGATTTGTCCACACGTTCAGCTTGGAGCAGAGGGAATTTGGCTGAAGTAGATGAAACTACACAAGGTATGAATTGGACCAGGACCAGTGAAAGGAAGGTGGCAATTAGGTGGATTTTTGAGTAAAATAACTTAATTTAGCTCAGTTTCATCCAGAATATTTGCTTGTCTTTGTAGAAGTGCAGTTTTCAGCTTGTCTTTGCTATTGGATCAGGATCTCAGATGAGTTAAGGATATGTTTTCCTTCTTGTTTTAGAAGACTCAAGGCTGAGCACTACTGAACAGCATGAAAGCAATGCCCTCTTCTACACTGAACACTGTAGTCAGTGTTAAGTCTTCAAAGGTAGATTCTTCAATTATTTGTTATGCAAATACAAACTGTTGCTGATACTCTTGAAAGGAGAATTTTCATTATTAAGTTTTTGCAGTCAGCAATCATCAGATACTAGACAACAAACGAGAACTAACATTTGCTTTGTGAGACATTGAACATCCTGAAAAGATAGAATATACAAAATTCATCAAAATAGCCATGATGACACCAAAGGCTGTCTTTGGGACACCTGCATTTTAAGAAGTGCAGCATCTACTGAATGGGAGATTTGCAAGCATTTAGGCATTTAAAAATATTATATATGTGTTCTTTATATACACATATGCATATATATTTATATCTGGTTGAAAGACTAGGTTTATATAAACATACACATGCCAATTTGAACTGCATGTGAGATTGTTTACCGCACACATTAGACATACATCTTTAAAATCAAATGTATGTAACCAAGACAAAAGTTAGGTACCTTTGCTCTGTCCAAGTCTCTGCCCTTTACCTGCTGAGCAGGAGGGTGAGGGAAAAGGATTTAATAGAGAACAGATAAAGTGCTATTAATGTCCTGAAGGAAGGAAGCAGTGTCTATCACTGTTTAAATTGCTTTCTGGATGTCCAGATGTAGCACAGCAGCAGAACTCTGGGTGATTGTACACGCTGCCTATGGTGCAGCAGTGAGGAAGAGCAGGGTAAAGCAAGTATGGTTTTAGCAGCCCCTGACAGTAGGTACAGAAATAGGGGTCTTTTATAATGATTTCCCACAGAGGCAAGTGCTAATCAAGAGGGGGGAAAGAACCTCTGAAGGTCATCACCAAGGAAAATTGCATGCTGTACTTTTTCTGGCATCCAAGTTCGATCACAATGCTGAAGAAAATAGCAGGAAGAGATTTGTGCTGGGCACACACACCCATGTGCATTGGTTTGCTGTGTACTGCATAATAATACCTGGGCTTTTCAGCACCTGGGGTTATAATGGGTTCTCTTTGGACAGGCAGAGCAGAGGAAGATGAGATGTTTGGGTCGTTTCTTGCAGAGAGAGGGTGAGAGCCTGAAGATGGTGATTCTGCAAGATTGAATAACACAAACATAACTATAGGGTGGGAGGGCTGCTGTGGCAGTCCAAACACCCCTGATGGGTACTTGCAGGTTAACCAGACAATGAAGAGATTTGGGGAACACTTACCATTTTGCCATTAGCAGTGTTACATTGTGTAATTGACACCTTTACATCATTGCTTAGTTTGTGCTTCAAAGTTTTTAGCCAGGTTTCCATCTGCCTTTTTATTTTCTAGTTCCATAAAATATTATTTAATGATACTATGTTTGTATTTTTCGCACAGTGCCTTTTTTGCGTGATACTCAGATAATTTTTGACTTCCAAATTATGTGACTTTTTAATCTGTTTGTCTTAATTGTTCTTGAAATCATTGTGCACCCTACAGAGAATCCAGTTGAAAAAACCCCAGTGGGATTAACCTTAACTCCAAAAATATATAAAGATCACCAGGCTCTAGCACTAGCTGTGTCATAAATTGTGTCTCTTCACGCTGTTCCTCCTCTAATGATTCTGATTTTTAACCAGTTAGCAAAATACAATTATCTCCTTGTTAAAATAAACAGACTTCAATGGGCTACTGAATTCATACATATTTTAGAAATGTAAAATGTGTGTTAATAAAGGCACTTTAAATAGAATACATCAACATATTATATAAATTATTTTCTCACTTCTCTGCATCATATCTGCTCCATCCTGATGCCGGGTAGCAACTAATCTGGAAAGCAAAGTTGAGGAGAACAGAAGGGAAAGGAAAGGTACAGTTTTCCTTCTTGTCTAGAAAAAGCTTTGTACAGTCTTAATGAAAGACACTTTCTTCTGGGAAAGAAATGCTAATGTGAAATTTTCTCTTTCTCTCAACACAGTCATACATTAGAGATATTTGTAGCAGTGGAGATACAGACTGCAATAGGTGGATGGATATTTACCCAAGAAAATTTGAGCCATGCCCTTTCATTTTCAGAGAGCTGCTACCTAATCTCAGTGTAGCATCAAGACAAAGGACACATCATTCCGTTTGCGCCTGCCCTGCAAAAAAAAAAGGGGGGGAGACTTTTGGGGGGAGAAAAAAACCTACAACGCTGTCTGAATGCTATTAGAATAATGGGCTGGGGGTAAAAAAAAGATAAAATACAAATTTCACTCCGATCTGGGTTGGATTACTTCCCCATGCCCCTGCCTTTATTGGGTGATTTGGAGTTTCATTAGAATTCAGAATTCCTGCAGAAAGAAAAACCACAGTGGCACGGACTTCTCTTTCAAGGGGATTGCAGGCTGACCCATCAAAATGAAAAGGCTCAATGTTTTGCTGACAGGTCCCTGAGCAGGCCTGAGTGACAGCTTCATTTCAGCACTTCTCAGATGAGATTTGAATTGGGGGGTGGAGGAGGTAGTAGGAAAGAGACTTTGTTCCCTAAAAGTGTCAGTGTCAAACTCTGCAGTTCAAGTTCTAGTGTCTGAGGTACAAAACCGAGTCAGAAATCATCTTTGACTTGCCTGCTTCCCAATTTATTATTAATGTCTCTCTAATATTCGCACGCATGAAGCTTCATTTAAATCCTAGAGTTCACGTCGAGTGTGTGTTGTTCCTTTTACTGGAAAAAAAAAGGTAGAAGGAGATGGATTAAAGTACAGTGAACTGTTGTATAATGTCTGCATCGAAGATTACTTATTGGCATTTTTCTGTTGTGATAATCAAAACATCAGTGAGAGTTGATCCCACCTCTTGTCTGTGGGAATGCCATTTTTTTTTCTTATAAATTTACCTGGATCTTTTTGCCTGGAAAATTAATTTGGATATTTGATAAATTAATTTGGATATAAATTTGACGGCATTCTCAGTTTAAAGTTCAGTAGCAGCTTTGTGTCTACTTCACAATATCCTAAATGAGCAACTTTTATTATTTATCTCAATAGAAAAAAAAAATGGCAAAAACTTGGCAAAACTGTCCCTGCCATCCAGGCAAGGGGAACCAGAGAAGCATCTCAGCCTCCTCATATAAGGGAAGTAAAACTCATTCACTTCCTACTTGTTCCCTTACTAAAGGTTGATTTGATATCTGCAGGGACATTAGCAGTTTGTTTCTAAAAGTTTATTTAAATTTCATGTATCAGTTCCTGATATCCACAGCTTTTATCTTCCTCTTCTCCTGTCTTGTGCATATTGATGTGTACCTTGGTGTGAGTACAAAATTCAGCTGGTGGAGTTTGCTTTTAGGAGCCATCAAAAAAAAGTTAACCTAATTTTTCTGATAATATTGGAAAATTAAGTTTCAAAACGCAGATCTTCAAAGTAACATTGATCCTTACACTTTATTGCTATACCTTAGAAGTCATCTCCACAACTGTATAAAAATGAGATATTATTCCGTAGCACAAGGCTGTTCTTCAGAATCAAACAGAATTTTATGTATTACATTCACTTTGGAACACAATCCTCTCTAATTTATATTGATGGAAAGCTGTAGAAACTTCAGCAAAAGTACAGGCTTTACCATCTAGGTAGGAAAAGTTTTGGGCTAAGAAAGAAGCATATTAAGCTCTAATTCTTCTGTGAATGTGATGAACAGGGCTGCATTAGTGTTGTTGGATTGTGTTTCTATTGAATGCAACAGCCAATAATGGCAAAAAATCCATGTAAATGGTGTGAGTGTATCTTGCACCATCCCAAGAAAGCTTCGTCTTGTGAACTTTTGCTAATTGCTCATGGTTTGCTTTTCTTTGAAGAAGTGTCTGCATTCCAAAACAGAGAGCAAAGACATTAGAACTGCAAAGCCTCCCAAAATAAAATTTACATCTTGTCCTGCTTCTACATTTTAAGAAATCTTACTGTCTTTACGTTCCTACGTTTTATTGAGCAGGGAGCAAAAAACTTACTGTGCTCAAAACAAGCTTCCTTGTGTAAAAGGCAAGTGTCTGTTAAGGAAAAGGAAATAATTCTTCCCTCTGATCCTAGGGAAGCCCTGCATTATATTCCTTATATACTTTGATACTTATTTTTATAATCAAATTTTTATCTCTTGTGAAACTCAGGGGCCAATTTCAGTTCTGAAATCAAAAGGTCTAGCAGCCTCAACGCTTACTTATCCCAGGGAAGAATTTGGTTTCAGACATTTAAAAGGATCAACTCAGCAATATACTAGTTTTGAGATTAAATAAGCAATGAGAAAAAAATGTTCAACATAGAGGTACAAATTCTCTTTTTTATATCAGTGTGTGAGTTCAACTGACTTTGTAATAGCAGTAGGAGATGGGAATGAGAAAGGACACTTTAGAAAAATTACTTAAAATTATTATAAGATTTGTGAGAATCTGCATTGATACTGCCAAGATATTTTTCAAGCACTGGGGGTAGAAACAGGATGTTAAGAACAATAAGGCAAATGCTTAGAGAAACACAGAGTTAGAAGAGGAATATACAAACTGAAAATTAAGACAAACAGATCAAATCCAGCTAGGGTAAGGTGTGTACTTCTTAATGGAGAAATGTGTTACTTGGATCTTGTAAAGCCAGAATGAACAAAATATTAGTAAATTGCACTAGGAAAAAAGCCTCTGCTGATGGAATTGACCTTCATGTCCTTTGCACAACTTCAGAAAAAGTACCAATATCACATATGAGCAGCCACAGAAGCTGGAGCCTGGGCTGGGGATTTGTCAGGATTCAGCTGTGGGTCAGGCAAGGCTGGCTGAGTTGAACCTGCTGCCAGTTCAGGGTGCTGCCAAAACTGCTGGTTTTTTCGAGCTTTGTACTGAGAAATTTGTGCTCTGTTGACTTTTCCTTGCTCCCTGTGTTTGGCAGAAGCTGGGACGTGCAGCTCCAAGTTGTGTGCTGTGGTTTGTGGGCACCTGCCTGAGCTAATGAGGGAGGGAGGGCAGGAGAGGACTTGGCACTGCATGTCCCATGTCTGAACATCCATCCCCTTGTTTTCTTTTCCTCTCTCCCTCCAAACCTGCCCTCCTCTTCCACAAAACCCGGTGTGGGTAAATCTTGTGTGCCAAAGGGGAGTTGGAAGCAGTGAGGTGGGCAAAGTTGAAGGAGATACCTGCAAGCTGTGCTCCTGACTCATCCTCCTCATTAATACCAGGTCACAGGGGTGGCTGCAGAGACACAACAGGTCAGTCCTGTCTTTGAGCTGGATCTGTTCTGCTTTACTCCTTCGTGTAGCCCCCCGCCCAGTTTCAGCAGGGATGAAATCTTCTGAGGAAGGTAAGTCAGAGAGGCTTAAAAATGTGTGTGCTGTAATGCCATTGTAATGTATGAGCTGGTTTATTTTTAGATCAATCTAGCTGCTCTGTGCTTTTATCATTGAAACTGTAGATGTAGAGTCTGTCAAGGAAAAGGGAGGTCTTTTTGAGGATTGGAGATACTCAATCTGCTCAGGTGTGACAAAAATATTGCATAGAGAGCAGATAGGATGAGAGACTCTTGCAGAGGTGTTGCTTAAAGAAAGATACTTTCATAATTATGAAAGTTAAAACCAGCAGCATGCTATTAAAAAGATTAAATAAAAACATTTACCTGAACACTGACTCTTTACATGAATAAGCTGTGCAGACATTTAGGCCCCAACATCAGCCTGACATAAAAGCAGGGGGGCTTTTCCTTAAGCCTGGGAAGTTTTTTTCCGTAAGTACTTTTTGCAATACAATCTATTTCCCACAAACAAAACTATTAAAAGTATTGAACTTCTGGTTTCTCATTATACTGTCTTCATCTGACATCCTGACCCATCTCGTGCTTTCCTTGCAGCACTTCTCAGCAAGGAACTATCATCTCACGTTGGCATTTTTGGGTGTGACGTAGCCCAAGAACAAAAATCTCCATCCAGTTTTACCACATCATCAATTTTGCTGACACTCCATTGTTCATAAAGCACCAAAATGCAACTCTTGCTTTCAAACTCTTTCCCTGAGTTCAACAAGATAATGAATGTGAAGGGTTTGCATGGAGGTGGCAAAACTTTTTTTATTTCCACCCCCCCTTTTTTTTTTCTCCAGGTTCACACCAGATAGGCATTTTTTACAGCCTGAAAGGAGATGTTTTCTTTTGTTAATAGCTTACAATCAGATGAAAGGACTCATCACTCTATTTTAGTGCTCCACCACATGGCGTGTATCTTTTATAAATTACAGGCTGGCGTTGTGTGCACTGGGGGAGAGAAAGGTTGGTTTTCTTGCTGTGAGCCATCCTGCCTAATTGTCGTATGCAAATAAAAGCAATTATAAGGCTTTTAGGGTGAAGGGATGACAGCTGAGTTTGGCAGTTGAGGAGGCCTCACCCACCTTGTTGTCATAGCAACAGGGAGGAAAAGGACAAAATGGTGTGTATACAGTGGAAACATTTATTTTGGTTAAAGAATTAAAAATACATATACTGCTGTTAGCATGCAACATCAATATGTGTAATGAATGGGTTTGTTTAAAACATTAGAGAAATTAAACTGTATTTATTCCTTGGCCCTTTAAATGATCCTTGTCATCTAACTACCATTTACAAACCATCACTTGTGATTTTATCTGCTTCTTTTAAAGTTATGAACAGATCATAACAATCCAGTCAATAATTAGGAGATTACAAGTTTCTGTGTTTTAGTGCATCTATTTCAATGTTGCCAGACCCGGAGCTGCATGAAGGAGAGGGACATTCACTGGTGTGGCCGTTGAAGGGGGAACAGTGAAAAATAATAACCTATTAGCAGTCCATAAAGTTCAATATAAAATATGTTTGTGCTAAAGTGTTAAACAAGTAGAACAAATAGCGTGCTAGTAGCATACAAAATTAAAACGAGTCACAAATGGATATTTTCTATGGCAATTTATTTCACAATTACTCTTGTGGAAGCTTTCATGAATTAAATATGAGTTCTATCTTGAAATTAGGTGTTATAAGGCTAAATTACAAGAGGCAGCCAGTAATTGAGGTGGCTGAAACACGGGGTCTAGTGAACTAATCTCTTGCTGTGCCACGTGGCTGTCCCCTCACCAATGGGAAACCTCCCCGTGACAAAAACAGAGGCAGCTGAGAAAAATTGATTTCTCATCTGAGCCATATTTGATAGCTTTTGAAATCGAAAATTGAAATTAACTAACCTAAGCCCCATTGTAACAAAAGAGCAAATTAAATATGCAACATGGCTTCCTATTGGCAGCAAGAGGGCCTGCCAAGGTAAATTTGTAAATAGAGTTTAAGATGCAATCCTCCCCCCTCCTCTTTTTCCTTTCTCTCAGTGCAAAAAGTATAAGTCTGCAGTAGCTTAATAAATTATTTATATATATATAAAAAAAATCATCAGCTGCAAATGGCCACTGTGGTTAAGGTCTTCCATGGAGAAAATCATTGCATTAGAAGAGCTCATTGGATGAAGCGGAATTAAAATTATCCACACTCATTCCTGAGCTTGGAATAAACTGTACATGAAGAGACTATGTTTTCTTCTCAAGAAAAGTTTTATGAATGGAAGTTTATTAAAAAAGAAAAGAAAACCACCCCAAAACCAGACCAGTCATTTAGACTTCACAGATAGCTAGGGCTCAGATACGCAATTTTATTCTTTCTTTTCATTAACCCCAAACAATAATGGCATAATGGCTATTTGAGCTTGGTGGAGTATCCACATGCTTGCCTTTTGTCTTGCTTTTACACATCCTAAGATGTTACAAAGGATTCTGACAGTGAATGCTAATGATTCAAAAGGTGCTTCAGAGCTGTGGATTTATAGTGGGATTCCCTGAAATGCAGGCAGCCAACAAAATCAGTGATGCCATGCTCTAAATACTGTTTTCTGTCCTTTTAAAAAGAGAAGGGGGGGGATAGAAACAAACACAGCCAAGACATCAGCCCTCAGCATTCCTCTCTTACAGGGTTTCTGCTTTTCTCTGCCCAGATTTGCATGGGA
Source organism: Irena cyanogastra (assembly GCA_013397155.1). NCBI lineage: Eukaryota > Metazoa > Chordata > Aves > Passeriformes > Irenidae > Irena > Irena cyanogastra. The sequence continues at coordinate 662,070 of VWZV01009807.1, read as the reverse complement.
AAACAAATGATTTCATTCCAATACTTGAGCAGAAGCGTGTATAAAGATATAGAGCCAGATCCCTGTCTGCATAAATCAGGATAGCTTCTTTAACTTCAGAGGATTTATGCTACTCTATATCATCTGAAGATCTATCTCATGAAATTGTTCCACTTTCCTGCCGAGGCTGTTCAGATCTGAACTGTATAAAATCCAGTGACAACTGTAATGGAGGATATTACACTTAGCCTGTCTGTCATCCCAGGGATCTTGTAAAATCATTTTCTGTTCTAATTTATTACTTTTAGTGTCAATCAGCTGCCGACAAGCTGAGTAACATCATTAGGCATTGAGTTCATCTACTCAGCACTTTTTAAATGCAGTTTAAGTAGTTGTCTCATTATGTGTGAAAGTCAAGGTTCAAGGAGTTTTCCTTTTTGGCAGAGATATTGTTGAAGCCTCTACTATTATCTTTGAAGGGAAAAAACTCCACAAGAAAATAGCTCTTTTTTATTTTTAAGGTTTTGGGGAAAAAAAAATGAAAAGGTGGCAGAGAAATGCAGTAAAACTCAGTGTAGATACTTTGGTGATGATTTCCCACTGCTTCACTTTTTATTTACCTCAGATGCAAGAGTTGAAAGGTGTGAGGATGGAGAGAGTCAGTGATGAATCGGGGATTTTGTATAATGTGGAGCTGATGGCTTCCAGCCATGAACTAATAAGTGGTTGGGGTTCATCTCCTTACTGAGAGCCTGCTATTGCTGTGCTGAGGGTACAGTGGGTGCAAAGAAACCATACACCAGTCCTGTAATAGAAAACACTGATTTCACCAGCCCCTGAGTAGAGCAGGATTTTATTTAATGCTGTTGTGTACCACAGCACCAACTGTGGCAAGGTAAGAGTCAATCTGCTGCAAGTTTGTTCAGGCTGTTTTTAAAATGAAATATGAGTATCAAAATGTCAGGGCAGACAGTGAAAGCCCTTCAGCTTCATCCCCTACTAGAAACCTGAGGGTTTGACTCTGGGCTAGAACCCAAAGAGGGCCTCATGGCTGTCCCTCTCCCTCAGCCACTTCCCAGCAGCAGTCCATGTCAGGAGATGATGTTCCCATGTCAGTCTTACATGAATTTCTGCTCCATCTGAATACAGTTCTTCTGACTGTGTCCAGATAACAAACAGTTTGTCTTAAAAAGTCCCAAAGCTGCTGAGATGTAGTGATTCAAGGGCAGTTAAGGGTGATGGTTCTTTTTGGGAAGCCTCAACTCATGGGTGTAGCATGAAGCTGAAAAGAAGAAGTGCAGTGCTGGGCTGGGTGGTGACCATGTGATTTTTCTCTCTATAACAGGCAGGACGTGGCCATTTCATCCATATTTCTTGTATAGTTCTATGTTGTTTGATTAGGGAGACAAAGTAATCATCCTTTTGCAGTGGAATGGAGTTTACCAAAATTTAGGGTGGGCTAATTTCAGCCTGGAATCAGTGGTTAAACTGGTGGAAGGAGGTCAGGGAGGGGACAACTTTTCTAGTGTGAATGACTACTTAGGATTCTACTATCTTATTTTCTTACAAGTTGGGGGAAGAACAGCAAGTTATGTCATGTAGAAATAGCATAGAGAAAGGATACTGCATGTTTTCTAAAGGATGCTGGGAATATGCTCCTTTGATGGAACAGTGGAAAATACTTTATAAGTGGTTTATCATGTTCATGCTGAATTGATTATTTCATCAGAGAAGTTGAGAATTCCATTGTGTCTTAGTGTGGCTGAAGCTTTTTCTAAATGAATTTTGTTTTATAAATAAAAATAAATACAAAAGTTTTTTACCACTCCTATCTAAAACTTTTGGACCACAGTCATTCCTAATTAATAATGTTATCAGATATGTGTGGTATAATGTTCCTGTTAAACAGAAGGAAAGAAAGTAATATCAAACAGCAAATATGCTGAAAAGCATTCCCAGTTCACAGAAAATTATTGTTGAAGTCCAGGCTCCCTCCCCTTGGTAAACTGCCTTATATGACATTCTGTACATTTTAGATGTAGTTACCAAAGCTAGCAGCTTTCATGGTATCCATCCAACAGGATATCATAGTCAGAGTGCCAGTAATTCTAGGAAGCATTAAAAAACGTTTTAGAGGATGTTTAGTCAGAAGAAAATCACAGCAGAGGCAAATCAGAACTGTTTGAGCAAAAGGAAAATTTCGTGCCGAACTGTAGAACAAATTCTACAAATAATTGCACCTACTGGACAAGTTAGATAAGGATGCAGTACACATTTTAAAATAGTAATCTTGAGACTGCATATGTAGCTGTAGAGTGCATAGGGGTGCATCTTGCTCTAAGTAGTGTCTTTGTATTACATGTGAATGGCTCACTTTAAGCTTACCTTTAAAGATAATACTTTCTAAAAATTTTTATTTTATTTTTTTAGGTCAATCATCAGAATTAGGAGAATGTTAATGTATGGCAACGGTTATATTGTGGAAGGACATCACTTTCTGCATCCAGGAGTGTAATTCTCTTAATAGGCACAAATCCTATAGGGACCCCAATATTCAGGTTGAATTGTAAACTCTTAAATTAGACTTCAGACTGGAATATATTTAATATGAATAATTTGGCTCATATGTGTGTGTCAAGGTAACCAAACAAGAATGGGGGGAATCTCAATTTTTCAACTGAGTTGCTTCAAATTGAGTCATAGCTTTGTGCTTTATATAGCAACAAGGCCCTGATTAAGCACTTAAGCATGTGCTTAAGGTTAAGCATGTGATTAAGTGCTTTGCTGACCTAGGGCTTAAGTACCCTGTAAAGCATTGGAAAAATGAATAAATCAAATTTAGGTCAAATCCAGCTCTGTGCCGCACACCTATGGTAAGAGCAGAGCAGGAGGGAGGAAGCTTTGCCTTCGGAGGCTGCAGCCAGCAGGGCAGGATTGCAGCGTGACACTGCGGGGAGCTGTGACAGCCCCTGCCCGGGAGGGCTGCCCAGGGCCCGAGCTGGCTGTCACACACTCACAGCCCAGGGCCAGCTCTGTGCTGTCTGCAGAGCCGCGTTTATTCGGCTGCTGCGTGTCCTGCCCTGAGCTGGTGGCCCTGTCCTGCAAGGATGCTCCACGCTGCTCCTCTCTCCCTGTCCTCCTCCTCGCCTTCCACCCTGGGAGGGAAATGCTGCAGGAGTCAGAATTTCCTCTGGGGACAGACAGCAGGGATATCTTGCTCAGCCTGGTGTGGAATTTGGATGTGCAGTTCAGATGCTGGTGCTGGGATCTCTGCCCATGGGACGGTCCCACCTCCCACAAGGATGCACCAAACGCCTGCTTTGGTGGCTGATGGTGACAAATGGGAACATTTGGGAAAAAGGGACTGTACTGATGGAAAATGGACAGGCATTAAGGAAAAAGAAAGGGGTTCTTTATAGATGAGCATTCCCAGAAACGCTGGACATTGTTTTGAGGCTGCCTGGACTTCTGTGATCTGGCATTCAAAACTGTAATGAAAAAGATATTTTGAGTTTGTTATTTTCTTGGTCAAAACAAGACACTGCAGAATGTGCTTTAAAAAAACTCGTGAATTTCCACAAAACCTGTTTTGGTAGTTACAGCATTCAGTGTGCTTGAGAAAGGTAAAGCAAAGACAGATCTATAGAGGGCCTCAAAGATGAGGACAAGGTGAAATTTAAGGGACACAGATCAAATATGCATCCTTAGAGGAAAAAAAGGATCTAAAAAAATTCATAGTTCCTACTAAGAGTATTATTGTGCCACTTTAAACATTTTGATTCTCTCTTCTTTATTATCCTTGTGTAAAACTTGACTTTTCTCTGGAAGGAAAAAAAAAAATTCTTTCAAACTCTGTAACTTGCACAGAGCAGACAAGAGGAACACATCGTGTGCTGTCACTGCAGAGTTATCCTCCTCTCCAGTACCACCTACAGTGGAAGTCTAGCTGCAGGCTAGAGTTATACAATATCACAGAGAGAGATTAAGCATTACATTTATTGTGGTTGCTGGAAGGGAATATTATTGCTGTTTCAGTGGAGAGATTTATAGCAATACTTAATGAATGCTACTAGTTTTCTTATCAGTTGGTAACCACACACATGTGCATGTGGAAATACTGCATTAAGTCTTTACAGAAATCTCGGAAAAAGTTGGGTATTAGTGTTTGTGGCAGATTTGGCAGCATAATGGAAATGTGGTAGTGTAATGGCATGGAATTGTCAGGTTGGGCATATGACGTTGGATAGAATACAGGCAAAATTAGCTTGATTGGTTTGAGGCATTTTCCAAACGAAGAAATTGTCATTTATCCTTGGGAATGTGCGGAGTGTTATAGTTATCAGTCTCAGTCTATTTTTATGAAAATATCATAGGTCAGAAACAGTTCAGAAACTAAATGCAAATTAAAAAAAATACAAAGCATTTAATGATATTTTCCATTTTAGCTCTATTTAAATCAGAGTTATAGGTGAGTCGTCAGCAAAATAGCAACTATTAAGATGGATCAGAAAGATGTGAAACTTAGGAGTTCTTGGATAAAAATTATTCAAATTTTATTGTAATCAAGCCGATCTGCTGGCACCTATTCCTTGTTTTTATGTTGTAGAGAGCCCTAATGAGAAGCCAAAAGGTAGCAGTCAGTGCAGAGAATTGACTTTCCCCTCTCCAGAATCTTCACTTAGAAGCACTAAACACTGAGCATCCCAATAAATCTGTGAGAAAAAAAAAATCTTATTTAAATTCTTTTAGATATAACATTTATTCTGCCCTCTGACTGGGTGCATTAATATTCTATGATCATGCACAGATAGCTGCATGGTAAATATATATTTGTACATTGAGCTGAAGTGAAGTTTTCATTAAGCTGATCACAGGCAAATTATTAGGCTTAGAAGCAGCTTTTTATGTCTCAGAGCAACATCTCTAAGTTCATGACTGGTATCAAGAGTCATTCACTTGAATGCATGTAGGTGCAGGTTTTTTTCCTTCAGGAAGAGAGATTTATTACAAGATCCTGCTATTGAAACCTCAGTCAAGATTAGGTGTAAAGACAACACAGAATAGGTAAATAGCATCTCTGGTACTTGCCATCAAAGGATGTGATAGAGTATTCTCAGATGGAAGAGACAGGTCTGATATTGCATATTAGTGGAGTTAAAGATATATGAGGTATTGAAAATATTCATGCTTCTGCAGTGATGGAGGGGAGGCAGAAGCTTTTGGCTTGGATGTTTTAGATAATTAAGAGCAACAAAAGATTATGTTGGAAGCAGATTTGCTGCAGATAGTGCATTCTCACTAGAAAAATGGGATATCTCGTATAGTGGTCTGATGGCCCTTTTCCTTCTCTCTTTTAAAAGGAAAGAGCACTTCTATCTTCTAACTGAATTGTAGTCTGCATAATCAGACTCATGGCAAGTAATGAAATGACTTTTCCTCCTCTAATAATATTTCTTCCAGAATTTATCAGTATTTTGCAACAGTACTTGCAGTCTGAGATAACTATTACATGGATATATTCCAAAATTTGGATAAAAGAAATCTACTGTATCATGGAATTATTAAAGAGAATGTGAGTGTATAAATTAATTTGACTACTGTTGAATAAAAGCACCTAATTTTATTGAACTTCCATCACCTTTTTCTAAATGGTTGTGAAGTGGTAATTAAGACAGGCTAATTATATATTATTGTAAAGTGTACATTTGGTATTAATTTTGTGATGTGCATGCTTTATTTTTTCTGTCTGCAGTTTTTTGTTTAAACTCTGCTCTGACTTACCTTTAGGGATAAAAGGCTGGGGCTTGATGCTGGAGACATCTGTGAATGGGGATTTTATAAGCTGCTTCCATAAATTGTAGACTGTAAGGACTCCCTGCATTACATTTCCTTTTCTGGAAAGTGTTCACAGTTGTTTCTCAGAGCAAAACAGAGCAAAACTTCCTGGCTGTGGTCCTTTATTGGTCCTTCCTGGTTTGTGGTCCTTCACTGGTCCGTGGGGCCACGCTCTGCAGGTGTTGCACCAAGTGTAGAGGTCCCCAGGCACGATGGGATCTTGCAGGGTGACAGCATTAGTGCCTCTCTCTGGGTAGAGAGCACCAAAGACATCCTGTGGAATAGGAAAAACCTTTTTTTTTCTTTTTTTTTTTTTTTTTGGCAAAACCTACATGGAAAGCTCAAAGAAATGTTGAGGACTGGGACTTCCCGACTGGGCAAAACCAACGCGACACAAAACAGAAACGTGATGAGCTTCTTTTTGCTTTGAAAATATAGAGTGAAAATAGACTAAATTCCCAAACTAACATTCTGCAGGGTCTCCTGCACCTATAGATGTCTGCAAAGTCTCCTGTGCCGTGAGGAGCAAGCTAGAGGAGTAGCTGTGCTCAGCTCTACACTCAAGAGGAGGCTGAGCTGCTTCCCAGAGGTTTGCAGGTGATGGAGCCATAGCATTGTTACCTGTTGGTGACTGTCATCACTCACAGCTGCTTCACCTTGGGCTGTCTTACAGACCTGCCCTTAGAGGAGTTCAGGTGAGTGGCCATCATTGATCTATTAATGTAAAAATTGCCAATGGTTTTCCTGAGAAAATTCTCAGGGAGTGCCATTTCAGACCTAGGATGGGCCAAGTAGACAGGAAGATAAGTTAGACACAATTTTTATGTTGTAGTTAAGGATATGTAGCCTAGCTGTTTGCATGATTAGTTGTTTAAGCACAGATAGAAAATTTTGATGTAATTTAGAAAGAAATTAGACTTTATAACATTTCACACCATCTATACATAGGAAATGCAGATGTGCCTTTTAGTGTTTACTTACTAAAGATGCAAATTGTTTGTCTAAATAATAAAATATTTAAGGTTGGAATTCATCTTTTTAATTAAAATTTTCCCAAGGCAAGTAAGATTACTGCAGCATGGAGAGATTTGCAGATACTTGTGTAATGTGTTTTTATAATGCTGATGGTGCCAGACAAAGTCAGTTATGTGCCACTCTTGTTGTCTGTTATTAATATTTTTGTATCAGTGATGAGAAGAGCAGCAGCAATGATTGCAGCCGATGAGCCACAATAAATAGCAGCAAATGCATTCTAGCCTCTGACTCTGTGACAAACAGCATGGGTACTATCTGCAGCTCTGGTTTTAATTTCCATGGCATCAAAGGGAAACTCAAGAGCTTTGGAAAATAACTCTGGCACCACGGCTTGGATAAAATAAAATCCTTACCCACAGACATAAATTATCATGGGAATAAAAAGGCTACACCAAAATGACATAGTTTCATAATGCTCTTAAATCAAGGAATAGAGGACAGTGAGCACAGCTCCCAAATTACAGCAGTCACACTGCTTGATGAGTGGCTTTTTTTTGGCACTAGCTAACCTAACAGGTTTCTTCAAGAAGTGGTACTTGATGGCATGCACTCAGGTTGTGTGGGGAAATTCAGCAGGATGACACTCCCATTTCATGAGAATTAATTCCCAGCACACATTAAAAAGGAATTTTCACAGTTCTGACTGCAGCGTTGCACTGCAGGGGCACGTGTTCTGTGAACAGGGTGCTTTCTTGGACTTCCGTTGCCACTGAACTCATTGAATTTGAAGCTGCATGTAATTACTTTAAGGCATAGTAAATCCTGCTCACCTTACTAGTGATGGCACTCCAAGAGCTACTGTATTTGCAGTCAAAGCCAAGACAGCGTTGCAACAAGCTACAAGCTGCTGGTCAAAACATTTTGCAGAGCAGGCACACACATACATGTCTATGTATTGTTGTTGAAGCAGCTACATAGTCTTCTTCACTAGGGTTATTAATATTTTTTATCTTAAGATCCTCGTGTCTTATTCCTTATTCTCACCTCACTTTATGGGATTTTTTTTTTTTGTCTAGTCTAGAGGGCGTGACAAGCTGACTTGGCTATTCTGGGACTGACAATATATTGGCATTCAGACCAAGCTCTGATCACCATGTGGTCATCACAGTTCAGGCCATGCTTTCACATGCATTGAAGAAAAGAGGGAGAAAAGCCACTTCTGACTATATTATCCTACATTAATACATAGTGACTGATGTTAATGAGTCTTGTTGGCCTCTAATGAAATCACTTCTCCATTACTGCAAGAGGACTGGGGCCAATTCCACGCTGGCATGGATCCCATTTGTGGCACCTGTAGTGATGGTTAAGTCCGGCTTCCCATGAGAATCTAAAATTTCAGCACAGTTCTTTAATATCTTTAAATGCACTGAGACCCAAGTGAACTATTAATATAGTCCTGTTATTTGTGTTTTAGTTACCTACTGAAGTTTTCAGTGCATCATTTTGAAAATGTCAGTGTAAAATTCCTCATGTGTAACAAACCAGAGCTCACTGGTGCTGCAGTCCCAAGTTGATCTACTCGAGGTTCTAAGAATCCAGTGGCTCACAACAGATTTTCATTACTGCAGTGAGAAGCCCCCTCTGTATCTCCTGTCTCATTTTAGTGGGTTTTAAATGTTTGATAATCATGGCCTACATAGAAATCAGTTTTCTGCCTGAGTCATAGAAATAGTGCTGGTTGCCAGACACACTTAAAAGGAAGTGACCACTGAACCTGATTTTTCAGTATTAAGAAGGATTTTTGGCAGGTTTTCAGTGCTGCTTCCACAGACAGTGTGTTCACACAGAGGAACAAAAACCCCATGTTTAAGTTCATCTTGTGGACTTCTTTCAAGAAGTAAGGGGTTCTGGTACCATTTTTTTTTTCTATCTCAAGGGGAGGAAAAGTCTTTTGATATTTTTATTCCTACAAAAAATGATTTCAAAAGAAGAATAAGAAAGAACAAAAGCAGAAAAAAATAAACCTGATATTCTTTGCTTTAGTGATAGAAGAGATAGAAGAGAATCCTGTTTTGACCACTATACTGAAAAAAAAAAAGTTTCTCCTCAAAACACTGGGGGAAAAAGTGGGCATTTATTTTGAACTGTAGAAAAACTAGTTTTCTTTTGGAAAGTTAAAGGCATTTATCTTTGGAAAAGTACTTGTCAATGTCTGTAGGGGAAGAAGAAAAAAAGACCGTATCACTTCAGATTTTTGACTAGATCCTGAGATACAGGTGGTTTTTAGAAAGCATGGGTTAGGTGTGGAAGTATAGGAAAGCTCACCTTTGCTCTCGTGGAATAGTCTCTTGTTCCAAGCTGGAAGATGGCTCTAACTCCTACCAGCATCAAGCAACACCTGGGCCATTCTGTCTGTGCCTGCTGCTCCCCACAGGCCATCTGTGACCTTCATACCACCCTTTGCAATTATTGATACAGTGAGTAATTACTTCTGATGTTAGATATAGTTCCAACTTTCCATTAGAAAGAAAAGACACAGATGAGGTATCCTCTCTGGAATTCTTGGTGCCAGAAGCAGAAGTAACCTGGCGGGTCAGAAAGCGTCCAGGTTGACACATGCTGCATTCAGTCAAGAGATTTGACTTGTCCTCACTTCAGGCTCAGGACACTTTTTGTGAGAGTGCTTTTGAGCTAAAAGGCTGATGAAAAGAACCCGAGTGTCTGCATCCTCTGCTGCTTGTATCTTTGTGCTGTGCTGGTCAGCAGAATACACCCTTCCAACAAACAAGAGAAAATCAGAACTTATCTTCTGTAAGTAGGAACTGATGACATCTTTATTAATTTTCTTTCATAAACCTGGTGCTTGTGTGGAAGTGTTTTATGTAAATGTGTTTTATTGTACCTGGTTTTCCCTTGATTCTGTATAAGGCTGACTACCTGCTGTATACTGGGGTAGGTCTTTAAGGCAATCCTGAGCTTTTCCTTTATTGTGTGAGGCAGTTTAGAGAATCCCAGGCAGCATATCCTCCTAAAATTTGTGACCTATGCTGTCCTGAGATTTCAAACTTCATGAGTAATTTGTTTTAAGAACAAGTGAGTTCCCTAGGGGAGAATCACTACAAAATCATGTTGTGGAAGGTGAAACTTTTACACTGCTGTGCAGCACCAACCTGTAGATAAGAGGAAGAAGGAAAGGTCTGTCTGTTATGGTTGGGTTTTGGAGCTTCCTCAGAGCTGTTCTTTGCACTTCTGGCTCTGTGGGGCTGCACTAGTGGTTTCCCTCTAATTTGCATGCCCTGCTATGATGTTATGATCAACAAAACCCACAAGGCTACTGTTGTAAAGTTTCCAACACAGTTGTCCACAAATATATACAGAATTACAGGCACTATGAAATCCAACTGGAATTCTTGAAAGTGAGAACCTTTCTTGAAAAAGAAACTAAACATGAGGTGGTGGATGTGTCCACCCTCACTCTTGAGGTTCACTGGCTCAGGTTAGAGAGTGTTTTGTCAGAAAGACCAAGCAAGTTCACAGGCCATACAGAACTGAAGTCTGGCAGAAGAACATTCCCAAGCTTCAGACCAGCACATTAATATTTACACACAGGAAAAAAAGGTTGAATCTCATGGATTCAATATGAGCAGCATAACAAACAAGTAGGGCATTTCATGAAGTCTTAGTGTAGTCTGCTTTTTAAATAACGGTTCTAAAGACAATCTATAGAGATGCAGATAGAAAAGAAGGTGTTTCTCTTTTGGCCAGGATATTTGCTTAGATTTTAGCATGAAACTAACCTTAAGAAATCATCATATTTATGTCATGCTAAATATTTAAGCAAGGAGAGGCTGAAATTGCTGTTGACTGTCACTGGGAGAGGATGGTTGGATGTGTTTTCTAAATGATTGGGTAAAACAGGTTCTGCTCCAGCAATCTTGGTTGTTGAAGGACCAAACTGGCCCAGAACTGTGGGGTGGGAGGGGATCGTATAAGTTTGATTTTTACTCCTTTCATTAGTGATACAGTTCATGCTGCAGACTGACCTGGGGGTATTGCATGTAATAAATGAGCGCATACAATGGTGATTTAATTACTCAAAGCCCTTTCTACTCAGCTACACACCTCATTCCTTGGTCTTATGCTGACTCCAAAGGCAGAATTCATTATCTGATTGGTCAAAGTGCTGCTCTGGGCCCATTGCTTACTTAGCAGAATAGATGTGAGTTAAAAGGAGGATGAGGGGCTATTTCTATGTGGGCTGTGTTTTTATTATTTTAAAATTTAAATAAGAGTCTGAATCACTATAATATAAAGAGACCAAAATCAAACAACCATGGTTCATTCCTGTGCTTTGATTTTTATACTCATGCATGTTTAAAAAAAAAGAAAAAAAGGAAAACTAAACATGTGTGCTGCCTTTTAATAAAGATCATATTAAAAATTCAATAAATAGCAATATCTCTGATCTCTTAACAAAAGCGTCTGGTGTACAGGAAATTAAATGAAAAAAAACTTGTTAATCCTTTTTGATTTCTGTACATGGTAGCTGGAAGCAGAATTCTTTAACTTGCAGGATTCTCTTTTTGTCCTCCCTCTTTTACATTTCTTCTCCTTTTTTTTCTTTTTTTTTTTAATCTTCTCCAGCACAAACGTTGTCTGGGTAACCTCAGTGTAAATGCAGTCTGTTTCTCTGATACATTTAAAAAATAAATAATAAAAGAATAATAATAATAGTAAAAAAAAAGAAAAAAAAGCAAAAAAAGCTGTCGTGTCATTGTCTCATCCCTGTGGCCTTGCTGTGAGGGATCCGTCTCGAACCAGGTGATAACCTGATAGACTTTATCTTGTCTTTTCTGGGCCTCCCTGAAGCCTGCCAACACTTCGGCTGGCTGTTAGGCATTTTAAATATCCCCCATGAGCCCTAACCTTACCCCTTTTCTCTTCTTGTCATCTGGAATGTCTCAGAGCTGTCAGAGGCTTGTTGCTTATTGATGTTTCCGTGTGTTTTATGTCTTTTCTGAGATATGACAGCCCCTGACACAGTGCTGATTTCAATCAGCCGGCTTCTGGAGAGGCCTAAGATTTTGTCCTCGCGCGGTCCCAGCCGCCAGCGCACTTCAGAGGCCTCCATCTAATGAAAATGTTTCAGCAGGCGGAATAAAGGCCCGCTGCTCAACAAACAGCAGCTGATGAATTCACAAGACCAAAAAAAAAAAAAGAAGAAAAAAAAAAAAAAAAAGAAAAAGAGGAGGAAACCCTCCCCCCCCCTCCAACCCTTCTGCCTTTGTTATAAGAAAAGCAAGAAGAGAGAGTGACCTCCCGAGCCAAAGGTTTTGACACTGAATCAAATCCCTTTAGGCCTGAACTGGCAGGCTGAGCCCAGCATTGGATTACTTTATCACATCTTAGAGTGACGCTTGCATGTACCTCAGGACACCCTACGTGTAAAGAGTGGATATTTTACCCCCCCTTGCTTATTAAGTCAAGTCTCGGTGTCTGGTGGGAAGGGAAGGTCTGTCTGACGGAGCACCAGGAGGAGAAGGAAGCCCATCCTTGCTAAAAGCAGGGAGGGAGATGATTTGCATGGAGAAACCTCTTTGAAAGCAAGCAAGTCATGGGCTTGGCTTGAAGTCACTGTAGGGGAACAGATATTTTTATTCACGATCAGCTGATAAAGAGAACAAGCTTTGAGGCAATGTAGAGCATTTGCTTTGTGGGTTTTGGTCAGGTCTTTTAGGCAGCATGGAGCCACCTGCCCACCTGGGCTGCTCCCAGCTGCTGTTTGTACTGCCTTTGTCACTGGCCTCGGGTACCAATGCTGCTTCTCATGGCTCCTTTCAGCACTTTTAACGGGGGGATAGGGTTAGTTAGTGCAGCCAAGGCACCACTCATCCTCCACCTCCACCTGGAGAAGCCTCTTGTAGGGTTCCCTGGCATCATCCCGGGCAGCCCCATCCCGTGGAGCCACACAGATTCCCTAATCCCCCCGTTTCAGCTGGAACTGTGCTCCTGTGAGGCATCGTTGTTACCCAGGCTCGGTGCGTGTGTCAGGAGTCGGCCCCTGTGCGCAAGGTGCAGCACAGGCGCAGCAGGAAAATGCAGCAGCAGCTGCAGCAGCACCCCGAGCTGCTGATGCCAATGCTGCGGTCATTTCCTCCAGGATGTACAGCCCATGTTATGCACTTTATCTAAGTGATGAAGCCCAGTGATTTATTTATTTTATTTATTTTTTTAAGAGGGATTTTACCTATCTGAGCCTGGGCTGTGGGATTAGGTTCATCAGAGGGTGAGATGTGTCAAGGTTCATGTTTACTGCTTTGTTTACGTGAGTTTGGTTGGGTTTCTTGCTGTTTGTTTTTGCACGGAGGAAAAACAATCTTTCCCTGTTCATCTAACTAACTAAATAAACACAGCCCACCCCACTTTTGAACAACATCAGTGAAATTCATATCTGCAGTGACTCAGATGGTTTTGTTAATAACAGAGAGAGCTCTCAGTGTAGCCTGATTCTGTCCTTCGGATGGGAGGCTTTAATCCCGAGTCTTATTTTTCACAGCATTCAGCTACTGGTTTTTTGAGCAACAAATTACATCCATGCCTCCAAGCCAAACAAGGAGTGAAAATTTCTATTTAAAAAAATGTGGAAATAATACTGTCTATCTACCTACAGTTCAATTCCATTTTTAAAGTGCTTTGATATTTTTAACAATATTAATATAATAACAGCAGCATGTGCCTATTGGATTAGTCTGTATTTTATAACTTGGTATCCAATTTCTCCCTTGTTTCCTGCAGGACTGTCACTATTAATTTCTACTCCCATTTTTTCCGTCAGTGTGAACATTGTCATTGGACTATTGTTTGTAAGTGATAAGCAGCCCCTAGTATTATTATTATTTCACTCCTGCTTGTTGAGCATCAACAAATCTACCAAAAATATTAAAAATTTGGTGGAAGTTTAACCCTCTCTTTGCCAGATGTTCTCTTTTTCTTCAGTCAAAGGAGCATACTTGCTACTGTATTATCCAAGAATGAAAAAATAGGAAACTAGTAGAAAGGCAATCTGTCACAGGGAAATAAAAAAACCCAAAAACCTCAGGGGGTAAAGAATGCCTTCACAGTATGGCTTTAAGGTTTTAATTTATATTGGTCCTGACTCATGACACAGCCAGAGCAAGCCCGGGCCTGGGAGTCAGGTCTCCCACTGACCCTTGCGTAGACTGGTGGGGAGAGAGATGTCAGCTGAAAACTCCCAGGGATCAGGGGCTGCCAACGCTCTGGAAATGACTGCCAATTTGGCCTAGTCTCAGCTGAACACATGCCCAAGAGGGAGGGAATGCCAGTAATAAAGCAGTTTAGAGGGGAAAGATATTTCTTTTGAGCTCCCAAACCTTTCCAGCCTTTTTCTGTGACCATAGGGTTTGCATCCGTGTGTGCTCTCTTAGACATACCTGCGTGCACGTGTGTACACTCACTTTCAAAACAGAGCCTGCAAATAATCCAAGAGGGTGATGCCCTTTTTGTGTTCACTATGCAGCCAACCAACTCCTCTTTAATTTCAGAAGATAACAACAACAGAAGTGAGTGAATTCCAAAACACGTTAAAAACCCAGACTCAAATCCCTGCAGGCATTTATGGTGCAGAACAGGTGAATACCAAAGACACCAGCAAGCTCCAGCCTGTTACATTTAGGTAAAAAATATTCTGATTTTTCAGTGATGGTAGATAGTGTAAAACTGTAAAAAGATACAAATTTATTAATAAGTTGTAAAAAATGCAATTTTAAAAATAAGTTATATATATATTTTTTCCAAATTATGATAATAACCTTAATTAAGTAAGAAAAGATTTCCAGGTTTTGTTGGTTTTTTTTTCCCCCCACTCTTGCCTATAAGATCTAAAAGTATAGAGCAGATGGGGTGCTCCTGTTCATGTGAGCTGTTGTAAGAGAAACACAATTTCAAACTTGGTTGTCCTAAAATCAGTTTTTCTCTGTTTTATTATATTCCATTATGATGCTTCAAGATTAAGAAAGAGGAGAAAAAAAACCTTTATTGGATTGACTAAAATACGAACTACTGTGCAGTTTACTCAAACTTTTTGCTCTGTTTTACAAAGGTTAGTGCCACTGGACTAAACGATTTTGCTCATTTAAGAAAAGGCTGCAAGATGAGGCCTTATATGAAGATGTGTAAAAGAGAATAGGGAGAAGAGTGAGGGGGAAAAAACACCAGCTGTATAATTCATGTCCCAGAACAGTGCATGAAGTGTGCCAGAAGTAAAAACTATTTGGTGCATGTGACATGACAGTTAAGAATACCTAGATGAAAAAAAAAAAGGCAACAAACAAAGCATTGCTTGGCAAGCACATTCATCTGCTGCAGCATCTGCCTGCAATATGCTTTATACTTGCTTAGATGCATTTGGGAACTGAAAGGTAACAAGAATTTATCAAAGGATTAGCAAGCACTGATGCTGCCATTCACAACTGTTACGAATATAAATTGTCATAATCATATTACCCGTTCCTCAGTTTAATTTTTTGCCAGGATGTCTTTTGTCTGAAATGCCAAAATGTAATCTGGAATCGGATGGATGCTGACACAGCTGAAATATTTTGCATTAGTCACTATGTAAAATGCTTCCAGAAGTATGGGTTGTTTTTTTTTTTGTATATGTGACTGTACTGGAATAGAAACCTAACAAAGATGATAATATCTCCATCACTTCTTTCATTCCATTAAAGAGTTAGAGTTTCTCTTTGAAGGTTTTTTGAAAAACGCTGGTGGGGAGGAGTTTGGGTGGTGTCAGTTTAAGGGACTCATGACCTTCAGTCCCCCAGTTACAGTCTGTATATGCAATTAGCACACAGCTTATTTCAAAGGTGTGCTTATTCAGACCAGCTCAGAGCAGAGATTGGTGTCCAGTGAGAAACAAATCCGTGGTTATTTCAGTGACACGTGAAAGACAAAATGCAGCTCTGAGAAGACATGGAAGTTTTGGGAATGGTATTTAAGACAGTGGTTATGTTTTGCAGATTTCTGGTTTACTTTGTGAATTTAGCACAACCCAAACCAAATTGTACAAAAAGCCCACAAAAGAAAAAACTGGTTGATATTTTGCTTCCATTAAAGTGAAATACTGTATTGAAATCAACACAGCTCTGGATCTGGCATTAGTTTTCCTCTTTAGCACAGATCAGGACAAGAGAAACATTACACAGTTGTGGCTTTTCCATGTCAGGAACACACATAAATTCCTTTGTATTCCTTTATTTTGAATGAAAAGTATTCGGAATTATTTAATCTCTTAGGTTTGGGCCTTCACCCAGGAGACTTTGGGTCAGATCTTTGCTATGGCTTGATTTACTTCATTTTGTATGCACTAGAGAAAGTTTAAACCTCAGGTGGCAAAGTACTAAAGTATGAAACTCTGAAACAGAATCTGGTATGAGGAAAATGGATGAATGTTCTGCTGCCCTTTGCTCACTGGGGCTTTCTAGTGGAGGTAAGGAGCCATAGTTCAGCTCAATCTGCATGATGAATTATGTGTGTTTGATGAACATGCTACTTTTAATTGTATGTCTTACAGTGTTAGTAACTTACCTTACACAGGGAGTGCCTGCCAAGTGGAGTTGCTTTCTTGGAAGAAGAACAAAAGACGAGTAAGGAGAAATGAAAGCAAAGTTTACCTACTTTTTATTTTTTCAGTAACACTAATGTGCTGGATATTTTCCAAACATGAAGAAAGCACAGTTGTGTCCACATGAGTTCACAACACCCAGACAGTGAGCTGGGGCGAGCAGTACAATAACATTAAAGGAACAGTGTGACAATCAGAAGACAGAGATGGGGAATTTTAGACGTGTTAGTGAGCAGGGAAAAGAAGTCCCGTGAGTGAGCAGTAGTGATTCATTGTTGTACTAAATAGAAGGAAATAGAAAGAAAGGGAAAAGAAAAAAGGAGAGGGGAGGTGAGGGGAGAAGAGAAGTGAATTCTAGGGATATTAGATAGACAGATAGATAGATAGATAGACAGATATGCTTATTCTTGCATTTACACATTACTTACATAGTTTGTGTTCAGATCGAAAGTGATGCAGACTTGGACAAAGACTCTCTGACAGAGGTAAATGGGAAAAAATGGGAGCTATAAAGCAGGACCTATTCTCCAGGCCTCATCTGATGTTTTATTTGCTGCTTCTAACACCATTGAAAGCCCTCTGAGCACTATGATCCTGTTATTAATAATAGCTGTATCACGATTTCTGCTCAGCAGTAACAGCCTTAGGCAGTGCCTGCTCAGTGATGTGTGAGCAGCCACTCTCCACCTCCCTGGATGCCAACACCAGGACGTTCTCAGCTCCTCTCTTGTTTCATTTGTTCCCTTGTCCACACCTCTGATCACTCACAGCAAGGTCTTCTCTTACCCTGATACTGAAGTTCTTAAATTTATTTCCATGCTATTGCTTTTCTCCCCAGGCTTTCTTTTCAGTAGGACCAGTGCATGTTGTGGGCAGACAGAAAACTTCATAAGGAGAGATCAGAACTGCTCCACAATCCGATGTCTTGGCAGCAGGAAAGACGTGGCTGTGGTTAGACAAAAATGTGCAGTGGCAGGTCTTGGGCAGGGATGAGATAAATGAACCCCCTGTGTGCCCAGCAAAACCTGTGGCTTGCCCTGTGACCCAGAAAACTCATTTCTAGTGAAAAATTAATAGTTTTATGAAACAAAATTTCTTTGTGTAGTTAAATATGTGATGTTATGAATAAAACAAGAAAGACAAAGACTTTGACAAAATAATCTGTAGGAATTTACAGAAACTTCTCCTAACTGTGCCGAAGTGATTTATTTTACTGAAGAGGAATGTGGATTTTTGTATGATCAAAGCTAACTTTTGACAACACCATATGAGGACGGAAAGGTGGATATCAGTCAGTAATTAATAGCAATATTTTCTGTGTGTGCTGGCTTCCTGAGGAAAATCCAGTGTTTTTCTTCAGTGTTTTGTTGTTAGGTGGTGCATTGAGGAGCAGAGGAATGAAGCACTTCTCATTGCTTTTTTTGTCAGTCGGGAACAGCAGCTGCAGAAGAGAATACTCATTTCTTTTACCATATTCATCACCTTACTATCCAAGTACCCTCCAGTAGTACATTAAGCATGACTAACATCTGTTCTGTGTTTGTTTTCTCACCTCCTCTCCAAAGGGAGTGTACATAAAGTGAACTGTTCTGGTTTGTTTTGATATATATATTACACTGCTAAATGTTTATGTCAGAAGAGTAAGTCAGGGAAATCCTGTCTGAACTTAGAGCACTGGCTCTCTATAAAACTACCTCCAAGTCATGGAGACCTGCTGGTTTTCTTCTCTTCTCCATGCACTCAGAATGGCCACAGGAACTTACACTGGCTATTCAGTTGGATTTTTTTTTTAACAGGGGAAAGAGTGGTAAAGAGAAAACATTTTTTTTTATTTCAAAAATACAGTATGATAGTTTGACCAAAACCACGTTTTGCACCATTGACATCATGTCTTTGCATCTTAAATGATATGGGTCGCCAGTGACCCCAGTGATCTATTAAAATGATGTACCTAGGAAAGATATTTGAAAGCCAAATGTATCAGTGGCAATGTGCAACCAATCTGTCAGTGCAGTGGTGATGTAACTTGGCATTATCCCCTATCAATGAGCTGCAGAAACATATCTGGTACTTGAGTCTTTGGGGAAAGATCAATATGGTCAGCCCACATATCAGCCAGGAACATTTAGAAGAAGCAATAAAGAGAGTAATATAAAGATATTTTGTGCATATGATGAAAAAGGTGGTGCCATTTATCCCTTGGAGGGTATAAAAATGGCCATTGTAGAAACGAGATGCTGAATCAGCCCAAAAGAGCTATCACTTACATTAATATTGGATTGGTTTAGGATGGGAGTTTTGAATAGTAGTAAAAGGACAGGACAGTTGCATGTTTGTCTTTAAGTAGAAGACTTCGATCAGTTAATGAGTAGGATGGTTAGACTTGTTTGACAATTGTATTTATTTGTTCAAGATTTATGGATGTTTTTCATTAGAGACTGGGTGCAGACAGTGTGAGCATGGCTACATTTCTGCATGTATCGTTGCCTAGGTTGTACAGCAGTTCTGTTGTGTCAGATTCTAGCTGACTACCCACCCTAAAACATATAATTAGTAAATTTTTGTACCATTGGTTCTCTGTAATTCTAAAGAACAGCCTTTTCAGTGTGATGAATGTAAACTTTTGGAACAGGAGCCTCTCTGTATCCACTCTTCAGGCTGGCAGAGCAGTAAATACTGACCAGCACAGCCACGTGTCAGCCAGTGCAGAAATGTCCTTCCAGCCTCCACAGACTGGGACAGACCTGTCAGTTTTTACCTCTGGCCTATGGATTGGCAGCATCTCAGCTGTAAAGCACACGTTGGGAATCAACATTTGGAAAAGTGCTTGCCTTCTTTGCGTAATGGTAAAAATTTTGCACACATGCTTAATAAGAGAATCTCTTCCAACATGACATAGTAGGAGGAATGCAAATCCTCTCTGGTGTCACATAGCTACAAGGAGCAGAGTTTCCCCAGGACTCGGAGAGAAGCCTGCCATATCAATGTCTGCCTAGCAACTGAAAGGTGACACGTGGAGCCTCCTTTTCAACTCATTTCCTCTTGATGAGAGGAAGGGATCCTCCTGCGAGTTATTACCTGAAATAATACCATATGGTAAAATGTAAACAACATCTGCATATTCATGTAATAATTTCATCTGTTTAATTAGTTCCAGCAAAGCAGTTTACCCTCTGAGGCCCTTGCTGTCAGCTCCACGCTCATACATCCATGCCCTGCTGTCGAGCCTGACAGCCATCTATTGTTCATTCACTGCTTCCACCTCGCCACTTAATGTAAGTGAATCTTCTGAGGGGTGGAAAGCCTGTCCCCATTGATCCAGATGTAAGGGCTGGGGGGAGGAGAGTAAATATCTGTCAGCCTGGAATATGGATACCGAGAGCAAACTTGACAGATTAGGTGGCTTTGTGGGTTTTTTTGGGGAGAGGGAGGGTGGGCTGGCTCTTGGTTTAAGTGCTGATCTGGACTGCAGACTTTGTACAGTTGTCCAGCTTTTGCTCTCAGGACAAGGCACTTCCAAAAGTGGTGAATTCAGCAGTGGAGTAGCAGCTTTTCCAGTCAGCTGTGTTTCAGTGCCAGAGCAGTGACAGCATGCCTACTGGTGCAGCAAAACACAGGGCCCTAGAGGGCTGTGTGGATTGGCCAAACAGGTTTTCGGAAATGCACGTCAACAAACACTGCTCAGGACAAACTGAGAATGTAAAAGCGTTAAGTCTAACTGGGAAGGTCCCTGGAATGTATTTCTAGAGTCTCCTGGCTCGTGTAAATAAATTATATTGTGGGTCACATGTAACAATAAGCTGTTCGACTCACCTTGAAAAGGAAACACATTATGGGAATATAAAGATGTCATGGTAATCTTACACCTAAGGAGAGGAAAGTACTGCAGTTTGATGTGGTAAAGTCAATATCATAATAAAGTACTAATAATAATGCTTGCTACTTATATGGTCTTTCACAGATTTGAGCAAGCATTAACTGATTAGTCCTCCAAAACCCTGATAAAAATAAGTAAGTAAGAATTATTGCCTTGTTGTAAAAATAATCTGTATCTTATCACACCCCCATCACCATGGTATCTACACAAACAAGTGTCTGGCAGACAGTATTTCCATTGCCTTATGATGCACAGAGGTGAGATTGTAAGGTGTAAACACAGCTGGAGAGATTTATCTTCTGCTTTGCTGAATGATGATCATATCTATATTAATAACATTATCCTTTTTGGAAGATTTCCAGACCTTGTGGCTAGTGGTTCAGGAAGGAGAAATGTCCCATGTGTTTGTGATCTTTCCTCATAGAAATGGCCCTGTCTGCATATCAGGGAAGGAAATGTTCCTGAAATATCCAGGGTCCAGATACTAAAAAGCAGAGAAAGATTATGTTGTACCTAGCTAGGTTCACTGCACTGGAATAGTTTATCCTTCTCGTTCTGTGTTCACAAGTGATTCTGCATGTGCATCTTGGATCTTTGGATCTTTTTTTATATTATGCAGTGAGCACGTTTAGGCATAAGCTGTGGTGGTTAAATAAGAGGTACTAATGTGTTCATCTGTATCACACTGTTACTGAAAGAGGTGAAGAGGTTTTTCCTGCTTACAAAAAGAAGACTGGAAGCACCAGAAACCATGCTCATGCTGTCAGTTGGAGTGCTTCAGGTTTCCCTCTTACCAGCTTGGAACAGTGTTAGAATTATTCTTTTAATGCTCTTAATCTGACCCATAAAATAACAGTTCACAATAGGCAAAAACCCAAGCCTTTTTAAGGTGAGTTATGTTGCCAAAGTCTCCAGGACCAGATAACATCAGAAAAGGGTCACAAATATCCTGCTTGCAGAATTATCCATAAGAGAATTCTAACTTCTCTATCATGTTACCTGTGTTGTGGGCACACAGTACAGAAAATGTAGTTTCCTCCTTATGACTATTTCCAGCAGTCACAGCAGTAAACTGAAATAACCTTCAGATCACGGAAGTTAGAACAGATTACCTTTACGAAGCTAATGAGTAACTGTTCTAATTGTTACCTTGCACACAGTTTTAGAATGTTTTCATATGCACTGCGGTATAAAAATTAATCTCTGGGAGCTCTTTGAAAAGCTAATTTGTCATAAATTAAAATAATAGTAATTTAATAACAACAATAAAATGACATTGAATTAATAGTGAACTTTACAAAATAATATTGAATACAAGAAGAAATTAATAATGTGTTCATGATAGGTTCATCAGTCTAAAAAAAGCCCTAAATTAGGTTATTTTTCCCTGGAAAGAATGGATGCCTTTAACCCAGGAAATGGGTATGTTGTGCTTCCCCATCAATATGTATCCAAATCTATACGAAAAAACTTTCAGGTTTGAGAGGTTCTTCTTGTCTTGGTGTCCATTTTATAGTGCTGTGTGCTGAAACAGACAGGAATTATGCAATAAGTGGATATAATATCACTTCAATTTGGGCAGTGTTGACTAGCATTAGATTAGTCACACTGTTTAAAATGCCATTAATAGTCAGTTTATAAGAAAATAATTTTATATGATGAGAAACAGCGTAATCTGAGTTTGACTTCTAGACTTGCAGATTTCTGATATCCTATGTGACATTATTTAAGTCAGTCGTTCTGGACTTTTTTTTTTGTTCTCTCAGTGTAATGTTTTTTCTTTATCTCATTGTCACACTGAAATTATATCTATTCTAGACAAGCCTATAAAGCAGTAAACACCTGTGTTGAATTTGAAATGATGATCTATAATTAATATATTTATTAATGTGAAGTACTAGATAGTCCAGTCATGAAGGGGTATTACCTATGGTATTATAAGAGTTCAGTTACAATGGAAGTCTAACATTATCCCACATACCTCAAAAACAGTTGTATTACTTCAGTACTAATCTAATAGTCTCTCCCATCAGCCAAAATTATAGCACAGGTAGTTGTATATTCTTGCACATTTCAGCAAAGCTATGTTTCATTAATATTCTGGAAAGAAACCCTAAAACTAATGGATTCCTTCCTCCTTTCTGCTCTTTAAGTGCAATAAAATTGTTCTTTGCCATTTTTTCTCTATTAAATAAC
This sequence comes from Irena cyanogastra, assembly GCA_013397155.1. Classification (NCBI taxonomy): domain Eukaryota; kingdom Metazoa; phylum Chordata; class Aves; order Passeriformes; family Irenidae; genus Irena; species Irena cyanogastra. Next base: position 639,562 of record VWZV01009807.1, on the reverse strand, counting down.
TTACATGAAGCAATTTCAGGCAGGCTCTGAAATGCTTTCTAAATTAGATGAAAGAAAAGTCCATTATATTTTAAGTCTATAATTGTTACGGTGTTTTTATGCACAGATCCAAAATAGTTTCTAATGGACATTTTAGGGTAGGAAAGATAATGGTGTTTTAGTGAGGTAACACTGCTGGCCACAGCAGGGTTAATTTATCAAAATAATTTAAAATGTAATTTCTTAAAGAGCGTAACTTCACAAATTTTGCCTAGCCAGAAGCTTCTTTAACGTGTTCATGACAAAACTAAGTGCTTCCAGAACTGGCATTTTTGGTTTTAATACGGAAGTGGAGATATCTGGGTTATGTTCCCAGAACAGAAGCCTTAATGACCTTTATTCTATATTTCTTTGCATAGATTATTGCGATAAGGAAACCCTCGTGTCGCGACCCACTGGCGTCTGGCTAATCCGATGGCATTCGTCACCGCATTGTCTGTGATCAATAACTAATTATCAAAGTGGCATTTCTTTTCAAGAGCTCCTTGTTAAAAAATGGCTTTTGGCTGAGAGTGGAGGAAAAAGGTCGCCACTTTGACATGGTTGCAAGTCTTTCAAAATCCAGTGGGCCGTCCGATTGAATTACTGTCCCAAACTAATTGATATAAATTTGAACAGAAGAATGCTTGTTACTACAGAATGTCATAATGATATCCTTGGCAAGAGCATGTCAGTAGGAAAAAAGGAGAAAAGACCAGCACTAGTCAGAAAGCATCCAGACAAGTTGCAGAACAAGATTATTAACAAAATTAACAGGAACAAAACTGTACACCAGTTCCTTCTTCCCAGCCAGTCTGATCAGACAGTCAAGAAAGAAAGGCATTAACATTTCCTTTTGAACCTCATCCTTTATTCGAAAATGGCCTTTAAAAAAACCTACTGGAAAGAATAATTGCAATGTACAAAGGACTGGAACTTGATGATCAAGGACCAGAAGTGTCATTGGCTCTGCGAGGATCATGAGTGAGTATGCGTTGGAATTCAGCTTTAGTCATAAGGCAGAATTTGTCAGGTAGTTTCCTTAGCAGGCTTTTAAGCAGCCTTAAAAACTGTGCCTTTGGAATATAGTAGCCTTCTCTAGAGAAAGTTGGACTGTATAAGCCATGTACTTTTGAACTGGGAGAAAGTCTCCAAGCACTTAGGATACAGTAAGAGAAATCATAAAAAATATGGTGAGAATGCAAAAATGTTTTTGTACCATTAGTGCCTGAAATCTAATGCATTTTCTTGGATGTCATTGGGAGATTGTCTGCTGTGGAAAGCTTGGAAACCTCAATTTTCATTACAAGGCAACTGGGCTTGTGGAAATTCTGGCTTTTGTGTTCTCTTTTCAGATCAGACTGACTTCTTCTTCATGTCCTACATTCTTCCCTGAGCTGGGAATTGCTAGGGAGTTCAGGAAAAAGTTACCCTGTAAAGGGTATGGCATGTTCTGGGGAAGGGGTATTGTAGAAGCCTTTTTGGGGAGCATAACTGGGCTTAACTCATGACAGAAATTGATAAACTGAATCTGTTAGTTCTGTGATCAGAAATGTTGTCAGGTAGTTGGCTAAAATATACCATTTTAGCCACATCCAGTGCAAGTGCTATGGTTGCTGAATAAGAGAGGAGAAAAAGACATTAGTACCTAATTGGAAGAGGTGAGTTATGTGCTTTTTAATCTCCAATCTTGAAATGCTCCAGCTGGATCTAGTAAGGACTATCTTTCCTGCAAACTTACTGTTTTACATTTCCTAATGATAAACCAAAGTTGACTAATGAACTGACACAGGGACTTTCTTCTCTGAGTAGATTTGGAGATTCTCTTCAGACTGTTTCAATCAGTAAACTGAAGTTTGATGACTTCCAGCAGTGGCAGTGTGAAATAATGAGTCTCCACACAATCCTTATGGTCAAACCCCAGTGCCACCCCTGTGCAGTATTTTTGGGACAGCTTCAGCATAGGGACCCAGGAACAGATGAGTTGGAGACACCAAACAGGTTTTGCTGGTGGAAGTCCTCTCGTTTGGGGTGGGTTGTAGCAGGTGACCATTTTGGAAACAGGTTGGTAATGCCTAACTCAGATTTCTTAGAACTCTGACAGGTTGCTGCTTGGGATGGATTTCTTGTTTGGCTAAGACAACCATGAAGCCACATTTTCCTGGTATGTCAAAGCCACAGAACAAAGTGGGAAACCACAGGGGTCTGGAGATTCAGGTTCACATGGTTCTGGTTACAAAGGGGGAAGCCTACTTTTGCTGACAAAGGATCTAAGCTAGCGAAGTTCACCACATTCAGTTCCCACTCTGCCTTCCATATATGACTTTATGACTGTCCTCTTATGCTGGGGGCAGGAAATGCCTTGTGATGGCAAATAGCTGAGCCATCTCTGACAGACTTACATCATCACAGAGTCACTGGGGAGCCGTCTTCTTGTCTTCCATGGCTGCTTTAAAGACACTTTGTGAGGCTTTCTTCTTTAGCAGACCAGAGAATTCAGTCTGAAAGCCTGTCGGGCGGGTCAACCACTGTCTAGGTCAACCAGTCTTGCCCCTTAATTATTCCCTCTGGCACTACATTCACAGGGTGATGGAAGTACAGGCTAAATATAGGCCCAGTATATATAGGATCTCTATATTTTTGGAATATATGAAACCATGTCTATACTGTTATTACTGGAATATACGTTTGCATCATTGTGTAATTTAGAGGAGGAGTTGTAGTGTGTGTTGTAGAACTGAAAAAAGACTGTAATTTGTGAACTAGTTTCAGATTCAACGAAAAACATAACACTATCAGAACTGACTTACTATGTTATTAAAGATTTTAGAATTTATATAAACTCTTAATAGGTAAAAGCAACTGCTCTGAAAGAATTAAAATTTTGCGAGTGATTTGATGCTGAATTGTGTCCGTACAAAAAATAGTGTAGTTCAAAAATCAGTGTAGTCCCTACAAGTCAGATTTAAAATCTGTTTTAAAAAAATCTGTGTCTAAAGGAGATTCTTAGATGTACAAGAAGGAGAACATTGAAAAAGAGTAAGGCCACTTAAATACCAAAACACAGCAAAAATATTTAAGAGGATTCTGAGAAGAGAGACATAAATTATTTGAGATCTTGAAAATATTTTCCCTGTTGAGAAACTTGGAAAGTTTACTTAACTTTTTTGACAGAAGTCTAGAAGCTTATTCACTCCTGGTCTGCAAGACATTTCTAACTGGTGACAGAAATGTTTTCCTGTAGCTTAAAACCCAAGATGATTAGAGTGAATAGAAGTTAAAACAGAAAAATTCAAATTTGAAATAAGATGATACTTTCACTACTTCATTGCTTTTTCCAATATTGTTAAGAGAAATACAACAAAATCTTCATACAACATTTGAAATTTCCTTTATCCCGAGATGGGAATCAGGGATCTGATCTTCACACTTCCTAACATCATCGTTAATGTCCTCAGTAGGTAACTGACATTCTTTATTAATACTGTAATGTCTTCCACAGAAGTAAAACTTACCTGAATTTTAATTATGTAGTAAACTACATAAATTTGAATCCAACTAATTGTCCCAAAGTAGTGAATATATAAATATCTCTGTAAATCTCACACTTACTGCTTCCATTTAACACTTCCTGTGTTTCTGCTTTTGCTGTTTCGACGCAGAGCCAGAGCAAAGGGCCATATGTAGCTAGATCAAAGCAGGAGTCTGTCCAGAAAGAAGTTGTGACTCATGAATCATAACTAATCCCTTGATTATCCTCAGATGGTACATTTTATTTCCTTTCTTGTATCTGGCCAGCTGTTGCTCCTACTGCTGATCCTGCTGGTGTTTTACTGCTTTTATTGGCACGGCTGATGTCTTTCGGTAGTCGTGTAAGGACTGAAATAGGGATCCAGGAGAGCAGTTGTGCTCCACCCAGAGCATTCACGGCTGAGAAACTGCAGTGGAATTGGCAGGGGAGTCTCCTTTCTTCCTCTAACAACTCTTAAAAAGGCCTTGAAGTTTTATTGTGGCAGTTATCACTTTAATATCTGAACGGCTCCCAGGTTAGCTGAGCGATGAGCAGGAATCTTATGGTTGCTGGATGTTGGCTCCTCTGTTAGGAATTTCTGCTGGTAAATGTAGGGGAGAAAAAGCTCAGAAGTCCTTGTCTGCATCAGCATAAAGATGGGAAAGAATTCTCAGTACTTCCAAATTCATGTTAACATTTGTTTAAAATTATTTACAAATGATTAATTTATGTGTACATGTATAATCCTTATTTACAGCTGTAATTTTCTTTTTGTTTCCAATCCATTGCTGTAGTATCATGAGTAGTAAGCCTGGCTTAAATTTTTTATTTGGAACTTTGATACAGCATTTGAAGGAAAAATTGGCAACAAAACAGGCCTAGAAAAATAGTTTAAAATAGTTATACGTGCAAACAGACACCCAGCTATAGCTGTCTGAATCTGAAAATCTGTGAGAAAAGCAACTATAAAAGTTGCTAATATTATGCACTCAAAAAAGAATAGAGCTAGAACTAACCAGCTCTGTAAAACATGGAACTATAATCTTGCAGCTATTTCTGGTACTACACACAGGCAGAAGCACCCAGGTAGATTTTCAGGGTTTTTTTTTTAGCCAGCAGCAAATCAGCTAAGAAAACCCAGCACTTCATTTATGGACATTATTGATCTAAAACTTGTTTTTCCACCTAAGTCAAAGTGACAAAAACTTCTCTAAAGTGAAACAAGTTCAAGCACTCTCAGCCTGGTTCCCATTAAACATCACAAGAACATTGCGGTTTGACATTTATCTGGCAGCCTTAAATGTGAAAGACCAGTGTAGCTGGTAGACAGAGAAAGGAAAGGCCTCTTTGGCATCACTAGGGATGCTTTTACCAGGTTAGGGTCAGGTGGGATGACAGCAGAGTGGAAGGAGGTAGTCTCACTTCACTGGAGACTTGAACTATATTTGACCTCCAGGGTACCAGTGACTTACTTGGAAATTGCAAGAACGTGGAGCTGCCCTTTATAGAATTATAATTCCTTGCCATTCAAACAAAAAAAAAAAAAGCTAATTAAGTATCCTTTATCTGCTGTAACCCTCATCCAAACAGAACCAGGGATCATCCTGTTGCCGCTCTTGGAAAATGTAACTGTCGGAAACAATGGTGTTGGTGGCTGCAATTTGAATGTAGACCTTAAAGAATCATGATTCCAAACTTCTTGGTGCCCTTTCCCTATCAATCAAAAAGAATCGTATGAAATAATTATTAGGCTACATAATTATTTTACAAAATAGAAGGTGTTTTTACTGCACATTTCCATTTTAGTACCAATCATTACTTCCCTGAATACTAATAACAGCGTTAAGCATTAATAGCATGTTTTAAGGTAAAAGGTCAATAGTCTAAGACCTATGAAAGAACTCTGAGCATTTGCAATGTAAAAGAAACCTTTCACAGAAAAGTGTTAAATAATAAATGTATTTCTGGGGGAAATATTATATTGTGATCCATTTGGAGAGAAATGACAATTTATAGGACGTCACTCAGCTGCCCCTGTATAAAATATCTTTAATAATTCTGTGGCTTCACACTTGATACAGAGGTTCACAGAAAGCTTACAGCTCTCTGCAGAGGTCAGTGGTATTATCATTGAGGGGAAACTGAGGCACATAATCACTCAGTGCACCAGTGAAAGGAAAGGGATCTGAACTGGTGACTCAGTCCTCTGAGGGCAGGAAAATGGTGCCTTTTCTTTATTTCCAACCAGTAAGCCATCTTCTAATAGTTCTTTTAAAAGTATAATGTGCACACAAGGGACGGTGAACTTATTCAGGAAAGGTAAAGGTGCTTGAAAATTCTTTGTTCAAGTCGATTTAAGCTGCACAATTTGAGGAATGGAGAAAGGGAAGAGGAAGAAATACCAGTCTGAAATCTTCTTGGCCCATTGAAATAGATGAATTGACTCTTCATCAAGAAATCATCTCTTCTCTGTGGCATTGTAAGTCCCCCAGATTATTTTTCTTTTCAGGTTTACTCCAGTTGTTTTTAAGACTAACTGTGCTATGAATATTTAAGGTCCCAGTAAGCTACCATTTTTCCTCATTAAATTTTTTTCTCTTTATCCTGTAGGTATTTCCATCTTCTCAAGCCTGTGTCCACTTTGGATTCATAATCCCAATTTTTTAAACCTAAATACCTCTATCTTATGAACACTAGTAAGTATTCACTCATAGGCACAGGCTGGAGGAAGAACCAGCTTCTTATTCATTATTATTAATATTATCATTAATATTATTCTTATTTACTGATCTATGAATAGTTGAGTTATGGATAGTATTAAGAAAAAGGTGACTCAGTTCAGTTGTAGTGGATCCAGGTGAGTCACAGAGGTAATAACAGAGGTGGTTGTCATTTGCATACCCAGTACTTAAGACATTCCCTCAAAAAAGGGAAAATACCTTAAACTTAGATTTCTACTTGAATAATGATTGTTTATTTAATGAAGCTTTATGTAAAATATCTAAATATTATTTATCTAAAATATCTAAATGTCTGAATCTCCTTTAATCTGTGCCCAAATCTGAGTTTCTTGAGTTTTTATTTCTTTTTAATGCCTAACCAATCGAAACATTTGTTTGCAGAACACATGAAACCAATGAATACTCTTCCAGCAGAGCAGATTCTTTTCCCAGAACCCGCAGTGAATCAACAAGTTTCAAGTGAGATTGAGACTACTTGAGATTCTTTCAGATTCAGTTTTGTCCTGCAGGTCTACTCATGTTTCCTTGAGCACCACAACTCCCACATGAGTCAAATATTCCCCTTCACCAGCTGTCAGCAGATTGCTGCAAGTTACTCTGTCTCATTGTGGAAGGGAGTGGAGTTTCTTTCTGGGAGGAGCCTCCAACAGCAAATACAACACAGAGTTTGAGTGGAAGATTGTCTCCATCAAATTGTCCCATGTTCCATGCCATATAGCTTTTCCATGCGTCCATAACAAGAACTTGAGAAACAGTATGACAATAGAACTTGTGCCTGTTCTTCTGGTCATGAACAACAATTAATTTATAATGCTATGGAATAGATATCTGACTGTTAAAGAGTTAAAGGAAAAAATGAATCCTGTAAAAAATCAGGCCATCGTATAATGCCTCCTCATTGCTATAATGATATCAGTTGCAACAAGTCCAATGGCTGACCTCATTACAAGGGTTTAATTGCATTGTTACACAGTTTCACTTCTTCTCTCTGGCCTCTTTCTCTTTATGACAGCTTTAGAAAGGAATTTCAGCTTGAGGTCAAAGGAAATTAATTACTGCTTTCTTAATCTGTGCTCATCTACATTTAGAAAACTTGGGGCTTTTCACTAACATATTTGTGTCTCATTTCTGTGTAGACCCAAAGTTATAAGACTTTTGTCCTTTGTGAAAGTGCATAAATAGCCTTTTTCATATCAGAGGCCAGATTTTTTTTCACGTCATTTACAGTTGTGCACATATGGACGGATGCCAGTGGAACCAATGGAATGTCTCTGGATATACATTCAGTGTGGCTGAGGTAAGGCACTTGCAATGTATCTTTGCTTCAGACTAAAGATTCATGGCAGATGCCAGGTGTTAAAGGAACCATTAACTACAAAATCAACCCAAGAACAAAGGAAAACTCAACCCAATAAGAAGTTACACTTAGGATAAATGTCAGAAAGATCTTCAAAATTAAGTAGATACTTCTGTAGAGAGAAGGGTGAAAAAATATGTCTCTGTGACAACAGATTTTGCCTACTACCTATCTTGTGTTTTTACTAAATACATCATTGTTAGTTAAGGAATATCCAGTTTATCTCAAACAACTTGTCATCTAAATAATACATATTGCAGTGCGTCAGAAAGGGACAAAGACAGAGGTACCACAACAATAATCCTTGGTTGGAAAGCAAAAACGTGCAAAATGTGATTAAATGCTGTTGTAGCATGAAATATAAAAATAAAAGCTCACATATTAGAGCCCTAATTATATCCTGTAATTAGGTCATTTGAATTGGTCATTGCGTCTTCCATGAAATCTGGTTTTGAGAATAACTAAAGTTTTGCTAAAGAAAACAATGTTGTTAGTTTGCTTCTTGACGGAACAGTTTTGGAAGACAGATTACAATCAGAAGTGTCTCTGGGGTGATTTGACAGATGAATGTGAGAGGATATGTCATGCACCGAAGATAATCTGAACAAGTATTACCACCCTGCAAGCATGATGTGGTAGTTTAAATGTGTGAAAAAATTCTTATATACTATGCATGTGTAAAATTACAATACAAGAGATATAAATTTTCTGCAGAACATAAGTATTTCTTACTGGCACTTTGTGGTTCTGATTAAGTCATGGAAATGTTGACAAAGATGAAAAATTGGTAAGTTTTGAGTCCTTTGACATAGAACATTTAAGTTTTTGCAAATCTGTTCGCTATCTTTTGATCAGCTTTGCCACCCACTGAAATTCCTGCTGCCAGAGCTGTGTGCTCTTTTTATTTTATTAGTTACTGCCTCATTCTCCCCTTTCAAGTAGTAAGATTGGCAATAATAAAACTGCAGCTGCAAAACAAAGTAAACTCATTGAATAGTTTACCTTTCATCTATCTTGACTTAAATTCAACTCTGTTAAAAACACCTACAAAAGGACGAAGGTTTTATCTAAGTCACTGTTAAACCCTTACCATGAGACCTGCTTGCATTAAAGTGAGTTTCATTCTCATGATTGCCCAGTGTGTAAAACAACCTGTGTATACCTTTTCCTTAGTAGATGTGCTTAGACTTAAGCTTGAGTTGGACTTAAGCCTGGGTTGTGGCCTGAGCACAAGAAACAATCCGTGTAGAGACATAAAGTTCACCAAGACATGGAAGCCACGGTGAAAGGAGGTCCTGAACCAGCCTGAACTTTTCTGCAGCCATAAAGAGGTGTAATACAGCAGGGGGATGTGTCTGAACTAAAGCAAGTACCTTGCATAACAGTATTGGAGTCACAGCCATGTGGGCTTCAATATGCAGCTGTTCCTCAGGTGAGCAGCCAAAGTCTCATGGGCTCACAGTCAGTTGAGAATACACTGGGACTGCTACTTAAGGAACTTAGACCCAAGGCAGCTCTAATCCTGCTCTAATCACATTTTTAATTTTGTGAGAGACATCCCCTTGTAGGGCCTGGACCAATTCACAGTGTAGCAGAGGTCTCTGAACCATTGCACTGATTGGCACCAAGAGTTTTGGTGAATCAGTTGTCCAGGATGAATCACAGAACTGCTTAGATTGAAAAAGACCTTTAAGATCATCGAGTCCAGCTGTCGATGCAGCACTCCCAAGTCCACTACATCTTCATGTCAGCTGGGACCTCCCCAGTGAGCCAGGACTGCTGGGACATGATCAGGGTGGCTCAGTGGGCACTTGCAGCAGATCCCTCAGTGGCCTTGAGTGGATCCCATCCAGGCCTGTGTGTCTAAGAGGTGGAGCAGGTCACTGATCATTTCTCCTTGGATTATGGGGGCTTCTTTTTGCTCCCTGTCCTCCAGCTCAAGAGATTGTTTACGTAGAGAACAAATGGTCTTACTGTCAAATAATATGGCAAAGGAGTCTTTTCAGTCTTTTCCTCATCATTTGCTTTGTTTTTCCCTTGCATCCACTGAAGGATGGGGATTCTCTTTAGCCCTCTTTTGTTGCCAGTATATTTATAGAAACATATTTATTGTCTTTTACAACAGCAGACAGATTAAGTTCACATTGGGCTTTGGCCCTTCTGATTTTCTCCCTGCATAACCTCCCAACATCCTTGTATGTCACACTGAGGTGTGAAGGGATTAAGTTGAAAGGCCTGGTTAACACAGACATGGCACTGGTGACAGAATTAAGTGCTAATGATATATAACAAAATACTATTACATGAAACAGGATCTTTTTCACCCAGTTTTTTGATTCTGTCTGATAGAACTAGTAGAAGAAAATGAAAAACTATCCATCAATCAGAGGTCTGGCTGGGTCAGAACACTTTGGTCAAGCAATGTGAGCAATTCCACCTACCTGCACTATAATTTATTGCAAAATTAATGCTATAACATGCAATGCCATTGTTTGATAAAGGTAGTTCTTATCCTCAGGAAAAAAAAAAGGCAAAATTTGTTTCTTTCTCTCTCTCTCTCCCCCTCTTTTTTTTTTTTTTTTTTTTTTTCCTATCCTGACAAGATGAAACCTTTATAATAATTGGGGGTTGTGGATGAGTCACTTCTAATGATTGAAGAAAAGACCTTGAGTAGGATTTGATAGACTTCCTCGATCACTGATAAACCAAGATACACTAATTAAAAAAGAGACAACAAGGTATTAATTTTTGTTAAAGTTTTTGCTTCTTTACAACAGAATGAAATCGAGACTTAGTGGGAAGTATAAGTTTTGATATACACTACTTTGTATGAGAATTTTCAGGACAGCTTATTCTTAACCAGGATAAAATACAATAATTCACCAATTCATGGTCTTAATTGCACTGTTGCAAGGTAGGGAGGCTAGTGGCATATTCTTATTTTTAAAGTGTTTAAAATTATAGTTTGTTATAGAACAGGTCACTTCATGTCTGGTATTTGATTGGCCTTGATTGCTTTGGAAAATTAAATTGTTACATTAGCTGTGAGGGTGTTCTGAGGTTTTCAGTAACTATCATACAGATCTACAGTTTCATCAGAAACTTGAGTGGAAATTTCAAAATTACCCAATGCCTCCAGAATTCCCAGCAAACCCTCACAACTCTCTGTAGTGAACCTTACGATGGCCGTTCTCCTCCGGGAGAAGCTGAGGCACAGAAGCACAGAAAGGATTTTTCCTTTCCTAGGCACTCATAGATGTTCCTCCAGCTGCACCTTTTATTTATTTATTCCTTCCTACGCTTTTCTGGTGCATGGTGCATTCTGCTGTGCAACGTGAAGAGGAGCAAAATCTCATAAAACTCTAGGGAGCAAAAAAAGGAAAGAGCATCTCTCACCTATCCATTGCTCTTTCTCTTGGTGTGCCTCATGAATAGGTCGAAAGATGTTGAAACAGATGAGATTCTTTACCTGCTCTCTATTCCACCACTTCATTCCTCCATCTCTTTTTCATATATATTGTGAAACTGATACCAGCAGTTGGAGGTGGGATAACAGGAGGGAGTAGAGTTGTTCCTTGCAGAAGATTTATCCATGTTGTATGCTGTTTCTTTGGGATTGCCTGAATGAGAACAGATTTAGGAGGGGGAGGCTCTGGCTAGAATGAATCTGAATAGGAAACAAAGGAGTAGGGAGCAAGTGCTGCAACTGTGGAGCAGCTCTATGTGTGTTGCTGCAATACAGTATTTCAGATTTTTTTCTTTATGGGTCTGTTTACTCTGCAAGGTATTCAAACACTGTGGTGAAATAGAACTCTTGTTTTAGTTTTGTCATTTATGTAAACTGATTTTAGGAGAAAAAGTGTTACACTGAAGGCCAGGAGCTAAATCAGGAGTGTTAATATACTTGCCATATGACTTTCCAGGATAAAAGGCAAAAAAACCAGATAACATACAACTAATCAATTAGAAAGTAATTCATGGTAGTTTTGCATTTTTAACACAGGTGTGGCAACCACATACAGTAGTAATACGGTTTATATTTCAAATAATATCTCAGTAAAAAATATACAATGGAAAAAAATAGCACAAAGATATTGTCATTGCCAAGTCTTTCTTTCCTGTATTGTTTCTTTTGAAACTTACACTGAGGGATTGCAGGCTGCAATATCTGGTGACCTGCATAAACTTGTATAGTAGCTAATGTAGTGGTGTGATTCTATTATCCAGACTTCACAACTTACCTGCTGGGAACTTCCAAGAAATTATGTTATGGTACAAGCAATCCAGTTTTTCTTTTTGTTGTGGTTTTCCTACAAATATTATTGTGGGGACCTTCAAGTGTACAGTCTCCACCTGTGAGTGTGTATACATGGAATTGCACCTGAAATTGGGTACCTGTAAACACCTGCAGCACTAAGAATAGTTTTCATTTTATCTAACTAAGCCTTTCTGTCATCTTAACACCCACATGCTGACTGCCTTTGCTGCCACAAAGCTTGTCTGGAACTGCTTAAGAAGACACGAACATGAGATTTTGATTTGCATTCCTGAACTTTGCTGAGTCTGGACAGAACTTTCAGCAAGTGTATCTTAACAGCCTCATGTGGTTATCACATTTCAGTGATTTAAAGGGTATGTGTGGCTCTCACCAGCTTTTGCTGGTCTAGTATCCTGGTCAAGGTCTGCATTTTTTTGGGATAGCGTCATGGTGCAGGGATCGTGCAGTTACCTAGTGAAGTTGAAAGTCCTTGCCAAAATTCCCAGGGGTAGTTTAGGAAAAGTATCAAGTACACCCAGTGCTGTCCCCAGCAGGCAGGTACAAGTACAGGTGTTGGAAACCCCTCTTGGAGGTGCCACGCTGCCAGTTGCAGGGTTCAAAAGAAGTTTTGTCTTTCACAAGAGCTTTCAGTCACGCAGTCCCCATTGCAGGGTAAGCTTCTTGCTTTTAGGTAATGCCCATTTCATCTGCTGTAAAGGCACACATGAAAAAAGGGCTGGTATTAGCCACATATCCATAAAAGCCTAGTAGCCATGAGTATTATCTTTATTCAGAAGAAGTATAGCACTTTTAAGGTTCAGAAACATATATAAAAATTGGGTTCTGAAATGGTCATTTTTCCCCTCCGCTATGCCATTATAGCGATCAGCCAAGCTTCTGCAAGGTAAATACTTTTGGAAAATAAGTGGAAATTTGCTGCAAATCAGTCCCTTTTGTGCATGGCCACAGGAGCATGTTGAAATGTTTGGACACTAATACCCATTCATTTTCTTGGCTCCATAAATAAAAGCCGCCAGCTATGTGGCGGCCGTGAAATGGTATTCTTCAGGACCCAGCAGGAAGCCCCATCCTTATTACCACTGCAGGGGGCAGGACAGGCCCAAAATAGCAAGACAACTAAATCAAGACATTTTCAATGTCTAACAAAATGACTGTGGTTTAGAGAGAAGCAAAAGGTTGGAAAAAATTGGGCGGCTTTTATACTTAGCATAATACCTTTGTTAAAAGAGTTCAGATAAGAAAATCAGATCTCAAAAAAAAAAAAAAGCATAAGCATATTTCTGAATATTGTTTAAAATATGCAAAGACCTGATGGAACCAGAGACAGAGCAGGGTGCTGTCTGAAAGGACATCTTGGTCAAGTCATATTTTCCAAATGTTAGCCCGTGGTTCCTAGTAAATAGTGTCTTCTGGAAATATTGTTGTTTCTTGGGTTTTGATGGAACCAAAAGGTTTGAAAAGAGGCACTGGAAATTTGTCAGTAAAATCTGAAATCTCTTTCGGTCCACAAAAATTGTAAAATACTACAATACTTACATGGTTGGACTAAACCCTTCATTTTTTCTACAGGTTTACTTAATTTTTATGGGTTTCCTACACCAGGCAGTATGATCCTAGATTTTGGCATAAAAACATCCTGAAGGGTCTCAGTCAAAATAAATATCGTGGTGTAACTTGCTGTTTTACATAGCTGAACTGTGCTGTTCTGGGCAAATATTAAAGTAGTTTTAAAAACTGAGCTTCAGTTAAATGGCATATTTTAAATGTACAGAAGATCAGTTCTGGGGATATTTTGTGGAAGATAATAAAAGATTAGACTGTTCAGGTTTTAATGAATTCACGGTTCATTGCTGTACTCCAAAATCAGTGTTTCATTCTCTACAACCACACTACTAAAATAGATAGGGGAAAAATGTTATTTTTATTTTAATTTTATTCCTTTGTGATTCTGATTATAAATTTGCTTAAACAAAGTTGAAGTAGAGATATGCCTGACATTCACATTTCAGAGAGGCATATATATATATAGGTATATACCTATAAATTTATATTTGTACATACAAGTTTCCACACATTTTGGGGAATTAAAGCAGTTACTTGGAATGTCTCATTATGGAAGGAAATATTTGGTGTTAGTTTCAAGAGAAAATAACCATTTTACTTGAACATTAAATTTACTTGAACTGCAGAGGAGAAATTACTAAGGTACAAAATGTCAGAGAAAAATGATTTCAGTGCATTTCTGAGTATTGTCTTGTAGACTAACCAAGGGCTTTTGATAATAAAAATAAAGCCTGAAAATTAAAAAGAGGGACCCCCAGTGACAGTTCAGCACTGTTTCTGTCTTCACTGGGACTTGAGACTTCCACCAGGATCAAATTCTGTGACCATTCCAACTTTTTAATGTTGGCTTTCCTAGCTCCACTCCAGAGTGATCCAGACTGTGCAGGGAAGTTTGTATACATGAAAGGAGTGGCTCATATTCCATTATTTCCTTACAGGCATGAGAGAGAGAACTGATTGGCTCTATGTGGCTCAAGAAATTCCAGTCAGAAGAGTAAAATCATGATCTATACAAAAAAAAAAACTCCTTTGCATGGTCATGTGCAAGGGATTGGGACCACATATCCTTATGCTTAGACATAGGCACATATGGTGGCTTATACAGTCAGAACTCTGCTACAGATAAGAGCCCTTGCAATAAGAAAAATGAAGTCTATTTGTTGTCTTTTCTGCAGTAATTGAAAGAAGCATTAAGGGGACAATCCTGGCTGAAGCTGGTAAAGACATGAAGAAGTTCCAAAGGTGTCATTATGGGTGTGGAACCCAGCGTGCTCCATCCTGTAAGATCTCAACATCATTTTTGTTTCACCTCCTGCATGAGTGGCATAGATTTTTACAGAAGGGGTAAGTTGTGCATCCAGGGTGGTGGTGACCATAAACCCAGTTCTCTTGCACTGGAGCACAACTGGCCTCGTGCTTCCCATCACACCAGTAACTTCAGGCACACCTTTGGGGCACTGAAATGACCCAGATCCGTGAGGCTGCTGGCTGCCCAGCTGTACCACTCACCTTCCTGACCTCCCAGGCTGAAAAAGCAAGGGATCAACCAGTCTACAAAAGAAAATGCAGCAAAAGACGCACTGGTGTCAGGACTATCATTATCATAATTGACACTACTGAAATAATTCGGACATTAAGCCTGTAATCTCTGCTGCTGTTTGTATCTGCCTCATTTAAAAGTTACAAGGCCAAAATTCATTGAAACTTGTGGAGGTAAGAGGGAGGTAGGGGAAAAAACACCCGTTCACTTATTTCCATTTTGGCCTGCTGAGTGCCTGAAAAGACCTTGCCAAATTCTTTGATAGCTTGTAGCTGCAAAATGAATTCCAAAATGATTAACATTGGAAGTATGATTTAATAAACTTATATTTGATACATGGTAGAAATAATACCTGGAACATCTTTCTTATGCTCAGCCTTTTATGACTCAGAATTTAATGATCCTAATAAACATTAGCTTACCTATTAAAAACTCTAGTATTTTGGAGCTGGTGCACAGTATGTTAACTGCATCTGGTGTCAACTGGACCTAATTAATATTTTTATAGGTGTCTTCTCTCCACTATGGTTTAAACGGAAATATTGTGGGGTGCTTGCATCAAAGCTGGAGGCATTTGAGAGCTGTGCTTGCTTCCCAGGATGAACTGATAGCAACCAGACCAATTTTTATAGGATTGTAAAAGCTGACTGTGGCTGGGGTTCATGCAGAGAAGCACTTTTCCCCATAGCTCTCACAATTCAGCATTAATGCTCGTGGCTTGTGGCTGGTGAGATGGATGGAGGGACAGCGGACAGATAAACTGGCAAATAGTTCTGCCTACACTTAGACAAAGCACACAGTGACCCAGACAAACCACACTTTTTTTTCCTCTCCCCCTCCTTCTAAAGGCTTTAAAAATGTGCTCTATCAAGCATTTACTTGTGGTGCAGATAAGATTTATCTAACAAGACTGAGCTAAAATTAAAAAGAAAGATGAAATAGCACAAGCGGTGCTAATATGTGTTCTGAAGCGTACCAATCGGCCAGTGCAGTGTCACAGCCCTGGGCTACATTTGCAAGTGGTCGAGCATCTCCTTTTTAAAAGGTTAACCTACAAAGAGCACACAAGCCCCTCTCTATGAATATGGGCAAACACCCAGGGAGCTCCACAACAATAAGAAAATAATGACATCAACCTGACCATGCTTAAGTACATAACATGCTGAAGGTTCACGGTTGTGTGGCCTGGAACAATAAAGGAAAAATAAAGAAGCCTGCTTGGTAGGCCCCAGCTGTTATTAGCCATGCTGTGAGATCAAGGGAAGGTATGATATGGGCTGCCATTTCAATTGAGACCAGGTTAATCTCTCAATTTGTGGAAAAGAAAAACTAAAAAAAAAAAAAGAAAAAAAACAGGCAGGGAGAGAAAGCAGTCTTCACTCCACAGTGCTACATATGGGAGAAATAACAATATCCCTATTTACATAATCTGTCTTTAACCCTTTCCTAATAGAGACTTAATTTCCTAAGAGTCACAAACTGCAGATTTAATTTTCCTGCCCCCCAAAATGGAATATCAAACCTTTGTTGACCGTTTCCCATTGGTGCTGCCATTGTTTGTGGCTGACATCCAGTGCTGCTAAGGATTACCCAGGGGGAACCTCTGGCTGCTGCTGGAGGATCAGAACTGCGTGTAAAGACCTATGGATGCCTCTGGTTTTCTGTCACTGATCTGTCTCTAGCACGGGATAAGTAATTTAAAATCTATCCTATCATTTACAGGCATGAAATATAGCAAATCATACTGAGCTCTTTTACCAATGCTCTCAACTAACAGAGTGCAGTTTTCAAGTGAAAAATGTTTTGTGTGGCAGTGGTGTGTGGAGGCAGTGTGGGGCTTGCTCTCAGAGATGGTTTCCTTGTGTAAAAGGTGGAAGCAATGAGGGAAGCCCAGACTCCTCCAAGGTCACCCTCCAGCCTCCCTCCCTGGGACCCAGGTCGAGGCAGGATTTCCAGCAGGAAATGCAGACTTGGAAAAGTGAAATGGACTCGCTTTAAGATTATAATTTATGAAATAATATCCTGGAGACAGAGCATTTTACTGTCTGGAGTACATGATGTGTGAGCCAGTATGTGTGCATGGCCCATGAGGCTGCTGTAGATGTTTGACTTCTGGCTGCTGTCTTCTGCATCAGCAGAGCCAGGGGAGATTGCTCCTTCCTCCAGAGCATCTGAGCATCATCACAGGAGATGAGGTGGGGGAAAAGGGGCCCTGCAGCAAGGGCTGAGGCCATGGTGCTGCTGGGGCTGGGGAGAGGGCAGGGCTCTGCAGGGAATGCCCAGGGCATCCGAGGGAGCCAGGGGACTGTGCACAGCCTGCCAGCATTTGGAAAGTCACTGAGCTGCTGATCCAAGAGTAAGCCTGAGGGAAAGGACCCACTTGGTTAGGACACAAGAGAGTTTTGCCCAGTTTTTCACTCTGTTTTCTGTGTTCTTTAATTTTTCTGAGTTTGTTTTCTTTTGAAGGAGTTAGTTGGTCTTGTGCCTGGTTTATGCAAAACTCTCACTGGCATTTAAAAAGATAGCACTGGGTTCTTGGATTTTTTTGAAGATAAAGATGCAGCAGAGTCATCTGAAACCCTGCTCACTCAGCATCACAAGTCCTAAGATTGATTAAAAGCTGGTGCCTTATTTTCCAGGTATCCCAATGATTTGAATGAGTTAAAATAGCTGAATGAAGCTGAACAAGGGCAGAGAGAAAATAGGAAGGAGGTGGCAAGGCAGAAAATATGTCCCTAAAAATCCAGGTGAGCAGAATAACCACTATGCAGTCACTTTTCCCTGAGTTACTGCCATATCCTCTGCCATCCTCAAAAGGTTGATGCCACTATAGTTTAAAAATAGTAATAATAACTATAATAATATATAAAATATATAATAATAAATATAAATATATAATAATAAATAATAACTATAATAAATATAGTACCTATATTTATTATTTTCTCTCAGATGAGCACAGCTCAGTTTCTCATGACTTCACATTGTAACATTTCATTGCTAGTTCGTGACTTAATCACATCTTTAATTATTTAAACAAAAAATAATTTCCATGTAGATCCAGATTACACTAATTTTGTTTAAAAGTCTTAATAAAGGAAGGAATATCAAAATTTGCTCCTGGAAGATACCTGGATGGGGATGGGGTTAGTTTTCTTTTATTAGTGTAACCATGGTGTTTCTCTTTTGAACACCATGCCTTTTAAGAAAATCCTGTTGATATTATAAAGTATAAATTATTGCAGATAAGGAACTATATTGATAGGCTTGTAAAGTCTTTTGCATTTTCTAAATGCAATAATATTTTTTTTTAATGAATGGTCCTCTGTTACAAAGTGGAGATGGGCAGGATTTGCTTAAAGTATTAATGGTGAGCAGCACCTCTGCATGAAAGTTTTTGGTAAAGATTATTTTGCATTTTCATTTTGCCTGAGATCAGTGACTAGGTTAGAACCTAAAAATCTAGCTATCCATAGAGAAATTCCCCTTCTTTTTTTCCTGCCATATTAATTTTTTTCATGTCAGTAAATACTGAAGTACAAAGGACTTGAAAGCACCTGCTTGTTTCCATTTATTTTTCAGTATTAGATGAGTTCATTAAAAAAATATTTCTGAAACTGTGAGGCCAAAGTGGTCAAACGGGTTAAAACCAAAATCCTCTCCTTAGGCTCCTGTCTACTCATTTTTCAGAACTATTCAGCCTGTGTCTTAGATATTCCTCCTGCTCTTCCCTTCTCAGTGGGCTCAGTAGCTCACTTCTTTACTGAACTGACAGAGCTAACTTCATCTTTGCCAGATTTATGCAGCTTTCTTGAGGAAAGACTGTGCTCATATCCACTGAGCTCTGCGTGGCTGCATCCCCTCCTGTACCCATTGTGTCTGTTCCTCAGTGCTTTCAATTCAGCACTTTCAGATTATAATGAAAAACTTCCCGATGCAGAGTTTGAATTTTCATTGCCTGTGTTATCAGCAGGGAACATCACGGAGTTCTAGTGCCTGAATGAGCTCTGTGAGTTACCTGTAATGTAAAAAACCTCAGCAGCAGCAGGGATATCACATCCTAATTAACCATGATATTCTTTCTTAAAAATAAATCTGTAACCCACTTCTTTTCCTACTTGCAAACTCTTGCAGCAAGAAGATGTGGTCCCAGTCCTGGATGTGGAAACATCTGGCATGGCTTCCTTTACCTTTGTAATGTGATGAGTTGCTTCTGGATCTCTATTATAAATTAATAGAGTAATTAGAAAACATTTATTTTGTTTTGTTGGCAAATAGTTGCCAACAAATTCAAATATTCATTTATTTTGTTTTGTTGGCAAATAGTTGCCAACTCTAAATCATATTTTATTCATGCTGCACTTCACAGGAGTGCAGCCAGCTGTTAAATAATAATAGAGTTATGTCAAATGGCTGGGTGGTTCATCTGGGAGGAGCATCCAGAAGTTACAGATACTTACCTGGAACCCTCCCAAAGAATGTTGGTCTGGAAACTGAGCTTAAAAAACATAGTTTAAAAAGCTGCTTTCTAAAGCAATCACCTTCTTGTAACTTGTAAGATACCTTAATGTATAGAGGTTTGAGTACCTGAAAATAATTATATAATCTTTAATCAAAGATTTGTGTAAAGCAAAGGATTCAGGAATTTCTGACTTTTAATATTAAGTTGCTTTGTGTTTCCTGTTCCTACTACAATCAGAAGTATTGAGGGGAAAATAGTCAATAAAGTCCCTTTAAAAATATATATCAGAACCTAGGAGAAGTCATCTTATTTCTTTTAAACAGTTTATTAAATTTGTTCTAACATTAATAGATTTTTTTTTTATTCTGAGCTCCTCATGTATACATGATTTGAAAGGACAAGCAAACTGAAAGAAGAGAATACATGAAATTTGGGTAAGCGCAGTGTTTTATTAACAGCAACAAACGGGCTTTTATCCATTATTTCTGTACTTATGAGACTTTTGGCTGCTTTCAAAGACAAAAGTTCTGGCTTTTCTGAGCTTGGGAAAATTAAGGTTCAGTAAGAACAACACCCCAAATGAGCCCTTGCTTTTGAAATCCATCTAAATTTTCCAGTAGGTGAGTTCAGAACAGAACCCAGATTTACTGAGTATGGCCTTGGAGGTCTCTAGTCAGAATTTTCCTGTTACGAAGTTTTGTTCACAAGCAATGGGCTACCACGTTAAAATCAGCCTATGAATTTTAGGGGGCAGTTTTGCTGATGAGAGGTTTTAGTCTAAACCACCGTGTTTATGTGAGTAATATCTTTGATTATGCTCCCAGAATAAACGACATATTTCTCATTTCCCTCTGGGAGAGGTGATTATTGTAGTGGTGAAAACAGGGTGATGGTTCCCTGCTCCCCCCTCCCCACATTTTCTCTTTGGACCTCATGTAAAAATAAGATACCATTGGTGCTGTGTGCAAGTGTGAGACCACCAGCTAATTTTGCATAGCCCACTGAACAGTTAGATGGGAATTGCTCTTCAGGGTGTTCTCTTTGACAATAAACAGAAGCCTCAAGTCTGTGTTTGGCTGCAGTTCAAAAAAATTACTAAGGAATCGTACACACTTATGTATATGAATACAAGCAATTGCACATTCCCATACAGTAAGCTTTGCAGCCACAGTTATTAACATTTTTAAATGAGTAAATTCAAATAAAATGACTGAGTAATACATGTTATGTTAAGATCAGCTATATGAAAAGCAAAAGGATTAAAAGTTAATTTCATCCTTTTTAATTCAAGGGACATATAAATGGCATTCTGGGTAGAGTCAACTCCTCTTTTATCAGTCCTTTGATGCTGCTTTCTCACTGATTCAGTTGTTCAAATGCTACCTACATAATAAAATCCTGAGTTAATTTACTAAGATTTTACACCAGTGCAAATGAAAGAAGGGAAAGTGCTAAACAAGGCAATTAGCACTCTGTTTAGTGCACTCCCAAAATAAATGTAGGCAATTTACAATTTGGCAAATGGTACTCTATCCAGATCCAAGTCATTTCAGCCTAAGGGGCTGGGGAAGTTCATTAGGGGTGAAGGGAAGGGTCTTTGTTTTGCTTTGCTTTTTAACTGTGTGGATATCACATACACATGTACAAATGCACACGTTGCTGTTGAGGTTCCCCCCCATCTCACCATGCAGCAACAGATGTGAGATGTGACCCCTCCTGGGGTTATGAGGATTTGTGGTAGAAAAATGTCAAGCTCTGTGCTCACACTGTCCAAGTAAGTGACCTCATTTATGGTGATAATGCTCTTTCCAAAGTGAGGGAGTCCAAAATTGGCAACTCACTGATAACCTCCTTTGTGGCTTTCTTGCCATGATGGTTTTTTGTGTACTTACATGTTTATTATCACTGGAGCTGTTCAGATCAGATCTGTGAACCTGGGAATGTCCTGAGCGAAATGATAAGATAAAGCACTCTGCAACTACAACTGACTCTCCTTTTAATTGACAGGAAGGCTGCACTATGACTTCCATGTTTATTCTTGTAAGCTCCATATTAATGCAAAAATAATAGCTGTTATTAATGCAGGATCACAGCCAGCATTAATATTTAAGATGTAAGAATGAAGGAGGTTAAATACGTGTTTATATTAGTTTTAAACAAAGAGCTTTGCAAAACAGTTAAGGCAAGTAATGATGACCAAATTCACAGTGAGTGTGTGCAGTGTGAAATACCTGCCACGTTCTGGGGTTTAAATACATATTCTTAGTGGGACAAAGGTCTTTGATGAGTCTCCTGTCTTGTCATACCATTGTCTCTCTGAATTGCTACTCTTTCTTGTGAAAGAGAATGGGGATGAAGATCCTAAACAAAACGTGTAATATGCTATGATATTAGCACTGATTTTTTTTTTTTTGTTTATTCAGTCTGTAGAGCTCTTTTATATGATAGATCATAAGGTAAAAGCATTCTTTTGTGCCCTCTAGCTGCTGGTTGCACAAATGAAAGGAAGAGGGAGAAAACAACCCTGTGATTATTAAATTCTCCTCATCTTTAGGGTTAAGTACCCTGGCTAATAAAGATTTCTCATGAGGATAAAGTTTCTTTCTTGGCAATGTCACATCCATTTAAGTAAAAATCATCTGGATGCTTTCAGGGATTCAAGCTGTTACCTTTACATAAAGCATCTACACCAATTCTTTGTATTGTTTTTATCCTCTGAGAAAGCCTGACACTGCATTTCTTGGTTGAGCAAACCTCCCACTGAGGGCAGTCTGTGGGATTGGGCCCTTTTGTGCCATAGAAACCTGTTTCACAAGAAGAAAAAGAATTGTTTATGTGTTCTTGGAAAAATTTAATATCATCAAAAACACTATTTCAGACAGTGATAATTCAGCCTGATCTTGTACAGGGCAATCATTATGACCTTTGATTTCAGACTCGTTTTTATTAGCACCACATTTGCTGCTGATCTTTGCACCCTCATATCCCAAACTGTTTTGTTCTGTCTGGCAGTTTGTTCTAATAATGCATTTGTTAAGACAAACAGCTAAAGTTTCTGCACTGTTACAACTTGTAAAAATTGCTGTATTTTTTTGACATTGTTCTCTGAACGGCCTCATCACCCAAGATGTATTGTGTATGCCCAAGGTGTTTGAAACATATTACAGGCCAAAACACCTCTGATCTTTTCTCTGCATTCCATTTGGCTGTGTGCAGATTTGGGTTTATGCAGGCTTGCTTCATAGCAAAAAAAGATCTACTTTCAGCAGCCATAAGAACTTGATAAGTTGTTAAGCTCTGGCAGGGACCACCAAGGGAGGAGTCAAGTCTCTGCTGCTGCAGGTTTTCACTGAGAGGTCAGACCAGTGTGTCAGGAGGAGCTCAGGTGCCTGCTGCTGCCTCGAGGCAGGTGTGCAGTTCGGGTGAGCTTTTGGAATCCTTCTCAGCTGGGTACTTTTGTGATGCAGTGCTGCTGCACTTTGTGTGTGCGCGCCGTGGGTGGAACTGCTCCTTCCCCTGCAGGCTGCAGGCAGTGAACGGCACTGATGCCATCCCCTCCCTCTCCATGGAAGAGGAGGAGGTTGGTCAGCCTCCAGGCAGTCTGACAGCAGGCTGTCCACTTAAACCACGAGTTTAGTGTCCCTTTTCACCCCTGCTCATGATCTGTTTAGGTGGGCATTTTCCTCCTCAGAGCTGAACCTTGCGTGATGCGGGGCGAAGCGGCCTTTGCTGAACTGAGCGTAATGCAGCAGCACTGAGCACACATCTGAATGTCATTCACAGCTCAGGAATGAGCAGGGAAAAGCCCTTCCTCCTGGCATCCAATATTAGATGTTATGTTTTGTTACAGGTAGGATTGCAGGGGAATACCTGTGAATTCTCTTTGTCCCTATGATATGTATGCGTTTTTTCTGTTCCTTCCTACAGACTAAATAAAACTAGGAAACAACCATGCAAGATAAAAAGGAGGAGCATAAACTTCTGAAGAAACTGTTTTGCTCTGCTTCAGATTTTTCCAATATTGTCAATTCTTTGTTTTGAATCCATTTTTTCACTGTTAAGGGAAGAAGAAATATACCCCAGCCAGCCTTGTGTTCCAACTGCTTTACCTTTGTCTGCCTAACTCAGCTGGTATTTAATTGGTCAGCAATAGGAGGGAAGTCTCCTTTGAGGTAATGAATATTGACTGTTTATGTTGAAATGTCACTGTGAAAAGAAAGCCCAGCACCAAAGAGGCGGAACTCAGTGTGAGAGTTTCAGACACAAAGGAGACACCAGCAAAGCACAGGCATTGAAAAGCAAAGCAGCTGAAATTCAAAGAAAAGATGAAACAGAAATGGGCTACATGTGTGGGAATTTTAAGCTGTCAGTTGACAGGTGAAAAAGTCATTATTCCACCTGTTAGAACCAAGTGTAATTGCTTGTTTTTCCTAAAATAACACAGAGGCCATGACTCATAATTTTTTTTAATTGAAAATTTGTTTAAACTTATTTGCAAATACTTCACTTTTTCTTTTGAGGTAAGTGGATTAAACTCATTAGCCAATTTTTCTACCTCGGACATGCGAGAAGGAAAGTACCACATTTTCTGTGTTGCATCAGGAATTAGATAACCAAATCTTGCATTCAGCCTCTTGCTTTTTGTCGTGAGGCAGCTTGAATAGCAACTTTGGGGTTCGACATGCAAGTTTATCATCCATTCTCTAGCACTCATTGATCTGGAATGAATAAAGGCTGTTCTCCAGCATCAACCCACTGCATGATGTATGGCCTGGAAGTTTTTGCTGCTGCATAAAAGCTGTTCTTTGTTCCCAGTTGCGTAATAAGGAATTCTATGAGGTTCTGATATATTTTAAGCCGTTTCTTATCTCGATGGCATGGCCATGCCAGCAGATTTCTGGGCTCCATAATTCAGTTTTGATTGTTGAGCTGTTCTCTCTCCTCCTTCATGCTCTTTTGTGGTGACCTTTAGAGAACTCTGCTGAATAGTTTTTGCAAAGTTGACCCACTGCTATGGAGTGTAACCTCCAGTTGTTCCATTTTGTTCATCTGAGTCATTTAGTATTAAGCTTTGATACACAATGAATTTTTTATTTTTAATGTAAACACTGACTTCATTGTTTTGGGTAAAATTTACTGTGATATAGTTTAATTTATGTACATTCTTCTGGCTAAGGATCTTCATGGATATCAGTCAGGGGCTGAGCTCACCATATTTAGTCATTAGATATTGTTTCTGCAAACAAGAAGTCTTCTTTTTACATCCCCTCTTGTTTGATTTTATATTTCATAGTAGGAAATTCCATTAAACATCTTTGGGAAAGCAAGGATAAATAAGAAAAACTCCTTCTAAGTCCATGTGTCTTAAACAAAATATATTGCAAACACTTTCCAAAAATGCTCAAAAAACTTTAAATCAGATAATTTAAAATATACCTTCATATTAAAGCCATTTTTTTATTCTAAGTAGACAAGAAGATTGAATGAATGGTGCAAATATTCCTTCAAAAATCTGAGCCTTTATTTTCAAATCTCCATTTTAGCTTTGGCACTTAAAATATTCATGTGGTGTTTTTAAAATGTTCCCTGAATCAGACAAGTGTTTGAATCCAGTAGGCTTTTGTTTTTTATTTTCTCTTGGTGAATCATTGAACAATTTCTGCTTTAGCTTCAATCTGGGCCCATTCACACAACGTGTCCATCTGAAATATCCTGCAATCCTGCAAACTGTAGGCTCCTTTAAATAGAAAAGTATCACCAGGATCTGGACTGTAAACAAAGCATTAAATGAATTAAACATGTAGGAAATATCTGCAAAGAAGGGAGCTAAATTTTGCTGCCGCTACCATTTCTCTGCAGTCAGCAAAGGCTTTGAAAGTTAATGCTTTCTACAGCCAGCCAGAACTCCCAACGGGAGGGCTGTGATCTCCCACAAAAGTTGGGATGAGCAGGCAGTGTGAGGAGGCAAAGTCAGCAAAGGTGAGCTGTGTGTGATTGGTTCTCACCTGTGGTTTGGGTTTTGGGGTTTTTTTCCCCAGAAGTTTACAATGTCTTTAGGGAACTTTCTGTATGTCCAAAGGACAAGCTGCTTTCCTCATGTGTGGAAAAACAGCCCAGGCATTACCTGAACCTCCTAATTTGCTCTCTTGTGCATTAAAATATATATATATATATATATGTACATACAACCTAGATAGAAATTAATGTATTTTTTACCATCTGAAATGCCACAGCTAAATATACAAATATATAAATATAAAATTAAGTTTTGCATTAATTCTCTAGCTTGGAGAAATGAATGGGCTACACCAGCATCCAATATCTTCTTTTGCTATTTATTCCTTCTCTTTAAAAAAAACACCAGGCATATATTCTTACATCTTTATTGCCTTTTAAAAAAAATAATTGAACTTTTCAGGATTAAGGTCCTCAAAATGCTGATCTCTCCAGCAAAAGATTATTTCATATCTCACTGTGTCATTTCAAAATACTTAGATTTAGACTTCCATTACTTTGTTTTGATTTTGTATGTCTACACAAATGGCAGATAACATCTTTAGTCACAATTCTGTGTTATGCTTGAACTCTAACCTGTGACATTCACCTAGCTCGATCTAACAAGCTTTGTGCTCCCTGTCCAGATGAAGAGTGATACTTCTTCATTAGCAAGATCAGTTTCACCTTTAAAAACCCTTTGCTTCCCGTTTGCATTAAGCCAGATTGAGATGTCTTGGGTCATGATGACATTTCAGGAGTATTCAGAAGCAAAAGAGGAAGTCATTACATCTGCAGTTCACCTGCAAAGAAGATGTCATTAAAAGAGGAAGCAAAATGAACCCCTGTCAACTTGTTAGGGCCCAAAAGGTAATTCTGCCATCATATATGGAGCAGGGTAGGATACAAAATCCTATTATTGCTGACACCAGATAACTTGCTGGTGTAAAAGGTTCTCTTTTCCAGAAAAGTTCAGGTGATACTAAATTTATTAATGTGTCAGTTTGGGGAGATGTGATGTCATTTCTGTTGTCTGCAGGGATGAAAACTGGAGTGTCCTTGCTCCTGTCAACACACTCTCATCTTAATTTCTTCCACTGTGCACCTCGTTGCCATCTGTGAGGGGAGAGCAAGGGATGAGGGTGAAGTGTCAGGGGAGATGCCTTTTTAAAACAACTACCAGTATTTGACATTTATCATTTTAACCTGCCTTGCTCCAAAACACAAATTTATTACACCAACATTTCTGGTGAATGGTTGGCCTGATCCTGCCAGGATCCAGTTCCTATGAGTTTTCCTCATTATTACCTGATATTGTAGCTTTAAAGAATCAGGATTAAAGAATCAGTTCTTCTCTAATAATCACCCATTCAGAAAAGACAAATATTACTGTGTTTGCTACTTGATGTAAAAACTAGCAGCTGCATTATACTCAGTGCAACTGAAAAGACAGTTGATTTTCAGACTATAAAGGTACCTGATACAGTTCTGCAGAAACAATTATGTTACTGATTTTGAGTGGGTAAAAGTCTGAATCATGTCCATTATTTCAAATAATGTGGCTTTGTTTTTTTAAAACTAAAAATGGCATCTTCTTGAAAGATCCAGCCTGTAGAAATATATTTGTCAAATATTTGTTTTTAAGAAATAGGTGAATCACTTTTCAGCTGTGTTGCGTAATAGTACTTCCATCCTGAAACATTTTCTCTACCTTCTCTATCTGGAGCTGAAGAAACTAAGCTGAACCCTTTTAATGAAGGTGATATTACTAAAAGAGAACATTTTCCCGGTGAAAAAACATTTTATTTTGGCCTCAGAATGCAATCTAGAGTTTTTGTGTGAACAATGTTGTAACAGGAAATATTTTCTTTCAGTTCCAAGGTGTCACATGCTGATTCTGTGCAATACATTTCAAGATGGGTATTATAACAACTCGTCTGATACTGATCTTAATGGATTTTTGAACTGCTAATATTTCAGATTTGAACTGCTTGTACTTCAATTGATGATCTGAGCATTCCACAAATACCAGAACTAGCATGTTTACTGCCCTGCTGTTGATTGATATCTCCTAATGAAAAAAGCACCTGCAAAAATGATAAAGGAAAGTTACTAATTGGTTTAACTTAGGCCAGCCACTTCATATTTTATAAATGAGGAAACTTTTAAGGAATTGCTGCTGGAAGCCATCTGCTAACTAAATAAAAATGAATGATAATCATCAGGTTCCACGTGGCACTTAGAGCAGGTATCATCAGAAAAAAAAATACAGCTGCTTACTTTGAAATAAAAGCAATGCAGGAACTCAAATTCCAAGCTCCTAATAATCATCTTTATGATATAAAGTGTTAATCAGTTTGGTGTACACAAACCTGTCAGCAGGTCTGGACCCCTTCTCTAGATATCAGAGAGAATACTTGTGGTCACTTTTAAGAGCTGCTAGTAGAATTTACAATAGCAAATCCTGATTTATTATTCCTTCCAGGACATCTCATGTTTCTCTTCCCAATTCTGCTTCCCTCCTCATCATCCTTTTTTCAACTAAAACTGTATCAGGCTGGGAAATGTTCAGGATGTGTGTTTTCCTCTTGTATTGTGCATAATTTTGCAAGTCATTAAACCTTTGTTTCTTGTCTTTTCTAACCTTCTCAGTAACCTAGCTAAACAACTCTCAAAGGAAAATGAGTCAATCAGGAAAGAAACGGCTCTAATGCCAAACAGAAATAAAAACCCAAACAGAAATAGAAATAAAAAGGGAGAAGCTTTCACTTAAGGAATGCAAGTACAACCAACTTTAGGCTCCTTTATAGACATATACAATGTTTTAATTTATTTCTACTGCCTGTGAAGTTCTATTGAGTCTGAAAGGTTACTCATGTGTGTAAAATTAAGCACACTGAAGAATGTGGGAATACTTCAAGCTACATTTCAATATGAAGGATTCTGTATAAGCACAAAGGGTGAGATTCTTCTTGTAAGTTTGAAATAAAGACCTGCAGAATGCACTGTTTTGTAAAGTAAATGCCAGAAACCACATCATTCTATAACAAGGGCCCATCCTGTTTACCATGTTGGCATGGCAGTCCCAAGAAAATTAAATTTCCTCCACTAGAAAGACATGCTTTCTTCCTGTGCTAGCAGCACTTTGGTTGTGTTATGTGCAGCAGGACCATTTAGAACAACTGGGCTTAAGCAGTGCAGGGTGCTTTGTCAGGGTGACAAAGGGGAATTACATTGCACCCGTATATGGCACACAATGCTTGGACAACACGTAATATTCTCTGTGGGTAAAGTTCACTTCTGGGCAGAAAGCCAACAAAAGGCTCATGCACCACTTAAGTCCCACTTAAACCCTATTTTGGAGGCTTAATAGTACACAGGCCATGTTCTGGCCTCTTGCCCAGGAGTGAGTTTTACCATGTTCGATCCCCTCTCTCTGCATGCAACGGGGGCAGAAGGGCACAGCCTTTGTGCTGAGCAGGACTCTGGTTTCTGGAAGAAAACACCAGTCTCCTCTCCTCCAAAGAAAGCCCCAAATCCACAGAACAGCATCTCTCCTGTTTTATGGCTAATCCACCTTCCCTGATGCAGTGAGAGGTCACGTGAAGCCAAGAGTTCTGTCCTGTGGAGCCCGGAATCCACCTAGGGACTGGCACGTGGCTGAGCTGCACAAGATCTTCAGCTGTCCTTTGCTGGGCTTGGATTAATTTTACCTCTGTGGTGACCATTGAGGAATTTTTTTCTCTGTCATTTCAAAGATTTCTGTGCTTGTGAAGTCTGAAATCTAGGGGGGAACTGGTAATGCTTTCGTGGACAATGCCTGCAAAGTTGTCTTCCAGTTTAAAAGCTTGTGACATGCACCAGTGTCCAAATGACTGTTCCTCTGTCACTGAACAGGAGGAGATAATCTATTGCAACAACATTCTGCGTGAATAACGTTCTCTGTTTTCATTGTTATTTCACATGTGAATGTGCAGTGTTACAGTAATACAAACTGTATTAAACTATTCCTAGTAAACAACTATTCATGGTTATAATTAGCTTCCAGTACTTAGTATTTTGACCTGATCTAATGTAGAGTTCTCTGCAAGGCTGGGGGCTAAAGGTACTATTTACTTGCAGGCAGTTATAAAAACAACACTCAAAGTGCAAGATTTCATATTAAAGATGAACATCATCAGTCTGTCTTCCAGCTTAGACTTTATGTATGTTATTCTTACATTAATTAATGGAAACTCAACAAGCAGAATTATTTTGAGATATGGCTTTCTGTGAATGGATTCCAATCCATACTGATTAAGTAGATTGGAAATTTTATTTCCTGATCAGATTTTTTTAAAGTGCATTTCCTTCCTAATTAGCAAGTAGAACATGGAACACAGTAAGTACACCGTTCCCTTTAATAATTATTTTATCTTTATTTTTCAAACAGAATAGTGATTTACTTAGAATATCTTTCAGAGATCATTTAAAAGACAGAAGCTTCTGCCCATTAAAACACAACTCCTTTCTGAAAACTGACTTTGTGTCACCAAAATACTTGCAAGGTTCAAAAAATATTTTGACACATTTTACTTTTCAATCGTTATAAAAGGATTTTCCCCCTACATATTCTTATTGTGTCTTCATTTCCAGAATTGTTTTTAATTAAAAAAAGACTGTTTTGTTACAATGGATGATTTCAACCCACAAAATATCCTATTGTGCTTGCTATCAAAACAAACAGGTGCACCCAGCAGCATGCACGGTATGCAGTGCAATTGAGCAAACAGTTTGTGCAAAGATTTAAGCTCATCTGAACAATGTGAGTTCAAGTGATATGAATTGAAGCCAGATATTCTGGATGAAGGGCTCAGATCTGAGGGAATCTGGATGGAGCCCAGAACCTGTTGATCTTTGTGGGAGTTGTGGGCACTTTGTGCTGTATGAGAGATGACAGTCTCTGTCAGGGTTAGTTTCTCAGTTTGAAATACCCATGCATTTTTTATCAATAGCAGAGTTACTTTTCTATTGAAACTGTGCTCCCTCCTGCCCACATATGAAAAACCTCAGATGTTTGCAGAGATTTCATGAGATGGGAAGACATGAAAACTAGAATTTGCTAAAAGTCAAAGAAAAGATGACTGGTAGTTAAAGAAGGTTATCTGTGAAGTTTCAGAATGTCTCTATTTCCTATGTGGTTGGCTTCTGTGGATTACATAATTTAATTCCTGGATAGCCAGGTTGCCCAGCATGGCATTTTCATGGAGAAAGCACACTTTATAGCAGTTGGATGCCTTTCCTTCCTACAGCCTCAGAGCTGGAGTGGTAGGGAACACAAGGGGACAATGATAAACTAAAATTCTCTCTGCTGCAAGGCAAAGCAACCTGTCCTTTACTGCCAGAGTGTTGTGTGGCCGTCTATGAATATTTCATTACTGCTGGGCTGGGGCACTGATTCAGTTCAGACTCCCAATTAGCACTCTGCACCTAACTGTCTGTTGTTATCTCTTTTTACTCTGCTGTGATGTCTTCATTTATCTCAAGTGGATGGTTCCTTTCTCTCTCACCCTTCCTACCCTTCTGCTCCCTTCCGTGGTGCTTCAGTGCCTGTAGGTTCCTGTGTCCTCCTCCTGCAAGGAGCTGCTTGCCAGGAGTCCCTGGGAACTCTCTGGAATGGAGTTCAGTGTCTCATTGTCCCACACACATCCTAATCCTAATAACAGTGGGTTTTCCTAACCTGGCCTGTGATGTTCCTTCTCTTACAGGCCAAACTTCCTGATTTCTCAAATGGCTGAGAGGTCTCTCCATCAGCCACCTCTTGACATCTCCTCTCTGCGAACAGTCACTACTACTTCTGGCTCTGATCTAGAATCTCTCCTGGATAAACCAGCACATTTATTTGTTCTGATGAACACTGTGCACAGCTGTTGGACAATTTTGATTAATTTGTTCTGGTCACATGCAGTCCAGGAGATCTCAGACACAGCAGAAGATGATTCTCCCAGGGTCTCGAGATGCCCCAGAATGAATTGGGGTGTATGGTGATACCAAGCAGCTTCACGTATTTTTGATATGGCATTGTTTGAAACTCTGAACTAGGGTGAATTATCTTTTTTCTAAGATGTTAAAAATATTTGAAACCCTTGAACTCAGGATTAATGCAGCAAGTACAAACTCCTCCAGCTTGGAGTGAAGTTGGAAAGTGGAAGGAAAGAAGTACTTTCTGAGGTGAAACTCCTAAGTAGACAGTATCATTTTTCCCAGTTGGCAGTTACAGTTTGGTGATCCCAGACTTCTACACGCAAAAACACTTGACTGTCAAAACATACTTATTGACTAAAAAAAGGAGAAAATGTTTCTGCTTCTGAGAGGGGGGTGACGTCGCAGTGTTTGTCAGCCTCTTGTTCTGGGTGTTCATTATAAAATTTTGACTGCACATCCACAGACAGGTTTTTGGCAACAGGAGATGGTTCAGCTTTGTTGCTACTTTTATTAATTTTACTTCAGTTTTCGGAGAAAATCTCGTAAAATATATGTTTGGTTAGAATGTGTACGTGCATGTTGCATGTGCAGGGTCTTTATTTATCTGCCACCTTGACACAGCAGTTAATGAACCTCTATAAAAGGGTAAAGTGAAGGAAAGTTTCTCCCTTGGAGAGCTGCATTAACAGTTGTAGCTTTATTAGATAAATTTAATCTCGCAGACATTTTGTGCATAATTCTCCACGGACTGGTTCCTTCTGGGTCCTTGCTTTTATTTCCAGTAGTCAAAGTATTAATAGGGTTAAAGGTGCTGGCGTGGTGAATTTATGGGTGACATCCTGCAGTCCCTTAAAGCAGGATCACTAATGGGTGACCTTGAGGTTCGACCGTCCCAGACTCGGGAAGATCAAGTCTCAGACCCCTCCTGCAAGTGCTCTGACCTCTCCATTCTTCCCCTCCACGGCCTAACCTTTCACTCACTGATCTTTGACCAAATTATTAAGCAAACACCTGCTTAGGTCTCTGACCAGAGACTGTAGACCAGGAGAGCTGCCATAATTCCCTGTGAATTAGCTTTAATAACAACAATACTGGCCTAAGGAGAAAATCAGGGGGTAGGTTTACAGTAAATAATCATGCTGCTACAGAGCACATCCAGAACGGACCCTTCAGCAGCTCTCACCTACAGTAAATCAATGCTAATCTGTTTGACTGTGATAATAACGGCTTGTCAGCAGACACAGTTTCTTTATTTGACTTGACTAGGACAATGACTAGGTAAAATTTATTTTCTATTACTAAAACAAGACAAAGACTAAGATTAATCCTTTGATGTCGGGGATTTCCCATTGGTAATAATGTAGAAACTGCATTAGTGTTCAACACTGTTGCTAAGAGTAACTGGAACAGGAAAAAAAAGGTTGAAAAATATGTGATGTCAAATGTTAAGCCTGTGTAATGTTATCTGATTTACAAATTGAAGGAATGGTCTGAATTTCCCCACATTTCCTTGGATTGCCTTTTGGCTCTTGTGGTGTGATTTTATAAACCTGAATCATTAGAGATTAACTCAAACCTGAGTGGCTCCAGCCCATAGATTCTCCCTAAACAGACTGTGAATATTGTTTAAAGACTTTACTCACAAAAAGTGTTGGAATCTGAATTGTTATACAATAATAAATAGGATAAAATCTAGCTAACAATATTGCAAATTAGATTAAAGGTAACCCATCTCCTGCCTATAAACAGTATTAATTGTTTTTTTTGATCAATGTACATATTTTCCTGTGTACAGGGTTATTCAGATTGACTGTCCAAGTTTAAACTGATTTACATGGATTATTAATTTTCATTCCTTGACTAGATTAGTTG
Organism: Irena cyanogastra; assembly: GCA_013397155.1. Lineage (NCBI taxonomy): Eukaryota > Metazoa > Chordata > Aves > Passeriformes > Irenidae > Irena > Irena cyanogastra. The sequence continues at coordinate 606,261 of VWZV01009807.1, read as the reverse complement.
TAAGATTAAACCTGGAACAGTTGGATAGATGGCATGGAGTACCTGTACATATTTACTTGAAAACCTGTGTAATTTGTTTATATACAAGCATTCACATTCCAAGAGGCTTTACTGTAGGCCTAGAATAATATCAGTCAGATATCTGGGAGTCTGTTGCATAAAATCTGCCCTGAACTATGTCCTTAAGCAAAACTGGTGGCTTCTTTCCTGGAGAAAAGAAATAGAATTACTTATGATGAGGTATTGGTTTGAGAAAGGAGGTAAGTTAAAAGATAATCAATATTCAGTAAAAGTTACAAGGCAAGCACTGTAAAGAGTAAATGGATTTTAAAATTATGTTTATTTGAATTCTTTTGCCTTACACAGTCATTAATTAGTGAAACACAAGACCAGATGATTACAGCACAACAGAGATGTTCAGTTAAATGCATTACCTACTTCTTTTCTGACGTGCCAGTGTACAAGGTCAGATTTTGCCCAGATTGACACAAATGCAGCATCACCAAACTCATTTTCTGCCCTCAGTCATACCAGGCCATGCCACAGATGTTGATATTTTCCATTTCATGAAAAAATACACAGAGTCAAGGGCATGACTGAAAGCCCAGTGGAACCAGGGGAATTCTTCCATTTGACTGCAGTGAGCTTGGAACCAAGCCTTACATATTTGTGAAATATCCATAGGATATTTGGCCACACATGAATCTGCACTCTGATATACTCTATATTTGTATTTTATGACTATAAAACTAGTTCATTTCACATATTTACTGAACATTTAGCAGAAGATGTTGTTAGTGATTCAGATGGGAGAGATTTGGGTCGTAGGTCTGTTGGAAGTTACACAAATACAAGAAAAACAGTAATCAATAATTTTTTTAGCTATTTTATCATAGAATCATTTAAGTATATCTCCCTTCGATGATAGAAAACCCTCTTTATTTAGAAATTAAATTAAATTTAGAAACAAAATTAAAATTTAGAATTTTCAATATGAAAATTAAAGAAGCAATGTTAATATATGAGCTTATTACTGATTTTTAATGTAGATGGGGCAGGTTTTACTGATATGTGCTTTCAGTTCTTTGTTCCTTATATCATTCTGATGCATAAAGTAGCTGATTTATTTATAAAAGCAGAAAATATATGTGTGTGTGTGTGTTGTGGGATGTGTTAAAGATTTTCTTCCAAACAGGAATGAAAAAAAAAATGGTTTTGTCTTTGCTCATACCTGCTGCTGGTGGTTAAAAGTTGCATTCTTTTACCCATAAGAGTAGAAAACATTTGAAATATAACATTATAAACCAAGGATATATGACGTGATTTTACTTGAAGAATGAACTGATTTTGTACTTATTGATAATTCAAGCAGAGAATTGTTTTAAGATATCACTGCAGGTAATGCCAAAAGGAAAGTAGCTTCTCTGGCATATGTAAGATGGAAAAAAGAGGGTATTCCTGAAAGAGGAATGCACATCAGTCAAAGACATCAATAAATAAAGCTCTTTTTCATATGTTAATGGGAATTTCTAAACTAAAAAGGTATTGTTTTATAAACAGTGAGATAATATTCTTGAAAAAGGTTACCAGTGATTACATAAGTTATCTCTTCCATAAAGAAATTTAGAGCTCATAGTTGCTCTTTTCAATAAAAAGGCTTTTCATCTACTCTCACACAGAAAGCCAAGCTCTGCATTTTAATTAGAGATAATAAATAATTATATTAGGGAACTGAAACTGTTAAAGTCTTTCTGTGATGTCTCTCAACATGTGAGTATATACATTCAAACGTGTGAGTATATACATTCAATTTTTGATTCACAGATCACGTTAAAGGAGATAATACTTCTGTAAATATGATCAATATTTGGGGTATTTTGACAAGGGCAAAGTACCTTTATATGCTTCAAGCAGAATAAAGCATCTTAAAATCTGTCCAGTCTGCCCAAAATATTAAGAGGCCTGAATATAAATGCAAATAAAGACAATAACACCACCCCAAAAAATACTGTTAAACTAAGGAAATATGAGGTGAGTGGATTCTTCTGGGAAATGTGTTGCCCTTGATGTCAGCAAACCTGGGAGAAAGCTGTGCCAGAGCAAGGGTCTGGTTTTGGGTTTAATGCAGCTGCAGCAGCTCTAAAGGAAATACTGAATTGTCCCTCTTGTTTGTGCCTTGAAGCATAAATTCCTCTTTCCTTTTTTTCCTTGTTTTTTCCTTTTTTTTTTCTTTTTTATTTATATTTTTAAAAAATTATTATTATTATCACACATAGGGGCATCCTCCCTGTGTGAAATTCGTGCACCAGAGTCAAGGGCAGGAAAAAGCCACAGAGGCAGCCCTGCCCCAGTTCTCCCCCCGCCAGGGAGCAGCTGAGGTTGGGAAAGCAGAGAAGGGAGCCATTAGAGTGGGGCTTGGGATTGACACTGACCTAGGGCTGCCAGCCCACATTGTCCTGCCATCTGCACAGACGTGAACTTTGCCTCCAAAATTTGGCTTCTCAATTAACGTGTCCAGCTGGGGGGAGAATTCCGTCGTTTGCCTAATATCATTATTGCCACTGCTCTGACATATTAATGTTAAAAATATATGTGAACAGATCAAGGATTTGCCTAAGCACTTCTCTTTTTATTTCACATAATAGGCAGGAGGTGAAAGAAGACACAATATAATTTGAAAAGCATAACCCTGATTAGGCATTGATTGGTACACAGCTAGAGCTTACATTTAAAAACATTTTCATTATTAGCAGTGCCTGTCAAATAGAATGTTTTTAATTTTTTTTCTAACTGTTGTGCAAGTAGATGCAAGGTCATATGATGTTTTGAGGTTTCAGTAAACAGAAAATTATTTATATCCTACCAAGGTTTTTGCAGAATAGACATCTTAAGATGATACTTTTGCCAGTGGATAATCTTTTTTAATTGCTGATTTTGAGAAAGCAAGACTTGGGCTTCAGTTGTGTTGTTATGGTATGGTGGAATCAGTGAATTCTCTGGATTAGGCCTTGAATGCTCCAAGCTTGGTTTTACAGCAGTTGTAGGTCTTTTGTCCCTCCCACAAGTGGCAACCTAATAGGATAATGAATGAGACCTTAGATGTTGGGATCTGGGGAGATTGGAGATAGAATATAATTGTAAAGCTTGGCATGATGCAGCTCCTCTTAAGCTCAAAGATGTTTTAAATGGATAACTAACAATAACATTATATTTATATCCAGTCCCCTCTGGAGAAAATAGCCCATTTTCCATATTCTCAGCAGCATTGTACTGTGTGCAACGTAGTGCTGCCTTCAAAAAAATACTTCTAAAGTGAAGAAGTCACCTTGAAAATATTCATATTCTGCCTGTCTCTGAGTGCTGAATTGTTTTCAGTCTTGAGCCTATTCATGTGTGTTTACTGCTTACTTTTTATGCCTCAGAGTAATCACACTGAACTCTCAACAACTTGTGAGTAAATCTAAATCTGCCAGTAGCTGGACATGTCTCAGTAAAATCAAAAAGTTCCTTTGAAAATTGCTCCTGTAATGTGTTTGTAAAAGGTGGGAACTTTTAAAAACACCTCAGTTTCAGGAAAACATCTTTTTCCTACAATGTGGAGTTTCTCACAGGTGTTTTCTTATGACTTCTAAAGTTATGGGTAATCCACTTCTCTGTTAACAGGGAGTCTTTTCGGAATGAGATGAAATGGTGCAAGTTTCCACCTACTAACATGAGTCTTTGTACAGAATTTAATTTTTCTGGTCTTGTCTTAAATCAGTATCAGTGCAACACATAGACAAGAACTGATAAAAAATAGCCATTAATAAAAGTTCTGAGGATGAAATAATTTTTTAAAGTGTATCACGTACTTCTGTCAAAACAAAATAGGGCTGTGCTGTCTCTCATTGAAATATTTGTTTGTCTCTGATTTAATTGTAAAGAAAAGAAATTCAACATCCTTATATTCTAGATGGAGTGGATGACTTAACTTGTGGCACCTCTGTTAACCCTGACACAATGCAATTCTTCCCAGAGTTTTCCCATGCTGTGCTTCAGTGACATTACAGCTTCTCAGAACATTTTAAACCCTGTCTAATGCAAAGTATCAAGGGCAGTAGAGGAAAAGAACCAAGAGAATTGCAGCAGGAAGCAAATGCCTTGCAGATATTGGCTGTAGAGAGCAGAAATTCAGTCTCACTCTTTCTCCAACCTAACTGCAAGCCCTGGGAAGTTGAGAGTGCTGCTGAGCACACCAAGCCAAGGGCTGCAAGGAGATGAGAAGAGCTGATAAACCTCTGGCACATTCCCAGCGAGGCAGTTTGTGTCCCCAGGGTGTTTGTGTGGCCTTTTGTGACTTGAAACGTTATGAGTCTTTCAAGCTGCTTTTAAGTCTTGCCTCAAACACATTGGATTTGCTGTTGAATCTCCTCTGTGAACTCTCCCTGCTGAAAAAGTTGTTGGGTGGACCAATGATAAAATGACTGAGTGATGGCGAGGAGGCAGCCCTGGGATACAGCACTGATATTTTGTGAGGTGTGTGGGCTGGGAATGTCCTCACACACTACCCTCATCCCTTCCATGATCTCTTTTCCCTTCTCAGTGAGAACAGATTTACCAGAAATGCTTCAGGCTTGGCTTTACAGCATTTGCAGCTCTTTTCTCCCTCCAGTGTTGTTTTTCTTTGGGAGGTAGATGATATCCCTCTTCTGTTTGGTTTATTTCCCCTTGTGAAAAATAAATCTGTTTTCAGAAATGCTTCAGATACTTCCCTGTGAGCAATTCTGTCTTCTGCCTCATGCCCCAAAGGCACACTGAGCTGAGCTGATTTAAGGATTTTAAAGGAAGACACTGGGAATGTTGATACACCATATAACTCTAAGGCATCTTCTTAAGCATATGCTAAAAATGGATTATGGTTTTTATTCTTTACTCACACTTCATCTTTCCAAATGGCTGATTATGATTTTCATCTGCTTATTTCAACTTTTAGTGGGTAAGAGGAGGAAACACACATCCTGTTCCTGTTCTCATCTCCTAATCCTTACGATATGGTTGTGATCCCACTGCTGAGGTCCATCCTTGAGAAATATCCAGGAGCTGGTCTGGGTTTTGGAACCCAGGGTGTCACATGTAGAAGCTTTGAGCATCAACAAATGCGACTGAAGCTGAATGAACCCAGAACTCTTGGAAGTGTCTCCATCTCTATAGTAAAAGTAAAGCAAAAATGAATGGAAATTTCTGGAAATGGAAATTTGTACATTCCTGCTGTTCCCATTCACCATGATAAAGAAGGATCCCAAATAATTTTATTGACACAGGTGAATTAGGGCTAAAAAAATTATTAGAAAAGTATTTAAGGTGAACTGCCAGCAGGTTTACTCTACTACATTCTTCTTTGAAAGAGGAAAACATGGAAATAACCTGGTCTAGTGGAAGGTTCCTGCCCATGGCAGCAGAGTGGAATCAAATGATCTTTAAGGCTCCTTTTAACCCAAACAACTCTATGATTCTTAGATCATAGGACATGGAAATTTTTTGAACACAAATCACATGTTTACATAAACTCTGGCTCATAGTCAGCAAAGCAATTGTTCAATAGATGAAATAGTTGGTTTCTTCAGACACTTAAAGGTGAGGCTGGGATTCGAGATCTTTCAGAGAACACTGTAAATTTTACTTTGACAATGCACATTCCAAAAGGAGTTATGAAATTTTCCTGTAGATATTTATGCTACGTCACTGGAACATTATGGGAGAAGCAGCACAACAACACCACATTTGTGGAAAAGACACTTTCAGAATGAATAAAAGTTAAAAATGTTAAGAGTTAAACTGAAATTGGGATCACATCTGAAGTTGGTTTCTCACCCAGGTGCTTTATTACCTGTGGTGTATTTTTTACCCTGCTGGTGTGCCCAAAACCAGGGCTCTTGTCTCGATTCAGAATCTCATCTATTATCTGTTACAGCTTAGCAACAATTAACACATCTTCCCACTTTTCATACTCAGTACTTACTCAAATAACTCCTGACAGTTTCAAAGGCTGTAACTTCACATTATTTTTTCATCTTTTGCACATGAACTTCTCTGCCTTGGTTTTATTAAATGGAAATGCTACATAACTATTGCAAGGAGACTCAGACTGAATCTGGACCAGAAGCATTAACTAGCTCAAATGAGAAATACAAACTAAAAAGCTGTCTGTCCATTTTGGAAACATGCAGATAATGTGTGTGTCACTTGAAATTCACATGCATTTGGGATCAGCAAAGAAAAGTAATATACAGCAATGATATCTTTGATCATTGAAAGAACTCAGAAACATAGGAACTGTGTCGAGTGTGGTTATCATCAACCCATTTTCTATTCCCAGTGCACAAATCATTTCATGCATTCTACAACCCAAGCCACGATGCTGGGCTTCAAAAGCAATTTCAGCAGCAAAATAAGGTGCTTTTCTTCAATTTTCAAGCCATTTGTACGAGGTTAGTGTTGTTTACCCACCTGGTACACTGATATTTACATACCCCTTTAAAGAAAATTGGTAGGTATGATTTATGGAGTACTGTAAGAGCACAATTTTCCATGTAGTGCACCTAATCTGAAAGGGCACTTGCAAAGGTCACTCTGGCCATACAAATACCAAGTCTTCTCTTTGGAATAAGTTAGGATATTCATTTTTCTTGGAAAATGTCAGCAGTACCCTACTCCAGGGGTTAGTTTATGCAGATAAATGCGTAAGCCTTTAATCTTAAGGCAAAAATACTCTACACAAATGTAAGAGAAGTCCATCTATCACTGTTAAGACCTGTAATTTGTTTTTATTTAAATCCCAAGCCAGGGCAGCCTGGGCAACAAAATTGTTAACATGGTAGCTCACATCTGAGCCAAGATTAAAGTATATAAACATACATCTGCTTTCAACCTGGGTGAACAATACACCATGTCTTCTGAAAGCCATAATCTGGATTTCCAGCATCTCAAATATCTGCTCTTGTTGTGCTGCTGTGAAGTCTCAGAGTGCCTGACCTGAGCATGTTAAATTGTCCAATAAGTGCACTGTGTATTTCCAGCATTTTATCTCTCAATGAAGAACAGTGACAAATGTTTTTATAGTAAACACACCATAATAAAAAGAAAGATTCATTTTCCAACTTTGGACAAAAAGGACATAAACCTAAGAATTGCTTAAAATGATTCCAGCACTATTTTTCATATAAAGGATTGATTTATATATATTTTTATGTGGGGTTTTTTTGTTCAATTTATACCGACCCATCTTTATCATTACTAGAAGTTGTTATTGACAACAAGAAACACTTCCATCTTGGTTGTTAATCATATCCATGTGGGAAGTTGTTTTTATAGATAGTTTTTCATGTGTGGTTTTAAATCATTTGGCAGAATATTTTATAATGAGGAGTCTCAGCTTTACTTGAGTTGTCTCAATAGCCAGAAACAAAGACTGTGATCTTAATGAGGTCTAGGAGATTTTAAAATGGAAATCATGTTGAAGTGCTTTTTAGAAGTGGTGTTTTAAATGTCTAAACTGGGGAGACTAATACATTGGGAGTTTTTTTCAGAAAATGCTGGTCAGTACTACTAAAATTTGTCAAGGTGCATAAGGATGATGGCTACAGTTGGTAGATCCAAGTCCACTGCTATTATTTTCCCATTTATTTTTTTCCTATTTAAACAAGGAAAGGGTGATGCAACATCCTTATTTCACATGAGCTGCCTTTAAAGAGATCTGGACACTGTGTAATTTATTACAACAATTGCAAAGATGTGTGGTTCAAGCAAGGTGAACCCATGAGTTAGGAAGCTCCTCAGGACTTGATGCAGCACAGTGATTTGTTCTGGAAGAGCAATTCTCTTTCATGTGTTGTAGAATGTGCAAAATAGAACTTGTAAATGAATTCTTAAAGCATGTTTTTGTTAACTATCCTATATTTCTTCCAGTGTGGTGTTTGTCAGTTATTTCTAAAGGTAGAGGCACTTTGCCTGGTAATATACAGGAAAATCTCAGATAGGAATTTACCTGCAGGTCTAATCCTTTCATTCCCCTTGGATGATGTCCTGGGCCATCATATACCTGGGATTGACCAGCTCATAGACTACGACAAGGAATCTTTGCAAGGTGTTTTTAATTGCAGAGAACAAGAGGTACATTTAATTCCTTCTAGATTTGTGGGTACTGATTTTTTTATTGGCCTTGGAAAAATTGATACTCCTCAGAAGCTTTTTTTTCCCAGACTGTTCTGTTGTATTTGCCTCATTAGAACATGAAGTCCTTCAACAGAAGCATGCAATACTGGTCAAAACAATTAAATTTTCTTTTTGCTAATACCTCTAAAAGTGATGTTAAAAATTTCCTCTGTTAGAGAACCTCTGTGTTTCACTATGGACCATGTTGAAATCTTCTGCAGCATCTCCATACTGCCATAAAAAAAAAGTAACACAAACTGGATGGGATTCCAAACAGGCGATTAGTTTGCCATTGAAGCATAACCAATGCCTCAACTAAAACAAGCAAACAAGCAGTCGAACATGTGAACATAATTTTCTATCATTCCTTTTTGATGTGGATTGGATGGAAAAAATCTGGGATGCAAGCCATGATGTAGATTTTCAAAATTGATTAGCATTTTTGGACAGTGGCAGCAATTTCCGTGGTGGTGTAATTTATTTTAAGCTAAAATTGATTAGTGGGGTTTTTCTTTTTTCTTTTTTTTTTTTTTTTAAATGTGCACCAAAATTGCTATGCAAATCAAGGTAAATGGAGCCACGAAAAGTAGAAACAAAAATGATAGTAAAATTTTAACTCAGGCTGGTGAAGGCCAGTCAATATATGTGGATGACTGGGAATGGTTTTCCTTGGGTTTAGATGAGTGATTCATGTTGGTCAAACATTTCTTGAGGAACAAAGATTGTTTTGTCCATTGGCATAATATTGATCATGGATAAATTCTCTTTAATTCTAATGTGGGTATAGGAATTCTGTAGAAATTCCATTGTAGCTTAATGTTAATGTCCACTTTAATGTTTTGGTGATTTCAAGAGTTGGTTTTGCAACCATTCAGGCTATCCCAGCTGACTGCTGGTGTAAATGGATGGTATTTTTACAGCTCTTTGACTTCCCCTCTATTTCCAATAGACAGAACCATTCTGTACAGAAACTCTGTTCTTCTGGTGTTATCAAATGCAAACAGAAAGTTGAGGAGTGAGTCATACCAGGGCAATTCTCAGAAGAATGAGATCCTGCAAAGGTCAGCTTTTCTTGCCCGTCAATTGTTGACATTTAAGCATTTATTTCAGACGTTGCTGATAATGTTTTCTGAGATAGTGGGGAAGAATTGCTGTGGTGGTATGCAATTATGAGCATAATGAAATGCAAAAATGCAAATAAGGTGATACGTGCCAGTCCTTTTGAGTGCCTTTTGTCAGAATTGCAGGCACCATGAGACTTTGATAGATACCATGTCAGTACTCATTGCTAGAGCTGTGATATCTTTTAAAGAAGCATCTCTAACATGTTATCACTGGATGCTAATTAGGAGTAACCTTTGAAGATGAAAAATGCAGAGGTCATATTCAGTAAACTCTAAAAACAGCACTGAACTAATTGTGTTGGTATAATTTTGCTGCACAAGACAGCATTACCCTTTTTTATGCTGTATTTATACATCAGCTCTGTGATACCCAGCTCAATGATACTCAGCATCTCTTCTGCCCCAGGGATTTTTTTTTTTCATGGGGCTGTATCCTGTTCATTAAAGTCCCTGCATTTTGGGTAAACCATGAAGATACATTCTTGCCTGTTTCTTAAAAAATTTAGCCATTATCCAAGGTCTTTGTAACTCAGGAAAATATTAGATCAGAGAAAGAACAGCTGGACAGAATGGACAGGATAAACTACAAGTACAGTGAGGTTGGAAATCAGAAGAGCAACTGTTGTAGTTCAGGGATGAAGCAATAGGGCTAAAATGCTCTGGTAGTGTTAAGATGGAATGTGAACTACTTTTAAATTGTTTTTAATGACAGAGTTGCCTGCAGTAGCTGGAACATGACTTTGCTGAACCAGAAAGTCCTGGGTTCCTATAAAGTACTGGATTTTCACAGCCAGGTACCATATCTGCCATACAGTTAAAATGGAAAGAAAAATCCCATGCATTTAATACTTTTGACTAGAATGATTTTGGACCTGGAGCATGCTGGTCTGATAATGATGGTTTTTCAAAGCAAATGCTTTAAATTCAGCATTTGAATAATTCTATTAAGTTTAGCATCCATAATTGCACTTACTGTAATGGCTCCACACAAAGGGAGGCATTTAAAAGTTCAATGCTGCTTTGGGGCCACTATTTCAACCCATTACAGAATTGGGCTCAAGAGCCTGTGTGATTATTCCACTTTGCAACATTGGGTACAGCCAATCTTTTCCTTCTTTCATAGTTTAAGTAAGCATGATGTAAAAATAATTATTAAAAATTTGTATCCATGAGTTCTGCCTGTCAAAGAAGCAGGACTCAGACATGAGAAACATTCAGATTTTGTGGGATTTCATCCAGCTGGATTTACTGTTCCAAATTCAAAACACAATAAGATGTCAGACCCAGAGAAGGACTACAGGAAAATGTGAAATAAAACCAGAAAACAAAAGGAGGAAATACTTTCAAACAGTGGACTGGCTTAATCAGCCCTTATACCAGTTAGCTCCTGTAATTCCCCTAGAATCAGGGATGAATCAGTTCCTGAAAAGATTTCTTCAAAAATTGTTTCTGTTGCCAAATGTTCCTGAGAAACTGAGAAGAAAATTCCAAAGGCAAACATAGTTGTTCAACAGCCACTGAAAAATGGGGCACGTTGAACTTAATTGCATGGAATAGCTACAGCTGTCAATACTTTTTCTCTTTTGCAGCATCTAATGTATTCAGATTTTAAGTTTTTGACACGGAAGCCTTAAAAGAATTAGAATATTTTCTCTGTTTGTGGGTTGTTTTCCATACAATATATATCAGCTTTGATGTTATTTCACTGGGGAACTAGTTGTCAATCCCTGTATGCAGTTTTTTTTTTTTTCCCAGAACTTTTAATGTGGTTTTCTTTTATGATGCTCTCTCAGATATAAAGCTACTGTACTTTGGCTACCAACTTAATCAGTCCTCATTATAATTATACTCAGCATATTATCAACTTTGTCTTGCACTCAAAATTACTTGCCCCTGGGGAATGATGCCAATAAGAATATGAAACAGATCTCAGGCAAAACTTGTCTCATGTTCCTTGCAGATTTAATTTTTCGAGGGCTATCTCTGACACTTGAAATAGAAGATGCAGCATTCTGAAAACTCCTTTCTTGCTCTGTCTTTTGTATTTGTCTATGAAAGGTTCCAGTTGTCAGTGAAGGCTCCCATGTGCTATGATAATGAAAGTGATAATAATTTTTAGCGTTACTGTAAGATTGTTTTGCCTCTGTCACAAAGGCTTGGCTGTAATAGAAAATCTCTATTATACCTGGACTCACTAAATGAATTAAAGCAATGGGCATTTACCTGCTGCTGTAGTCCTACTCTCTGCAGCATGTCAGTAAATTTTGCTTATGGTAAACTAAAAAGGTATGAGGTAAAATCCTTGCTGAATTCAATGGAAAAAATTCATTTGCTGCCCATGTTTGCAGAGCTTATTTGCAGTTGTCTAAATGAACGGTGTGGAAACCAACTGGTTTTACTGCCATACCTTTGGTATCCCATTTTCCTATCAAATTGTGACCATAATGTGGTAACTCTGGTAATTAAGATTTGTGCTGTGTGAGGATCACTGCTCCGAGAGGGATACTGGACTCTGGAATTGGATCTGTGTCTGATCACTGTTCATTTCTAAATATACCAGTTCAGTTCTACTACTGGGTGTAGAGACACACAAAGTCCAGCCTGTGCCTCACTCTGCCAGTTTTGCTTCTCTTCCAGGAAAACACGAGCATCTGCCAGGACTGGGTTCAACATGGAGTGATTCAGTTTTGGAGCTTGCTGCATTTATTTGTGACATTGCAGCGAGTACAATTAATATTTAAGCTTAATTCAGGACCTGAGAACTAGGTGAGTATTTCTGGTGGAGGCACATGTTGTAACCAAAACACAAAAGCCCACGAGGGTGCATTGCCTGTGCTCTGTGGTCTAGCAGTCTGTCTGTACAGATTTCCTCACAGATAGAAGGAGACTGCTTCTGACTGTTTTCCAGTGAAACAGACTCCAGCCTGATTTTAGATCTAATCCCCAGTTGGTCTGACATTTTTATGTGACATATAGTTTGAAGAAAAAATCTGTGCAAGTTGCCAATGGTTTGTCTCCCTCAGAAAGGGTGGGAACACTGTGATTCTTTGCCCTTATTACCACTGAAGCTTACAGGTGTTTTTCTCATGCTGTTGCTGCTTGGATAGGGTAGGCATGAAATCCACAGAGTGCTACTCCAAAATTCAGTGGTCTAAATAAAAGATAAACATCCCAAGTTTATACAGTTCAGTGTGAGTCAGAACAAGATAAATGTGACTTAGCTTTCTCCCTGTTTGGATCAGTGTGATTTTTAAAGATGTACTTATAATTCCCACCACTCAAAAGAGTTTGGATCTGTTTTTCAATTGAGGAAAAGCCCAGCATGGCACGTACTTATATAAATACTTAAAATCCTTTAAAATCATGTTATTTAATGTAGTCAGGGGAACTTATGCAAGAGAGGGGCCACCTGGCAGACTGCATTTCCCAGGTTCCCACACAGATGGAAGCAGAGGGTCCCACCCATTCCCAGACAGAAATGCTCACACCTGGCGGGCTCTGCAAAGGCAGATGTGGCTCTGTGTGAAGATGACTTTCTGTCCATTATAACACATATACAAGATATATTATATCTTTCCCAAGCTCTGCTTTCCTAACTATCTGCTTTTCTTTTAATTTTCTGTTTTAACAGCTGTAAAAACATAACCTTTTAAAGATATCCCTTTCCTTCGTGCTCACTGCTTTGTGTTTTGCTCTAAGCTTCCTGTATATTCTGGGCTTTTGTAGGACAAAAGGGGTGTCCTGCTGGCTCTGCCTGGTTGTAGCAGAGTTGTGAGCACCTCTGCTGGCAGTCACCTGTGTTTCTGCTGCCAGATATTTCCACCCCTTGGTCTAGGCAGTTAGTGGATGCTGTAATTACAGAAAGCTGTTGCATCCCAATAAACGTTGGGTTGTGAGCTAATGAGGCTCAGCCCTCTCAGGGAGGGAGAGACCCTTCTGTGCTCTGTGAGCAGCCATACCCAGGAGTGCTGCTTGCTCCAGGGGTGCAGGAGGAGTGTGGTAAACATCAGCTCTTTGAAGACTTTGCTTCCTCACTGGTTTCCCTGCCATACAGTTGGGAGGGAGTGAGAACATGCTGCAGTCCACCCAGCTCAGACATGGCCTGTGACCCAACTAATGCTGCTGGCACTGCATGATTTCTTCCTCTGGATTCTCCAGTGTAAGCAGCCAATTTATGGTTCCTTCTTCCACTGAAGGGGGGAGCAGCTCTGAGTGCCCTTTATGCCCCACTTGTAAAAGTCTGGACTTAATTTGGCCCATGTGAATTAGGGCTGTAAAAACAAAAGGCAGGTGAGGTTTGCAACGCTGGGCTGAGCAAATGAATCACTTCTATTCTTTTTTTTTCCCCTCCTCCTTTTTCTTTTTTTTTTAATATGTTAATGTGATACTGTGAGCCTTAAATAAAAATCCTCATTAATGAAGGGAAACGAAGGCAGCTCCTGAACTGTGTGCCACAGCCATGTGTGTGACACTCCTCCACTTTATTAGCCTGCTCTGCACCTCCCTGGTGCTCCCAGCCTGCCCATGTGTTCCCTGGGATGGGAGGGTAATTAGTTCCCCATGCTGGCCGTGTCCTGGGCCTCTCCTGAGCAGGAGCTGACAGCCATGTGCAGCATTGTGATGTGGAATACTGGTCATTAGGGACAGAGCTGAGATTACCTATCTTATTTCCTTCCTGACCTTAGGTCAGAGCTGAAGCACAGTCCCCGAGGTGAAGGGTTTTTGTTTCATACCCAGCACTGCCATGCTAAGCAGCTCCCTCAGAGCTGGCACCTCAGGGAGATGGCAAATCTTAAATAAACATCATAACTAACATGGGAAATGGGAAGGAAATGGCCCTCTCCCAACAGAAACACACTTTGTCACTTATGGTCTGTGTTACCAGGAGGGCAGTGAGAGACTCCACTGTGTGTGTTTGACATTTCTTGCATTAATTGTAGCCTCAAGTCTGTAAGTGTAATTCCAAAGTGAGAGAGGGGAAAACCCACCCCAAACATGTGCAAAAGCTGAAAAATGCTGAATTTGTGGTGTGAAGGGGCTGTAACTGGGATGGATGTTCCCCAGTGCAGGAAATCCCAGGATGTGGCTGAGTTGGGTAGGATGTAGGATGAGGGTGTAGGGTGGAGGTGCTGTGGAGCAGAGCTCTGGGGGATGCTCCCACTGTGCCACTTGTGCACTGACTCTGCTGCAGAGATTTTCCTGTTCCATGCAGATGTCCAGAGGGAGGCTGGAGAAGGAGCAGATTGATGACATCAGGGACCTGACAGGGAAAGGAAAGACAGGAACAAGGACTGTAAGTCATCTTTCTGCAAACAGTGGCCCAGGGCAGCACTGAGCCTGAACTGAAGTCAGATGGCTCCTCTATAATTGGCTCCTCTTAGAACTTTCAGGGCCAAGGGAAATTGTAACTAAATTGTTATAAGTGATATACACTATCAGTTAGATCTTCCTAATAATAAAAATTTCATATTAAAGAATAACACATAAATGAATATTTTTTTCCTTTTTTGTTTCACTCGTTTCTCTCCATTGCTGGAATTACACAAGTTTTATAAAAATATTTTATATTTTTATATTTACACAAATTTTATATTCCGAGTATGGCAGAAACACATGCACAAATAAATATCAGCAGATAAATTATAGCATCACCTCTTAAGATTCCTAAAGCTACAATTAAAAGCATGTTTGTTTTACTGAAATTTAGGTATAGCAAATCTTTACATTTCACAAGATTTTTATCTCTCTATCTATATAATTTATGTAATACAATGTACTTGATTAGCCAACGTTAGTTTAAATTCTTTGTGGTATTCACTGATTTCATAGCAGGGACTATTTTGTCACAATTCAGCCTGTTATTTTACAGCTGGCTCCTACCGCTGCTGGTAGGTAACTATGTGATATATAACTTGCAAGCAGTCCTGCTGTTTGTTACTGGCAATTAATTTCTCTGGTGCCTTTCTTCCATTCAGGCCAGGCCTTTATGTTCTAAATCCAGCTATTCTAATACTCCCCACTTCTGCTGTGTAGAAAAGACTCAGACTGACAGATTATCGCAGGGCAGTTAAGCATGTAATTGCTCAAATGAGTTAAAATCCCTTCAAATATCTGTCTTTGTACCTCATCACACCACTTCATGGACTCAAATATTTGACAATTGATGAAGATAAACTAAAAGGATCTTCATTAGCTACCAACCACCGTGACAAGCTTCTTTCAGCTAAAGGCTGGTGAAGTTTGGGACTTATTATCTACTTAAAAACTGCAGGAAAGCAGAAAAATACTTCAGTGTACTTTAGACTAGAGAAAACTAGAAGCTTACATGGTAGCTGGGGTCAAACAAAACCGTGGTTTGCTAATCTAGAGCTGTACTCGTTACAAATGTGCAGTAAAATACCCATGGAATCTTACAGGATAAAAACATAAAGGAAATATTTCAAGCTTCTGAGAGCAGCAATCATCCCAGCCTCCCAGCTGATGGTAAATACAGGGATCTTATTCATTGCCATGCAGAAATCCAGTTGTTAAATGATGCCCCCTTTTTTGCTGCTTTGCAGTTGTGCCCGTGGGAATGAAAACTTTGACTTTTAGTGCAGCCACCTGGATTTCAGGTGCTGTGTCTGAGGCTGCAGAACGTTGTTACACTTAACAGAAAACTCAGGGCAGGCTGTGAGCTCACGTGTGGAGATGCCCCAAGTCATCTTAAATTTTAGACACACCAGTTTTGTGATGGCTAGGGGTTTTAAAATCAGCTGATCTCCGTGTTGGAGTGGACTGCTGCAGCAGTGCCAGTGTTACTGGGTGAGAATGAAGCTACATTGGAGTAAGATGGGGCTGGTGTGTCACTTAGCAGGGGAAAATAATTGTGGCATCTATGCCTAGTTCTGAACCAAGTGGAAGAATCTTACCAAGCATCAATTTTCTTCCCATTTCTTCCTGCAAATCAGGAGTTTGGGGTGGGCTGCTGATGTTCCATGGGCTCCTCAGGGGTGTCCCTTGGTTGCTCAGGGGCTGCCATCCCTCAGGGATGTGTGGGATACTGTGGGATCCTCCATGGGTGTCCTCTCAAGGGTCCCCCCTCAGGCATGTGTCCCTTACCATGTCTCCTTCCCTTATCCCCTGCCAGTGCAACCACTGAAATCTGTCAGATGAGGATTTTCTGTGCTGTATTCTGTGACACTGTGGTACCGAAATTGCCTTAGGGTAAAAAGAAATAAAGTATTACAGTCCCATTTATCTAGGTACAGACTATTTTTTCTGTTTCAGCTCTCTCTATCACATTTATTGGAAATACAGGATCTTATATAATTCATATATAACACATTTATAGTGTGTGGAAGGTTCTTTTACTGTTTATTTAGTGTTTAAAATAATTTCTGTGGTATAGGAGCAGGGATGGGACACTTCCAGTGCACCTCTGGCCCTATGGAAACAGGGAGCTCTGCCAGACTTCTGCTACTGCTAACTCATGGCCAAGGAAACTGAATCCCTTATCTGTGGTGGAACACTGGACTTGTTGTGTTTTAACCTCCCATTTAAAATTAAAATACAGTACTGCACATTTCAAATATATTTCAAAAAAAGCATGATGCCTGCAAAGCTCTTTTTGATCCTTTCAAGTGCTGGACGTTCTTTCATCATCTTATTCACCACGTTTTTAAAATGAAACAAAACCAAGCCAACAACTTATCAATGTTTTTTTTCTAGATCCTGACCCATGTTCTCAGTGACCAGTGTAAAGCCCTCCACTTGTTTAAGTTTCCTCACACAGAGATGAAGCTTGGAGTGTTTTGCGAAGGATTCTGCTCGATTCCCTCTGCATATAGTAAGTTGAACTTTAAGCTTTCTATTGAAGTTAATCACACTTTCTCTCATGAGTGAAAAATGTTTTTAACATGAAACAACACTCCACTGAGGTTTGACAAACTATATTTTAATTGTAATTGATTTATACCAAAAGATAAAATGAGTTAATTAGGGCATGCCATCAGAATAAATGGCAAGGGAAATGCTCTATAAAGCTGGCAGGTAGGGGGTAGGAGATGAGAGAATTTGAAAGGGAGTAGGACACTGGCATTTGTAACCTCCTAGTGCTGAACTGAGGAATGAAAATTTGCTACCTCTGGCTTTTGCACAGATTGCATGTGTGGATTTTCTGTACTGAAGTCTAGATGGAGGTTGAGTGTAGTCCAAAGAGATTTAATTGGATCTGTGTGACTGGTACTCCTTCGTATGATATGGAGAGTATTTTCTTTTCTCCATCAACAAAGTGCTTCATTGCCCTCAGACTTTCTGCCTGGTGTGGAGGTAGGCTCTGGTTCCGTGAGGCTGCCAAGCTGAGCCTGATCCAATATGACCAAGTTTTAGGAAAAAACATCCCCCTATTTATTGTTTATGTTTCTGGTCGTACCAACAAGTTCCCTTTCAAGCTGTTGTTAGCAGGTGTCACTTTATGCTGTTGGCAGTGGTGTGCAGTGTGTCGTGATTATGGCTGTAATTTGGTCATGGAAAGCTTAGCAGAAATCCAGTTGTCATGGTGGGGGCATTACAAGGGGTTATCTCATCATCAGAAATGTGTCTTGTGCGGGCTTGTCATTGTGGAGACACGAGTCACGAAAATCAGACGCGCGCTCGGCTTCTCCGGGCTCTTCAGGGGATGTGCTCTGTGAGTAGGGCTGTGTCAGCAGTCTGAGGTAAAGCCCTTTTCCAATCTGAGCATAACAATAATTGCTGTGAAGTGACATGTTGTACAAAACTATGCTTTTTATCTGAAAAAAAAAACCCCTTTTGTTCCGTTTTACATGGAGCGGTTTTTTACATGGAGGTGTGTTGAGGTTTAACAATTCCAGCTGCTCTCCTGGTGTCAGAACATTCAAAACGCAGGAAGTTGTGTAATATTTAAGCCAAATTTAATTCTAACCCTTGAAGAAACAAGCCTGGAAAGACTGCAGTTTAGACCATCAGTTCCTATGTGATATTGTTTCTCCTGTGAGATAGCTCGAGAAGATGCTGCACTTCTGATATCCCTGTATGCAGACCACACATGGAAGTCACAGGGAAGAACATTTTCTCCTCAGACAACTCTTGCAAATAATTTATACACTTCTTTTCAGCAGATACAGTGGCATAATCTGGTTTAATATTGCAAGGCTGAAATTTGATGTAAAGAGCTAAGAAAGTTACATGTAACTTCAGGGTTGATGATCTAAGTCACTCTCCCTATGGGACTCCATCAGATCATGCTAACCCAATGTTTGTCATTTTATCCTTGATTTAGATAATTGGGGTTCTGCTATTGTAATATCTGAGATAAAATCATTATTTGTGGAAGTTTGATCAGTATAGACTTTAAAATGTTATGGAAGTATTTCCATATGTGAAGAAATCGCCATCCTTAGGAAAGGCTGAAAAGCCACAAATGTTAATTTTGCAAATGAATCTGGGCCATCTGCAGATTCCTGTTTGTTGGGTTCAGTTGCCTTGAGACCCTGTAGCATTAGGAGAACTGGGTGACTTGGTAAATTTATAGGAGAAATCTCTTCTTAAAATTACAGTCTCTTTCTATTCACAAAGACCTGGTTTGGAAAATACACAAGACAACAATAGAGAAGGGATTTTGGTGAAATTTAGTGCTGCCCTTTGCATTTCACCTTTGTCCTTCTCATCCATTTGTGGAGTCCTTTTCCCTGTTCCCGTTCTCCTCCTGCATGACAGGTGAGGTTGGATGTGAGACAGTCAATACAGTTTCTCATGTATATTTCAAAGAACAGCAGTCAATTAACCTTGGGAGAGTTGGACCTTCTCTTGTCTATAACAATAGGCCGAGATGCTAAATGCAATCAGAGTATGGGGACAGAAGGGAAGAGCTTGAGTCTCTCACATGCAAATAAGTCATACTGAGATCCTCTTCCTGCTTTTAAAATCACATTTAAAAATGTTATGTCTTTAGCAGGAATCCTTCTGATTTCTAGCACATTTTTTTCCTGGTGTGGCAAGGCATTATTATTGCTGTCTCAATAGCATCATGTTAAACTCATCTTTTATGAGTATGAGGACAGACAGGGTCATTGATCTGAGTGTATCTAAACTAAACTTGATCAAAGATGCAACAAGGCAATTGTCAGTGAGGTGAGGAAATGGGCTGCATAATCACCCAAAGCCAAGCTCATTAATATTTCTACTGATATGGCCAAATTTTGAGTGCTCAGGCTTCTTGCAAGAGCAGCTCAAAGAGGTTTGCAATTTAAAAATCTGGTAAAACCAGTGGTACTTCTAAGGCAGGGAGAAGAGTCACTTGCCCTAAAGTTCCCTTTTGCAATTTGGAAGTTTGAAATTATCTTTGGAACTATTTACCCATAACATTGTTAAGGCAGAATTGTTCCTATTTGTTTCTTTGTTACAGCTGTAGCAGTCACATTTTAAAAAGACTATAGGTAGAAAAGCAACAGATTATGCTCTTAGAGGATAAAAAAGTTGTTGTTAGGATCTGACTCATCCCTGAATCAAAGATGGGGTGAGTATCAGAGCGGGCTGTGCTGTATTTCAGGAAGTATTGCTCTCAGGTGAGGAGTCCTGTGTGTGTATGTGTCTGTGAAAGGCATTTTATATGCGGAAAGGATCATAGGAAAGTAGCAGAATGAAAATTACTTTTTCATATCTGTCAGAAAGAAACCCCTGTAGACGTTGGTATCCTTGCAAGGACTCATCTTCACCTTATATAAGGACTGCACTCATCTAGTTATTTTAAATTGGTTGCAAAATACAATTATACATAAGGAAGCACAGTAAGGAGCTCTATCAAATGCAGTAGAGCAGTAAATACTGTTTTCAATTAAACACTAATCTAAAGGATATTATTTCACTGTCCAAGACCTCTCCAGATTTATTTTTTTTAAACAAACATGCTTTAATTACAGAATTCCATTTGCTGGCTCTGAAAGTTTGTCCTTTTAATGAATAAGATATTTTAAAATTACTCTCTACAGTTACTTGCAGAAGGCCTCATCCTGAATTTCATTAAGCACTCAAAAATCTCTTTGAAGTTTTCTTTTTCAGTGAAAACATTATCAGGCTCAGAGTTGGTATGCTACTAAAAAGGAGTGTGGGTCAGAGACTCATACTTGGCAAATCAGCACATCTCTGATTTAGATGAAGTTACACTAATTTAATTCAAATGGGACTCTGAACAACTGTGTTTGTGTCTAAAGATGTAATATAAGATTGTTAAATGTTTTAAAAACACAAACCCATGTATTTTTCAGCACCTGAATTTTGGTTCAAATGAGATATTCACAAAATACTGAGTTGGATTCTGCCATTCTTGGAGCTGCTTCTCTCCTTTCTTCATGCTGTATCTAATTATACTGTATTTTTTAGAATTGATTAAACAGTTATCCAATAATGAGATTCAACTGTAAACTACCTCAGGAAAAAAAATAGGTAATTAGAACTGTTCTCACCTCAGTGCAACAGCATGGACAAACACCCCTTTTCTCCAGGTCACTGTGGGATGCTGCTAAACAACACAAGGCTGTGTGAGGATGCAGTTTTTTCATGATGTAGATCCTGAGCTGCCTAGATTTGCCATAAAAAGCAACACTTGTTTAATTTTTCACATGCCCAGAAGTATAGGATGGGGGAAAATATCAAAAATGGCTTAGAAAGTCGTTTTACAGTTTTTAGTTGGTCCAATCTTAAATTCTTGTGGTTGGCATTTAAACAGCAAGGAGTCCATGTACACACAGACTTTGGCAAGAGTAATCAATAATCACTGAATTTAGTAGGAAGAGGTTGCATCTTGGGTCCCCATAGTGGCAGAAGTTAATACTGACTCCCTAAAAAAAGCTTTTTTTCCCCTGGACTTGTTCAGGAATAAGGGCTGTTCAATAAGGGCTGATCAGTTGCAGCAACACTAAAATAGTCTTATCTGTTTGTGGGTGTGCAAACCAGTATTTGCAGAGCAATATCAATTCTTCCAGGCTCACCTGGATCCACCAGCCAGGTGGATTCATTACAGAGAGGAGGTGGAGTGGGACTGCAGTATCTTACCAGCAAAATGTTCCTCATACATGTAAATAAATTGCTTTATTCATTTCCAAAAATGAGTCATGTTTGTCCTTGAAGCAGTTGCCTCCTCTTATCTACGTTCAAGGAACATTGTCCTAAGTAGTGTTGGGTTTTCCAAACACCTCTGGAATAGGTGTCCTAATTCCATTAGAGGTCAATAGGCTCTGTGTGCCCAAACCCCTTGGAATCCCCTGAAAATCCCACTTGTAGAGCAGGGCATCGTTGCTTAAACAGTTCAAGGCCACTTGAAGGACCCTCCAGAGTCTTTGATCTTTTCCCAAGAAGTTCCCAGTGTTTTTGAAGGTCCAGCTGCCTGTTTAGGAGGCAAGAAGCTGCCCCACACAGTGTGTTTTAGTGTGAATAGCAGTGTCTAAACCTGTCGTTGATGCTGGAGTCCAGGTAGGACTTCCCCATAATCCAATAACATCCAGCTCCTTTGGCTTTGTGGTGATTTCTGCCTTTGCTTGTTTCCTTGCCCAGGATTATGACCTCAGGAACACTACTGCTCCACATAAAAGATTACCAGGGTAAAATTAAAACATGTAAGAAACTTGTTAAATGTTGTCAGGGTTTATAATTTAAAACTGCTATGTTATTAGATATTGGAACAGTACAAAAGGTAACTCGTGCAAAGGTTTTAACCTCTGGCCCTTTCTATGCCAATTAAAGTATAATGTATAATGAAATTTTAATCTCATGTAATTAAGCACAGTATTAATTTTGTACAACTGGAAAGGCTTTTTAACCTGTATTAATCTTCCTTTTTGAAGAAAGTAAGTGTGTTTCTTACGTTTCTTACAAGTTGCATTGTTTCTTTTTAATTAAAGGAAAGAATTAAATTTCTTTGTTTATACAAGTTCATAAAATATTTTTCTCTACATCTCTCCTCCTAGGTTAAATATCAAAAGAAAGTTGTTTGGGTTTTTATTCTTATTAAGAAAAGCATTGTTGAATATCATAGTTTCCTCAGGGTAAGGCAATAGACTACACAGATTTAATTAATCAAGAATATATTTATACTGTAAAATGTCTAATATATCATTAAATTCTTTCCTCCTTCTTTGAAGGAACACAGTATCTCTGCTCAGAAGGTATTAAGGTTTTAATGAGACTTACGTCATTCATTAATCTTTTAAAATAAAAATTCTTGCAGCATATGTATTTATGTGCAGTTGCACAGACAAACACATTTTTTATAAACATTCTAATTTTACAAAAATTAAGATTTCCAATGACCAAGATCAGAATATGCCCTTATAGGATGGAAAAAGAGCTTGTAACATGAGATAAATAAAATATCTGAGAAGGGTAGAAGGAAATGTCTGTAGCCTAATAAGTGCTTTCTTTAAAAGTTAAAAAAAGAATATGCAGCTGGAAAAGAGTCCAGATTTCTTGAAGATTGGGTCAGCCTTCATCTGGTGGCAGACACAGTCAAACCCTTCTAGGCATAGGTAGTACATGGTCAGACACTACAGTGCCTTTTATCTAAATTGCCCCTCGAATATCTTAAAGTATTAAATCCCCCCCAATAAAATCCAGAGGTATTATTTTTTAAAATCATCTTAAAGGCTATTCCTAAAAATAAACCCAAGTTTCAGAGAGGCCATCGTGCCTGATGGTCAGCATGACTGTGCAAAGGTTCCTGCCTTTCTGTTTAAAACAAAAGACAGCATAAAGCATCAGAAATCTGGGGCTACCGAGGGGAGAATCTTTGGCTTTTATCAATACATTCACCAGCCTGTCAAATGATGATGGATAGCAGGAACTAAGATGAATTAGCATCCTGTCAGCCCTGAATAGCCAGGCAAAGCAGCTTTCATCCAGCTCTGTGCTGCTTCCCTCTGTGCATGGCACAACTGGGCAAGCAGTTTGGAAATACCAGATTTGGTTCGTCTGCCCAGGTCATGGCTCTCTGTGATGTTTCAGGTGCAGTTATGAAGTCTCAGCACCAGAGTTTAGTGGAAATCCCAATTCTTGATGGACAATTCTGACATTTTGAGATTTGTGGTGAGGTTTGTTATTGGAGAGCACTGGGAGGACACGGTGGTAAAATGTCCACATTTTGGAAATTATGAAGGAATAGTGAAGCTGTTTATGATTGGATATTACTTCAATATACTGAAAACAGAGAATAAGGACTAATACATATTTCAGGTGAAAAAGCAAAATGTTCATGCTTTCTGTATACATGTTTCCTGGAAAAATCTGTATTTTTCAAAGGTTTTTTTGCAGAACATAATTTTCTCAGTTCTGAACTTGGTGACATAGAAAAGTAATGGGAGGATTGTCTTTAATTGTCCAGTAGCATTGTGGGAAGAGAGCTGAAGGAGTCTGAAGAATAAATCAAATTGTGTCAGTTGGTATTTTGGTGTTGGCCCTTTTGTGTGTAAAGTTGGTACAGTTTTAACCTATATATCAGCCTGTGGATTTTGTCATACTGCTGTGGAAGGCAGAAAAAGCCATTGGGCTCAGACAGAATGGAACATCAGACTCCTGTAGGTAGTAAAAAGCTCCTCACTGTATTTTCAGCATTTTGCCTCAATCTGGCCTTACCCCACCCCGAATCTCTTGTTTCCTCTGAGGGGTTCTTCGATGGCAGGATATCTCTGTGTAATTAAAAAACAAAAAGTAGGGCTTACAAAAAAGTCTCACGTTGATGAGACTCTCAAACCTAGCATAAGCTTATTTAAAGTGAGCAGAGGTATTAGAAAAACATGGAAGCTAAAAGAACAGGAAACAAAATAGGACAATGGAATGAGGGGGGAAATCAATGATATTAAAATAAAAAGACTCTGCACTGGGCAAGTTTTCCCCAGATTACCTGCCTTTAATATTAAATTACTGTTTTCTGGCAGGATCATCTGCAAAACTCTGATTTTGTTTCTTCTTCTGTTCATAGTCTGATAATTGAGGCTGAATTCCCTTGTCTTTAATATGCCATATATTCTCCACCTGGCAAAGGACTCAGACAGATACAGATAAATACCCTGTAGACATACAGACAGAGAAACTGCTGTAATTGCTTTCATAATGACTCTCAGACATCAAAGGAAGGCAAATAATGGTATTTAACACTGTTTCCATTCTTTAGCTGAAATCTAATTTTATAGAGTTATTGTCAGGCAGTACAGTGAATGTACAAGTGCAACTGTCATACTCTACTCATATTAATTAGCTGCCCACAAGAGGTCCAGGATAGTAATGGCAAAGTTCTCCTCATTTCAGATGGTCTGATATTCAGACAGAACCATAAGTACAATAGCTTGATTAACATAGTTGCTTAGATCAGGTTTTCCCTAGGAGTGTGTCAATTGGCATTTTGAAGAATCAATTAATTAGCACTCCAAATAATCCATTCTTGGGTTAATGAAAGTATTTTGTACAGCTGCAAAAACTTACATGAAATAAAATCCCAGCCCTTCCAAAGTGCTAAGGTGGAAGGCTTGCAGTTTGGAGAAAGCAGTGTCCTCCATGGACAACTTCATAATAAAAAGTTATTAAAAGAAATTCATTTGACCAGAGCTCATCCAACAGTTGAGCTTGTTTTGTTTTGTTTATGTTCCAGAGGAGAAAAGTATTCCAGGGTGTCTAACAGTGCAACAGAAATTAGAATTTTACTGTGCAATAGTACAATTAAAATGCAAGGTTAATTATGGTAACCAAGTATCAGCATTTTGCCTAATGTTTCTTAACTCTTGCAAAAGTGAGATCTTGAAGATAATTTAGTTGATTTAGCTTCTGCAAAGCTTTGCTCCTGTAAATAGTCACTCTAGACCCATGTGGGTACTTTTACTGAGGTCACTGAATTTTTTGTTGGTAGCCCAGAAGGCTTTAAAATTAATGGAATCACTAACTCAAGCAAAATTCTTTTAAAGGAACTTTCAGAAATAGAGTTTTACTTTCAACTCCCCTGGCAGTGAGATTTGAATCTTTTACAGCTGGAAATTGCCCATGGGAGTGAAGGTTTTATTATTTTTTTTTAATTGCATCTGTGAAAACACAGCATTTCTTGAAAGACAAGTGCCATTCTTAGCAAGATTTTGTTATGTTTAAAACTCTTAACTACTTACAGACAATTTCCAGTATTTTCTATCACATACTTTCTCTGGGTTTCTCTGAAGGTAATTTACCACTTTTTGCTCTTGATGCTCTTGATGACTGATGTGCCAAGGTGAAGTGCTTCCACAGCAGTCTGAGCATGGTTTATGTGCAACTCCAGACTCAGCCTATCCCAGGCATCAGCTCTCTGAAAATCAAGGGATCCTGCCACACCAAAAAGCATAGTGATTTAGTAAGCAATTAAATATTCCATGAAATACTTGGATATAAATGCTAGAATGCACCTACAGTCTTTATAATCTACACCAGTAGTAGTAATGATCTGATTTTTCTCACTGTCCATATTCTTGAGTTCCAGCTACACCTTTTTAGACAACTTTTTGCCTTGTTTGCCTTTCCAATTTCTTGCTTTGCCCTTCAGTCTGGTGGAAGTCAATAATAACTTCAATAATAACTTCCAACAACCTCACACAGAAAAACAGGTGTCTTTCACCTATGCAAAAGCCAGAGGAGAGAGAAAAACATGGTGCTCCTGTATTTGAAGATTGTATTAGACTCAATTTCAGTCATTTATATTTCAAGGCCTCATGCCACTGGTTCTCCTATCAGCTGAATAAGGAGTGAAACTGGTAGGAATAATAAGGAATGAAATGAAAATTGCAGCAGTGCAGGTGTGAAAAGGGGTGTGGGATCAGAATAAGTCTGCGCAGGTAAAAAAGTGGAGGTGAAATTCCAACATACTCATTCCTTTCTGCCACTGAGGTACATTCTGTCTTATCTCCTGGTCTTAAGGGAGCTCAAATAGCAGCTCCAAGCTGGGCAGGTTTTGCAGTTTGGTAAACAGTCTTAATCTGGCTCAGTAAAGCACATTGAGTGAGACTGACATTTGGCATCCTCTGCACCGAAGTACTGAAATACCACTTGACAATTCTCTATCTATATTAAAAAAAAAAAAATGAAGCCTACAATGCTGCAGTGATCTGAAGTGTGGAAGACTGGGATTCAGCTGAGCTGGAATAATTTCTGACCTGCAAGCATCCTTGAGCCTCAGTTTCCCACCTTTAAAACAAAAATATAAATAAACATTTCTGATGGTTTCATCTGTTTAAATCCTGATATTTTCTACAAGGAAAATTTCTAACTAAAATACCTAGAATGCCCCATGTAAATTCATCTGGTGATTTAGGGGTGTGTGACAAAAAAAACCCCACAATATTTTGATGTTTAATTAATTTTACTAAGGGAAAGATCACTGGTGTGCTGTAAATAATTTAGCTGTATGCTAAATAAAATGAAATAGAACCTAATTTTATTTATACATTCACTTCCTCTTCCATGGATGGATTTTGGAGAGCTAAACAATGCTGTCCATGTATATGAAAATAGAATTATAAACTGTACAATAAGGTTAAGTATTTCCAGCATACAACTCCCATGTTGGAAATAGAGCTTGTTTTCCAGCTTTTTAGAAAGGTTGTTATGTTCCTGATGTTCCAAATCTTCCTTTAACTGCACCAGCTCTTAGGAAACTGGTTAAGGTGTATTTATTCCACGTTTGTAGGTCCCTTTTGTTTTAAATGCCTAACTCTAAAGTTAGTTGTCAGAGCTTATTATGGACTTAGGCCAGGAGTGAGATCTTCCTTATTTTGCTAATCAGCTTCCTCCATATCTGCATGCTCATTTTCTGATATCTGATGAGGCGACAAGGTCATTGGACGTACAAGTACTTATTTAAAAACCGACATGAGAGTGAGATAGAGGTTAGTTGGGTCTATCAGAGCTGTCAATCAATTAATGAAAATTATTGAGCAAGGACACCGTGGGGGAAGCGAACAGAAGGAATGAAAATGACCATGGAGATGCAACATAGGGAAAATGACAGAACCGACTAAATGTGCTCACGTGAGGACTAAAACCAGACATGCTCGCAAGGCAAATGAAAGACAGCACTGGGAGACGCCTGGGCCAGAATATTTGCCATTATATGGACCAAAAGACTGACAGATTACTTCAGCCTTTTGTCCAAAAGCACATTGAAAGCAGCGTTTGCTAAGTAGAGAATAAAGTTGAGCGCTCCCCCGTGCACTCTGAATGGCTTTTGTTAAGGTTCTCCGGGCTTACTGCAAATTTGTAGCACGTAAAAAAGAAAAAAAAATGAAATGTCTAGGGCTAGGCTAGAGTTTGCTGCTATGGTCTGGAATTTGAAAATAGTCCAGGGGGTATAGAACAGATTCCTACCTGTAAATAAACAACGGATATAAATAGCAAAATAGGGCAGCACTGACAGAGCCTCACAAAAGCTCACTTAAAAGCTGCACTATCACTACAGTACACGGTGTACTGGCACAAGACAAGAGTATACTGTTTATCAGTACAAAAAAGAAATAATTTATAACTTGATCCTTGGGGGGAAAATGGAGAAATAAAAAATAGACAAAAAAAAAAAGAAACAAGAGAGGAGAAAAATTGCCAATATGTTTGTGTGAATGAAAGATAGTGAGGGGGAAAATGAAAAGAGAGCGAAGTCAGAAGCAGGGAGATACTGACACCAAATCTCTGCAAAGCGTTCAAAATTCTCCAGCTGCCACGCTTTTAATTTGCTACCATTCTAATTAAAATGCAAATTAAATTTATAATTAGCATCAGCGCTTTCTAAAGAAACCTCCTTGTGTGCAGCACAAACATATGGGACGATAGTATAGTGTAAAGTTTGTAAAAACAGAAGGAGAGACACAAATGGAAGGACAGAAATGTTGCTACCAAATAAGTTGCTGAGTAGGAGGGGGTAGGGGAGAAAATGGGGGGACACAGTGGATTTTAAGGGATGGAATTGGGTAAGTGTCCCAGAGTAACAAAGAGATTGCTGAATATGAAAGATCTGTCCGGGAGTTACTTTTTGTTGAATCAGGTGTCAGAGGTCATGCTGCATGTCATTGGTGTTGTATAGAGCATGCCAAAAAGGCATAAAGGGTCACAGCTTCTAATCAAAAAGTCTATGACCAAAAATGAACCGCTGCTTGCTTCCAGATAATTAATTTAAAAATTGATGGGAAACAAAGTACTAAAATCACATCATGATTTGAGCACATATACCATTTTAAAGCTTGCCACTTCCCATGTGAGAATCCCACCAGAAATGCTCGACTTGATGACATGGAATATGTAGAATATTTATGCCTTAATTCATCTATGTAAATCTGGTAAAATTTCATGGTAGGAGCTTTTATTCTGTTTATTTTTAAAATTAGTTGTACTTTCTAGCTGGTGTGGCATAAAAGTCAGAAACAATCAGAAGATATTCAAACTCTCTGATGTCAAAATGAGTCATTCTAGTTAAATCCATGTCAGCATTTCCATAAGTGAGTGTTAGTGGGGGAACCCAGTTGTGTTCATTTATATTTGCAGTCATCTCTTTAAGATCTGTGTGTAAAGCCCTGCACCGTGAATCCCCCTGCAACACCCAATCAAAGAGAAAAATGGTGTCATGTGAGAGACCAGACACATCACCACTGAGACACTGTCCCAAATTAAAATGTTAATTAGAACAAACTGTGGCATACACGCTCTGGTTTTTTTTTTTTTGGCCTTTTTTTTGCCTTTTTTTTGGTGACTGTCATTATTATTACTATTATTATTATTATTATTATTATTATTATTATTATTATTATTACGTTTGCAGAAAGCTTGTGGCTATTCCATGAGCAGCAAAAGCAGCTGCATTAATCTGATAAATGATTTGTTGCAAATTTTTCCTTCATCTCTTCTGAGACTGCAGTTGGATGCTGGTGCTTTTCTGTTCCTACTTTCACTGGATATTAAGCAGCTAATGTGGTATTAAAGGTTTGATAAAACTACTAAGGACAAAATTGGCTTCATTATAAGAGTGTTTGGTTGTAGGGGTGTCTTTGAGTTCTCAGGGGAAGGGAGGGGAATAAACCAAGTCTGATCTCCAAAGCAGTAATTTATTTATTTTTTTCACTAAGGACCCTTGCAAAAACTTGAGTGCTTTTAATATTCTGGGAGCTTGCCTTTATTTATTAGCCAGGCTCTCCATCAGATAGTTTAAAATCTGAATGTAACAGGAATGAATACTTCATAGTTCTGTGTTAAACTGTTACAGAACTGATGTAAGGCAGGATTGTAGGAATATTTTTGTAAGTAATAAAGTCAATTAAAAATGATAAGCCTATAATATAGTCATTGTGATAGTACCAAAATTCATTTTGCATATGCTGTCTTGGGCATGCAGACAAATACTAACAATTTTTGCTGTCAGATTTCAGAGCAGAATTAGAATTTTAACGTGTTTAGTTTATTTTTAGGGAGGATGAGAAGGAAGCTCTTGGCTCCACTGGCCAAGCTGGTGCATGCTGGCAGTGGTCTGTTGGCATTAGTGCACTGAGTTCTGGTAGATGTTAGACTCTTTATCTTTTAATAAAGATTAAGAAACCACACACTATCACACTTATTTTAATCAATATTTAAAACTGTATTTAAGAATAAGTGAACCTGTAATGGCAGTTAAAGTAAAACTTTGTTCTGAAATGTAACTTCTATCCTGTGAGCAAACACACCACATCTCCATGCTTTACTCACCACCAGTTCAATTTTTGGAAGTTTTAAACACTTGCAACTCAAACTGACTTCACCCAAAGTTTCATTGATTAACTTTGAAAATGTGTCCATCTGGATGATATTGCTATGTCCTCTTCCATGTCAACATATGCCTATCAAAAGTGCTAAGAAATTGTGATCAACTGAAATAAGGAGGAGGGCAGTGTGTAGAATAGTGATGAGAAAGAATCCATCAACATTGGAATGAAGTTTCTGGGAGGAAAAGCTATTTGGGGCCTTATGGATTGCATGGAATATATGGAAATGTGAACATGTTGTAAATACAGATCGTCTTGAGCCTATTTTTAAGAAATAGAATTGGACAAATCTGTGCCAATGTGCAATTTATTTTGGTGGTATTTGATACATGTATTACCATTGCTATAATTCTGGAGAATGCATTCTCTGTTCCCACTGCTGGTGTTCTGTGTAGCCCAAATGACAGCAGGAAAGCTGCCTGTGGTGGAAGGTGAAGTTAGATACTCTATAGATATGGCAGATTTGGCTAAACTGGGTTTATCTGAGCATGGTAATAAGCCCTTGCCCTTTAACCAAAATTTAAACAATTATTTGAGAAACCTACCCGCAAAATTTATCTTACCACAAAGGTAAGATAAAGGTTGGAAGGTCCTTCCAACCAAAAGTATTCTATGAAAATTTCCTCCCATTCTATGATCACTAGAGATGGGTTAAAGACCTTTAGAGAGAAGCACTGCATACATAAGAGGAGAACTGTGCAAATACTTTTTGGCTTTTTGAGGCTCTAACTTCAACTAAGTGGAATCCAAGACAACTTTTCAGCAATTATGCAAAATTATAAAACAAAGGCCTACTCTTTGGGCTGGACTTTGGCCCCCAAGGTACAGCTTTGCAAACAGATTTTAAAAATAGCACACTGGTCTTATAAAAACGGACAACATGAGATTGAAGTGTTTCCTGACAGCAAAATAATTCTTCTAGCACCATGATTTGGGCACCATTGTCTTCTGCCCAGAATCTGAGTTCCGGATCGTTGAGAAGGGAGGCAATGAGCCTAAATAAAGTCTTCTGTTGGACAGACAAAGGGTGAAAAACAAAAAGGCATAAAAGGGTTGCTTTGTGCAATTTTTAATTGTTGTCCTTTTCTTATTCAGTAAATGAAGTCACCTTTGTAGTGGTTTCATGAACCGCTGGGTAATCAAAATTATTATGCTGCCACCTGTTGTCCGTTAATTATTCTGAGAAGATACTCATAAATCATAACACTGGACAATAAATCAAACTGTCAGGGCCCAGGTCAAAGGTTATGCATGAAAAGTTATAGGTCACCAACAGGGTGTGAAAGATCAGGGTTGTGGAGCATCACTCATTGTCAAGTAACGTTGGGAGAAGTGCCACTGGAACAAAAGAAAAACTAAAGTACAGAAGAATTCAGGCCCAAAGATAGGCTCCAGGCTCATGCACAAAAGGAATCAAATTGACATGTCATTACACTGCAGATCTGACAACCAGCAAGATTGTCTGGCAATGCCCTGACTCAAATACTTTTGTCTCGACTGATCCTTGTTGTGAGCCAGGGCTGCCTTTGAAACATTTCATGTGTCTGGGCCAGATCCTGCTCCCGCGAGAAGTCAATGAGTGTCTTGGCCTCTGTGTTTTTGGAATTTAAAGCAGTGTTAACTTTTTTTTTTTTTTGCAGTTGCTGAAGTGTCATGTGAGAGTCTGTATTTGCCAGGGCTAAAATTCATGAGCTTCTTTTCAAGTCTGAGTGATTGGGTTTATCCTATTTGAGATGAATTATTTCCTGGTGGAAGAGTAAATCCAGCATTCCAGAGGAGTTCTTACTCCAGCCTGCAAGTCAGGCCCATGTACCTCTCTGGGATGGCACAGTTAGATGGGCTGTGTCCACCTTTCCTCAAGTCTGTGGCTTCACACTGGTTCTGTCACTGTCTCAAGGAGAGGGCAGTGCCAGGGTCACCTCTCCTGCTGGACTGTGCTCATGTCAGGAGTCTGGCTTTCTGAGAAGAGCTACAGGAACATGCAGCATCTGATGTAGCTTCCCTCAACTCATTCTTTTCCTGTCCTTTCTTACACTCCAGCCCTGCTTATCGTGGAATTCTGTCCATTCCCATGTTAGGGATGGCATAGGTGCACCTCCCAATGAAGTGGCAGAGATGAAGCTCTTGCTCTGCACCTTCTCTCCCTTCCCCTCAGGTTTGAGCAGGTGCTGGCAATGCCCAGATCCATCAGCTGAACCTGTGCTCACCCCAGAATTGCCTGCAGGAGGAGGAAGGTACATTTCCAGTTCCTCCCTGCAAGGAGAGGAGGGTGGGGCTGTGAGGTTTGGGTCAGCCTGTGCTTCCCTAAATC
This sequence comes from Irena cyanogastra, assembly GCA_013397155.1. Lineage (NCBI taxonomy): Eukaryota > Metazoa > Chordata > Aves > Passeriformes > Irenidae > Irena > Irena cyanogastra. The sequence continues at coordinate 573,856 of VWZV01009807.1, read as the reverse complement.
CAGGTGAGGGATTCAGGCCTTCCTGGGTGGAAGGTGTTACTGGAGAACTTGGAGTTGGATTCTGGAACAATGGGTGAGTCCAGTCCATTTTTTTTTTCCTGCTAAAAGTGAAAGGTTTTGTCAAAGGTGTGTAGAATTCCTTCATGCTCTGGGGATGCGTTCTGTGGTTTGTGTTTGCTGGTAAAGACTTCACCTTCCTTTCATGTCCTATACATATTGAAATGCAAGTGTTTAAAATGGATTATGTGAAAACAAATATGCACTGGCAAGCAATCATTGATTTAAAACCTGGTTAGAGGTAAATTGTTTCTGATGTGAAAAATGTCACTTTAGGGAAAAAAAAACTTAAAACAAGCCAAGGTAAGATGCCACCCAATAACAAAAAGGCTGCTGGAAACAACTCTGATGTGCCAGCAGTGTGATGTGCTCTGCTGCCTGCTGTTTGAGTTAACTTCTTGTCAGGATCATCTGCTGTAGGATTTGTGGCTGATGGGCAAGCAACTTCAATTTTAGAATGTGAATTATTTTCAGGAAGTGTTATGATTTGGGTTTGTTTCAATGAAATGGGTTTCACACACATAACCTGGATTTTGAGGTGTTTAATAAACTAAGTTAAAGTTAATTCCAGCCCAACAATAGTGTTTGCTTCAGCATTGACTTGGTCTTGATCTCCCTGCATCAACCCTGGATGAATTTCTTGCTTGTCGTTTTGGGGAGGTTATTGAAGAATGAGACATGGGTCTTGCCTAAGTACAGAAAAACTTGCTTGTAAATTAGAAGCAATTGAGGTTTTGATTAGATCTGTTCATTTCCCTGTGGTCCTGGTTCCTGAACATTTGCGTAAGTGGAGTTCAGAGAAATGGCTATGAGCAGTATTTTTTTTTTTCATTTTTAAAGCCTTTTAGAACGATGCAGAATTCATTGATGATGAATAAATTTATGATGTAGACCTTTAGAACTATTAAAATCACTTGGGGCTCTGCCTTTGTGTTTCACCCTGGATTTTTATTTGTGGGCAAGATTAAATTAATATATTCAAAAATATTGTGCAAGAAGCAACTTTTTTTTGCCTTTTTCAACACAGAAGAAGCTTGAATTCATGAAGGCCAGTAGAAATGTTGTTGGTTTTATATTGGATGCACTGGTGGATAGCACCACTGAAAACTAGGAAGGGAAACTTTATTTGCAGTGAGGGGAGATTTTGTTTCCTGTTCAGAGAACTAGAGACCTGTGATTTACCAGTAAATACCACAGTTCAGCTATGAACTATTTAATTGCTTGGTACCTGCCATGGACTCTATGAAGAATGTTGTGTATCAGCCAGCTAGTTTATTTGAAGATCTGTAATTAAAGTAAATTGTTAAAACCTACGATGTGCATATAGATATCCCACAAAAAGAGGAGTTTAATGCTAAATATATTCTTTATATCAGTTTTACTAATTATTTTAATGTCTTGAAGATCCAAGCACTGTATATATCTAGGAAATACCCCAAATCTGTCAGCTGTCAGGGAACATGAGTTGCCACTGTCTTGCAGCTTTCATACTTTCTTGACAATCATTCTTGATTTCCTGGTGATCATCTTTGAATAAAATAAACTGTGGAAGTTTCCTACAAGCCTAATTGTAGTAACAGCACATGGAATATCCACTAAATAATATTCCCATCTTCTAATGAGTGGGAAACAACTGTGAAAGGTTAGGTGATTCTTCTTGTTTTATAATTTTGGCAGGCTCCTGAATATAATTGAATGGAATTTCCTATGCCTGTGAGATATTGATGCAATGCAGGAAAACAGCCAGTGAATAAGGTAGCATTTGTAGGAGCTCAACTCTCTGCTGGTGGGCTGCAGACAGACTTCCAGGCAGCTTTCAGGAGGAGAGAATGCAATTCCCTCCATAGTGGAGGATCTCAAAAAGCTCAGAGCAGAGCCCAAAATGTGAGCAGCACGTCAGGCACATGGAGATTTGTCGAGCCCCTGATGCAGCTGACAGATCCCAGTGGCGCCTCTCAGCCTGTGAACCTCCCCACACTTGGATTTCCCAGGGTGCACAGGACCACAAAATAAACCCTTACAATTATTCTCTGTATCTTTTGGTTTTGAGCAATTATCATATGAATGTGTGAACTCTGTGCACAGAATGAGAAAGCTGAGTGCTGGTCTGTGGTCATCAAAATAGTTATGAGCTTTCTATTCCAAAAGTGTGATTTTGCCTCTTGCCTGTTGCAGGGATTTTCTCCTTGTAATTCTTACAGATAATTTTGGGTTTTTATTTGCATTGCTAGTAATGAACAATTTAGCCATCTACTCTGCTCTCATTTCACATAAAAGCAATTTCTGGCAATTCAGTGAAGGTCAATGAATAATACCCAATGCTTTGCTATGAAACACTTAAGGACATCAGTAACTTGACCCCAGAACTTTTTGCAGATTCAGGCTGTAAGTGCTCAAGTAGTGTTCCCATGACACTTGGACTCTGTCAGAAAAACACAACTATACTTTTGATTAGTTGTATCATTTTTTTGGTAAGATGCGTGGTCAAAAGGGATTGAAATTAAAACTTTGCAAAAGTTGTTAGCAAAATGACATTTAATTTTGATAGAGAGGCAATGAGGCAGAACATTTTGCATGTTTGCAAAATAAGTTTCATTTTGATGCGTTTGGCATTACTGATTATATTAATTAACTTAACAGCAAGTGTGAAGATTATTTATGAAGCATTAAAAATGACTGGATCTTAATTGCTTGCCTGTAAGAACAAGGAAGTTGAATTTCAGGTTGTGGAGAGCTCCATGGATAGCCTTCTCAGTGACTTTAAAAGCAAAGCAATTGGAATAAAACTAACCCACACTATTGGAAGTGGTAACTGCTTGTGCTTGAGCAGTTTGGGCTGATGATAGTAATCTGGTTTGTTCTGCTAAATCTCTTACTTCAGTGTGACCTCATTTTTTAAAGATCCACACCTGATTTCCAGGATTATTTGAGTAGGGAAGATCTTGCAATCAAAGTCAAGAAGCTGGTTCTTTCAGGGGATCAGCTACTCCATGAGTGCACCACTCAGTTACGAGCAGTGAATGTAATTTGTGGAAATTCGACTCTGTATCAAAATGTTAATGAACTCAGTTTCTGTAATAGTGTGTTTACCTTTACATAATAAACTTTTGTGTAAGATGCAGCTTTGCCATGTTCTGTTATAGCATCTGTTACATCAAGGTGGAAGTACTCCCTTTTTACACATTAAAAATTACTTAATTTTGTTTTCCGCTCTTTTAATGAAAATTTACTTCTTCACCTGCCATGAAGCAGATGCTGTCTCAGACTTAAAGTGACAGAGATCAGCATCTAAAGCAGTGGCTTGACACACAGAGGTGTTTCAGATGGTGATTATTATAACCAAAAAAAAGTTGCAGGTTTGTTGATACCTTTTTATCCTTAATATATTTAAAATTGCATAGTTGTTAGCATAGTTGCTATGAGAGCGTGTGTAATATCTGTTTGATAAGTGTCTTCTCACACCCTGAGGTCTTTTATAGGCAATTTGCATTCCACAATGAGAGAAATCAGCTGGAGAGGGTTTATTGTTTTGTATAATAGAAAGGAGTGTGAAAATATTCCAGCCTTGCAGATGGTGTTGCTCGTTAGCCCTGAACATACACATGCAGAAATATTGTTTCCCCTTAAAAAATAGGGTCTCCTCATCTTTCTTTCTTACAATGTGTTTATAAAGGAGAATTCATAGTTTGGTTGTATTGGGATCATTAGTTGATCTTGAAAGGAAAAGTGATGGGATAAAGTCTTTCTTTGAACTTTGATGTGCTGGGTGGTTTAGAGATGACAGAAAGCAAATGCTTCTTTTCTTCTCTGTTGTCTGAATAGAGAGTCCTAGATCTTGCTATAGACATCTGCTTTTCTAAAAAGCGAAAGGATAAATCTCAACTTTTTCCCATAGCTGCAAAGGAAATCTCATTTGAGAAAACTTTGAACACATAGACAGAGGTGGATTGATGAAACTCTTTAAAATCTGGTGAACATAAAACTTACAGGGGTGCCAGAAAGTTGAAAATGGTGAATGTGTCACAAGAGAGCCCAAGACCATGTGAACTCTCTCTGGTATTCTCAGGGTTTGTGAGGTGGAAGGGTTCCTTTTGCCTTTCATGCCCTTTGGTTTAGATCCTAAAAATTGTATTTTGCTGAAGTTGGGGCCTGAAATATCATTTTTCACTGCTCTTGCAGCAGCAGCCAGGAAAACCATGGAAAGTGCTTTGCTTTATCAGTGCAAGATGCCATACTGAGGAAAGACTCCTGTGTTCAAAGTCATATGAACCCAAGATTAAAACTCTGGGCTCTCATGCCTCAACTGTAGAAGAAAAAGTTAACAACCTCCTAAATGTTAGAGCCAGCTGCAAGGTGTTTCAGCTGTTCTAGGGGAATTTCACTGGAAGATTTTACATAAATCCAAATACTCTGGTGTTGCAGGAAGCTGCAGCCAAAGGGGACTTTCATTTTTCTGGTGCTTTCTGTTTTGAATGGCACCTGAAATACTGCAAGACCAATTGCTTTCTCTTACTGTACCAATGGTTAAGATTTTTGCCCAAGGTATTAATTATTCCTGGACATTGCACGTGGCAAAACAGTCACATAAAACGAGAAAAACTGAGGATGTTTGATTAAATTACTCGCAGTTACACAGTTGTTTTCATATTGTTATGATAATTGATGGTATTCAGAACTTAACCCAGGTTCACAGTGCTGTCATTTGCAAATCTGGTCCCAAGTCTGTGCTCATAAAAAGTGTCCTGGGGAATCTCTCCAGGACTGAGAATGGCCATAATCTCTTCATGCTGCTGTATCTCTGACCCTTTCTCCTTATTCAGTGAAAAGGAGTTTTTGCAGATATGGGTGCACATATCTGTAAATTCCACACTGAGTAATTGGAGGGGGACAGATATGGGAGGAATAAGCATAATAAAAGAACTAAGAGAAAGAATCTTCCTTTCTTCATGGCCCTCCAGGTCTAAAGTGTGCTCTGTTGAATATCACCTACTTGTCAAAACCTGCCATAACACGAGGAATTAAAAGGAATCTGTCTTGCAGTTTGTGCAAATTGAAATGAGATACAGATTTCTTAGAGGAGGTAAGTAGAGGGGAAACTCCAAATGGTGGTGCCTTTATTAAATTTAGACATTGAAGAAACAATATTACAAAAATACAGCCACTCGGTATTAATTGCATTATAACGTTGTCTGATATACAGACTTATTTTGAAAACAGTGGCAAGAAGTACCATATGTGACTCCCAGATACATCCCAGGATTGTGCATATAGTTATCTAATTGGTCTCTTTTGTAAAACTTCATTTGATGGGTGGTGCTGTGAATTGTTTATGTCAATTAAGTGCAGCTTGCCAGAAGACTTGAGTCTAGAGGGCATCAAGTACTTACACTGTAAAAATAAAAAACACTGCTCTTGTGAGAGGCTTTTGGCCTTTGTTTATAACTATCAAACCATTGCTTTTCTTATTTCCAATGCTTTTCATGATGACAATAGCTTTGTACAAGGCACAGGGTCTCATGGAAGGTGCCCTGCCCATGGTAAGGGAGTTAGAATCAGATGATCTTTAAGGTCTCTTTCAACCCAAATCATTCAGTGATTCTATGAATTCCACATCCTTTCCAAAGCTCAGCTTTCTATATTTTGGAATTGTTTCTTGAAGTGTCCGTATCCATCCCCTTTCCCTGATTCACCCATGCTTTTATTTGGTTTTATTCATGGGCAAATCTCTTCTGGATGGCTGGTTTTGGGTGTGATAAGTTCATGTTATTCACTGGAGTTTTGGCATATTAAGTAAGCATTTGTTGATTACTGCTTCAGAAATAACTTTGTAGTTGAAAGAGCCTCTGTATAAATTTAATTTCTGTTCTGTCTTTTAACACTATGAATAAAAGCACTGTAAGAAAATAATGGGAGACTTTAAGTAACTAATACTTGCACAATTTTAAACTCTGTAGAAAGCCTTAAAGTCTTCATAGTTCAGGTCTGAGGTGACAGTATGGGAGAAATTACTCCATTTCATGGTACTGTGTGCATGGCTTTGCTGTAGATATCTGCCTTATTTCAGTGGAGGAAGCAGGAGGTGGAGCAAGGTGGGCTTAAATCTGTTCTCAAATAGCTGTTCCAGTTGTATATTCCTACAGAAAAGTCACTCTGCTTAATAACCTCCAATGGCTGGTGGTTCATCAAGATATTGATTTTAAAGCTCTATTGATTGTTTATAAAACACTGCACAGCCACTTTCCAAGCTATTTAAGTGATTTGTTTGTCCCATATATTTTACAATGATGAGACTATTGGAAATCCCTGTGCAGATTGGCTCAGACCATTACACATTATTAGTTTTCTCTTGCAGAATTGCCCCTCCTCCAGGGATTCTGAATGTGAAGTACCTTGCTCTTGCAAGGTCTTATACGGGGTGTTTGTTTTATATATCCTCATAACAGGATAATTACATTGCTACCTGAAACACTTTGGCTTGTGTGCTGGAAGAGGCTCTGTGTAATAGTGATTGATAGTTTGAGCTTAAAAATTGTTATGGTGCATTAAAAGTATACTAATGTTTATTACTTTTTACAAGGCTGCAGACATTTAGATTACAGGCCAGGCTTCCAGAGCTATCACAGGTCTTCAGATTGAAGCAAATTGAACGGGTGCTCTTCCTTTTGCCATGTGTTTTTTTTACTGTGTGGAATGGCCAATTTAAGAGGCAGCTTTTTTTTTTATTTTTGAAAACCAACGCAAAATTAAAAAAAAAAAAAAAAAAAAAAAAAGGAAGTAAGGAAGTCTCCACAGATCAAGTTCTAAAAATAATTGTATAGGGATTTTTAGAACTTTCTAAATCTCAGTGTTCAAAGCGATTAGGCAGCTTTGGAAGCCTGTGAGTCAGGATTCCTCCCTCCCCCGATGCTGGCATCAAAAGCAGGACAGACTTTAGTTTTCCACAGTTGCTTTTGGCATTTTTTTTAGGGTTGTTTTTAGATTTTTGATATATTCAGGTCATCCTTCAAAACTTTTTTCTTCTGTAATTCTGAATGACAGCTGACGTGCTACTCTATTCAGATGACAAAAAGTTTTGAGAGTAGGTGGTGCTGGGCACATGTGTGCCTAAGGAATTGCAGAGCCTTCTAGGGATCCTGGAATAATGAATTAAGCTAATGAATCCAGCTGATGACTGATTGATTGTGTGAAAATGACATCAGATATCAAAGCAAATGAAATAAGTTCTTTTGCAGTAAGTAGGTAAACTCTCCTTTACACAAAATAGTCCCTTTCTGTGACACTATTGAGTTTAGATTCCACACTCCTTCTCAGCCTGATCATGCCCCACAGAATAGTTCAAAAGCTGATTTTTATTGCAATAAAACCCAGTGTTTGTCTGGTGAAAACAGGATAATTTCCTTGCAAACTTTCAGCAACTAACACGGAGTATGTGGCACTTTATAATACTTCCACATTCCCCAGTCCTCACTATCTGCAGGTGAGACCTGTGGGATACACTTCAGAAAAGTTACATAAACAACTCTGAACCCTCGGCTGAGAAAATGTATACTTTGAACATGTTGAAACTATCCATATTAAGTCAGTTTAGCACTTTGATTAAAGAGTTTAATCAATCACCATCCTAAGCTGTTTATTAATCACTTTATCAAGCAGTTGATGCATTGCTGGTTTTAATAGAATCCATTTATTTTGATTTCTACCTACTTCATCTTTCCAAAGGGCTTTCTGAATCAGCTGTGATAAAAAAAGGAGGGGGGAAAAAAAAAAAAAGGCTTGGTTGCATCTAAACACTGGAAGGTAAGAGCTCAGACCTCCCTTGCACATACTTCATTATCAACATTCTGCACCGACTTGGCCAATTTATTAAGGGTAAAAAAAAAACCAACCCTGCTTGGAGTGAGTCTTTTGGTGAGCCACACGGTTTAGCTCAGATAAACAGAGGCCATTCGTTTGCTTTCACACCTGACAACCTCATGATATACGATCCTAATAAGATTAATCTCCTCCCTCCCCCCCGTGCGCACACACACTTTTGTTTTGTTTAGTGGCCTGACTTGGTGATCTTCTCTCATTCCCCTCATTGGGCACTTCTAATGCCTTTGGTTTCGGTTGGTGGTTAGAATAAAACAAACAAACAATCAATCCCCCACCCCACTCCCGAGCCCTTTCTCATTCCAGGGGAACAAGATTAATATAACAAGAGAAATAAAGTAAGCAAGGGAGCACTTACAAATGTTACAAAGCAGAATGGGCATAGAACAAATTCTTTTTTTATGCTATTTGCCTTGAAAAGCATTAAACACATAGGGAACCTGTGCCATCAAATCCACACTTGGTAAGTGGTGAGGAGGGAAAACAAGCCTTGTACAAACAAAAGCATCAAATGAGAAATCCACAACTTGGGCCTCAGCTGACTTTGGTTTTACTGCCTTTTATGAGGTTTCACTTAACTCTCTGGCTGTGTCTGATCTCTGAACTTTGGAAATCTTGGGGAAAGTAATCTAACTTTGGCCTGATTTGCCTTCAGTAACAAACATTGATGCGTGGCTTTGAAACATGACATACATTGGCACCTACACAAACCTTCTATTTTGGGCATATTCCACTTTTATCAGCAGTATGCTTCATGCTATATCACCAAACCCAAAAGAGTTTTTTCTTAATTTTGTCCACTACAGCTGGTGGGGTTCCTTAGGAGTGTGAATTTTTTGGCAGGAGTGTAAAAATACACATCTCCTTTAAAGTTCCATGGCCTCATGTCCCATACTCAATATGATGCAGCAGAAATATCCCACAGTCAAAACTCTAATAATACATTTTAGCATGTTAAACTCCCGTGCAGATCCTGTCAGACATTCCATTATTAATATGGCCTAATTATGTTAATTGAAGAATATTCTTTCAGTGTGAGACCAAGTCTTACTCCCCTAAAGGAGCTGGTAATACACACCTCACATGTGTACAGACATGATTACACAGTGGGCTCTCACTGCCCTACTTAGGAGTTGTGGCAACTATTAAATATCTTAGCAACTATTAAATAGCTCAGAAGAGCAGGACTTCAGTGGGACCAGGAAACCAGACCCAGTCCCGTGGAACTCAGTGGGAGCACTGCAATTATGGGACATGGGGGATTGGGAATTTGCTGCAATGCAAATGCAGTGTAATAGGCACTGATGATTTTTTCAATATGTATTTGTTTCATGGTTAAGGTGTTGCTGAGAATGTCTGATTTTAAAGACTTGTCATTAACTCTGAATTACCAGTGGTGTTCTGGAAGTTACCAGCAGAGATGTCAAAACTGACTTGTGGCAGCATCAGCTCTTTGTGCTCTTGCCCAGAGGACAGAGCTCAGTTCTAACCCAGGATCCAAGTGGAAATCCAGTGAGGCAATGTGGTCACCCAGCTGCCATGCAGCACTTCCAGAAATATTAATTATGGCTGTGTAGGGCTGCAAAATCAGGGATAGTGCATCCTCCCTGGGCGTTGGATCGGCAGCCCAGCTGTGAAAATCACTTCCAGTCAGCTATCAATTGAGATGGAATGGCCATACAGCTGAATTGCAGGCTTTCCAAAAATGTTAATTAAGAGTGGGATGCTGCTGTGAAGTGGCAGCTTTGGGGCCCTTTTGAAGCTGTAGTGCAGTTGCTGGAAGTGCTGTGCACCACTAAAGCTAGGAGCCCTCCAAAACAGCATCACCCACCAAAACAGAACTCCTAGTTAAATCAGAAGACCTTCTTCAGGGCCTGAGTCAGCAGTTCAGACATTAATCTTGATGCATAAATTGCTTTCTTTTTCTCCCCCCACTTTTCTATTCCTGCTTAACTGCATGTAGCTCCTACATTGAGAAATTGGGTTTTTTTAAGGCCTGAGTTGGATCACTGGGACTTTATCTTAGGTTTGCTCTTGATTTTGTACCCCAATTCTTCAGTACAGCCCACTGATAAGTACATCTTCATTAGGTGACTATATTCAATTAAAGCACCTAATTCCTGATATTGGGGTGCAGGAGAGTGGCACAATAGTCTGAATATTTACTAGGAAACAGTGCAGCAGAACAGTCTGTTCTGCTGATATGCTGTTCTTGGGCAAGAGAGTGATTTATCTCATTGCATTTTTTTAAATAGAGGCCAGTTAATAAACTAAGACATTTTTTATTGGACAGGCTTACCATAGAAAACAGGTACATGTATATTTAAATGTATTTGTAAACAAATATGGATCTTTGGATAATTTATTAATGAATTTGTTGAAGTACAGATGAGACTTCTGTGTTTCAAATATGACCTGCCAACTACAGTAACTACTCTGAAAACACTTCAGCAATTCATGAATTTCACCTAATGCACTTGAGGATGTGTTAAGTCTTATTTATGGATAGATAGTATGTATACTATTTCTCATTGTGTATTCATTAAGAATATTCTAAATGTGATAGGTGGAAATTGTAGCTAAGGGAGGACTGCATTTTAAAGGTTTTATGCTTATATTTTTCTGGATATCTTCACTTAAATATCCAAGCCTTTAAGTTCAGTGTAGTGAGAACATGGCCTGTTCTACCTGTCATCTTCCTAATTTTATCAGTTTGACTCCAGAGAATTAGAACAAATGTTTGACTTTCACTGAGAATCAAAATAAAAACATGAAGGCTAAACAGCCACCAAAATCCTGGCATGAAAGGGGAAAAAAAAAAAAAAAAAAAAAAAAGAAGGACTTTTTTCCACCATTTATTCTGATCAGAAAAGAGCATGTCAATGAACCTTTGGGGAATGTCATTAGACAAGATTTTCCTGAAAAATTGCTGATAGTTCCAGTTGAATGGAGCCAGAATAAGCCAATTTTAAAATCTCTGGGGTGGTATAGGATTACGGATTCCTTTTTTTTATTTTTTTTTCTCTTGCCCTTTTCACTTTTGGACAGACTGTACGTAAATTCTTTGCTCAAGTCTATATGCAACAGATGGTAACAGCAGAAATAACTGCTTGGTGTTAGATTTTAAACTGGTGCTTAAATGGGTTTGTGGAAGAAAGTGTTGAAACAATGGGATAATTTTACTTAATGAGATGGTTTTTATAAGGAAGAAGTCAGTCATTTAGAGCTGAGCTGCAGGAAAATCTGCACCATCAGCGGGTCTGTGGGAACGAGGCATGGGCATACTTACAGGCTGGGGAAAATGCTAAATATTTAAACTAGTTTAGGCCACGTTTCCTGAAATCAAGCCATTTTTAATTGCTCTGCATTCGTGTGGGCCCTGGAGGACGTGGGGGCAGTGACCACAGATCAACCCCCGTAAGGACACGTCCTGGTGGGTCTGCCCCTCTCACTGGTGGTGCCCCTGGTGCCTTGGTGAATGTTTGTAGATGTGCTGTGAAAGAAACCAAAGCTGCAACAAGCCAGCATTTCCAGAATATAAACCCAAACCTTTGAGAACGAAAGGAGACAAATAAGAAATCTTTGTCTTCCCTTTGTTTTGTTTCAATGATTAAGAAAAAAGGCAGCGTCAGTGACTCATTTGAAAGTCAGGAGAGGAATTGGTGTGCATTTCCTGGAGCTTGAAAACTTTGTAGTATTGTACTTTCAGTTCTTGCCTTGTTTTTCACATCAATGCATGCTGGCACATCCTGAAGAGCACCCATGAGGTGATGGCAAAGCCTGAGCTTTGGTACACAAATTAATTCCCTTCCCAGTAGCTGATGCAGATGAAATTCAAGCTGCAAGGAGGACAAGGCAGATAATGAATTTTCAGATAAAGTTTCAGTAAACACCGTGGTCACAAGAAAAGTGGTGGTGATGGTTCACTGGTGGTCTACAGAGACAGCCACTTGCTTTGAAAAAAATGTTTCAAAAGACAGTTTACGTTGCAAGTGGTAATATCCAGCCTTAAATACAGCTTCTCTTATCTGTATGTGCTTTTGCACATTCAGATTCTGTGTGTCATATTTTGCTCCACATGCAGTGAGAATTGCACAAATCACACCCACGTACCTTCCAAAGAGAAATGAAAGCTTGTGGGTATAACAATACAGGTAATTTTCTTCTTAAATACCAGCTTGTTCTGAAATAACACTTGGCTCGCAAAGAAGTTTCAGCATGGAGAGTATTTTTCAGTGCTAACTATTGTTGATAATTATTCCATTCATCACTAATTATTGGCTGTATTATTATTAGAGATTGCTTGTAATTATTATATTAGATAGAATCAGTGAGAAAGTAATGTACATCAAAAAGTTTACCATCCTGAACAAGTGACTTGTTTGGCTTCAAGTGGTTACTTGTCTTTACTTCTGTTGAGGTTTTTGATTAGTAACTGTAGAAGATGATTGGAGCAAAAATGAAGAATTATTTTTGGGGAAAAAAAAGACACAAAACAAAACTCCAAACCCTCAGGAAGGAGCAAAATCTAGTTGTGTAGCCACAATCTGAAAGACTTCATAATCAAAAAGACAAATTCAGAATAGAACTAGTCAAAAGATAATTTGGAAGGGTAGTCTTGTTTTTTAATCACCCAAATTTGCAAATTCTTTGACATGTAATTTTTTTTTGAAATGTATCATTAAAAAGGAAAAATATAATTAAAATTTCAAAAATTGCAGGGGGAAAGAGATCACATTTACAGAAGTTCCACCCACATGCTTTTCTCAGCAGGGCACTACAACGTCTTAACAAGTAAAGTGCAAGATGGAAACATGACATCATTAGGACAGTCTAATTAGCCTGTAATTTGTCCCAGAAAGGTATCTGGTTACCAACTAATTGATGTAAACTGATTAACCCTTTCTCTAACATCCCATTCACCACTTTTTTTTCACTTCCATAGAATCTGGTAAGGGTCAGGGCTCTGTTGTGCTACACACTGTGCAAACACAAATCAAAAAGACAATCCACACCCCAAGAGCTTACAACTTACGTGTTGGAGGGGAGGTGATACCTGCACACAAAAAGGATTTAGAATGAATGGCTTAATACCAGTTAGCATGTTTGGCAGCAGCTAGGACAGTTCTCAGGGCTTTTACAGCCCTCCAAAGGAAAAAAAAAAATTAAGAAGGATTTGAAGACATATAATGAGGTGTCTCTATAGATGTTTTCTCCCAGGAGTGAAGGGCAGGATGTGTGACAGTGGAAAGGTGCTTGTTTGAAAAAATATAACAAGTGTGTGCTGGAAGCTGGCGTTATTGGCTCCTTGGAGATGAGGTTCAGCTTCCTGACAAAGAAAAAGAGATGATTGGTACATAGGTATTATCTCTGAAGGGCCTTGAATGTGAGGACAAGGAGCTTATGTTTGATGCAGGTTGGTGGGGGAGGGCAGCAGAGGGATGGGGAGAGAGGGGCGACTTAGTCAAAGCAGTGGGCTAGGAAAAGCCCATTTATGGCAATATTCTGAAGATCAGGGCAAGGTTGTGCTTGTCAAAGCTGTGGAGAAAGACGTTTTGTTAGTCACGATTCCACGATGACGAGGCTTCGGCCAGCACAGGCAAGGCTGTGTTTTTGAGCAGTACTTTGAGCAAGGTCATCTTCAAAAGTGAAGGCTGGGGCTGAGAATAGGCAGGCAGGGGTGATGTCTGTGGTGGGTAAACAAGAGGTGGTGTTGGGGGAGCCAAGGAGGGCACTCACTGCCCTGTTTGTTACCCTGAAGCTTGAGCTGGTTTCTCCATTTCTGTGTGGAGGTGCTGGGAAGGGGTTTAACTTGGACAGGAGGCAGATCTGGGGTAAACAGAGATCTGTGAGGCATCAGTATGAAATCATTGCATTTCCTAGCTGAACTGGCCCAGAGATGAGGGTAGGAAGAGAAAAATGGGTCCAAGTGAGAAGGCAAAAGCTTCACAGGAAGTTGAGCAGTGTAAGGATAAGGCTGGAGGAGAACATAGAAGGTGGGTGTCAGGACAGTCAAAGAATAGGAAACTAATGAAGAACATAATGGAAAACTGTGTCAGAAGGACCTGGGAAAACGAGAAGGGTACGATTGAGGCTTTGACTCAGAAGAGCTGGCTGGAGACTGGTGGAAACTGTGTCAGTTGAGTGTAAGGGGCAGAAATTAGATTAGGAACAGTTCAGGACAAAATGGAAGGAGAGCTGACAGCAGCTATAAACAGCTTGTACAATGAAAATGAGAGGAAGCAGTGATTGGAGAGACAGGAGTGGGCTAGAGTGTGTATGTTTTCCTTTTCAGACGAGAGACACTACAGCATGCCCATATTGTGGTGGGAAAGAATCAGGAGAAGAAGAGCAGCACAAAGTCTGACAACTGTGCTGGAGTTGGAGTGCAATCTGATAGGGGAAACTCAGTGCAGCTTCCATATATCTGGCCCCTGCATTAAAATAGCTGCAGGCAGCACATGCTTCTCTGTGTGGTTCAGAATGTGCTCTGTGTAGTACAAAGAAATGAGGATAAGATTCATCGTCTGCCTTGTTGTGCTCCCCTGGCTGTTCTAAGCAAGCAGGGTCTACTTGTGCCATCACAGTAGCAGAGGACTGAATCCTCTCCCCATCACCCTAATTAACAGGGAATCAATTGGATATTCCAGTGCAGTTGGGAGGTGCTGTACATGTACCAGTTTTACATTCTTGTCTAAAATTACTTTTAAAAAAATTTGCATTTTGAGGCGTTTTTTTTTTTTTTCTATAAATGAACTTCTGTCTTCCCTGGAGAAAGCTCTGCTGTGCCAAAATAATGTGTCATATTTTTACAGGTAATTAAAAATTTTCATTCAGAAATGTCAGGGCAGTGCTGAAACATTTTCCCTCATTTTCTTGCTTTTCATCACACTTTGAGTTTTAAAAGTTTTCTTTGACTCCCTTTTTATTATTTTTCTAAAATGGAGGACATTACTGAAACATTAACTGGAACACCGAAGAGTAACTGAAAGGACGCTTCGATTTTTTTTTTTTTTCCTCCTTATCTACTTATTTTTATTTTTCTATCTATCTCTCCAGGTTACTTGTACACATTTTGGGTTTTCAAAGTTTGAATAGTGATGCAAAAAACACCAGCCAAAGGCTGGAGATCCATCTCCCCGAGCCAGAGGTTACATGCATAAATTCATGTCCATCATGCTCTGAATAAATTCTTTTGTTTATGCAACAGTCTGCGCAAGCACAACACACTTGCAGCTGAGCACCAGTTGGTTTACAGCTTTCTGTGCCATTCTCACTTCTGGCTGGGGGGTTGAGTGCATTGAACCCCACAGCTGGTAAAACCAGTCCAGTGTGAGCCCATTTGCATCTGAAAAGCCCTGGCTCCAAAGGTGCTGTGACTTGCCTTGCACTTGCATGTGGAGGTTGCTAAGCGCAGCCCCTGGTGCGCACAGTTTGTTGGGTTTTTTTGTTTTGTTTGTTTGGGGTTTTTTTGGTGGTTTTTTTTTTTTTGGTGGTTTGGATGTCATGAGTGAAAAAATTTACAGAGGAGCTCGGTGTCTCCTGAAACCAAAGGGAAGGTTCCTGCCAATGTCTCGGAGTGGTGGCTCCTTCCTAAGCTCCAGAGAGTTTGTCCATGTGCATTTAGAAAGTGAATGTGTTGGTAGAATTTCCTGGGTCTTCCTGCGAGCAAAACTGACATTTTTCTCATTTTTCTCATGACGAGTAAAGACAGGGTTGACGAGAGGCGCAATCTCCCCTCTCTTCGTGAGGGCTGGCTCGATGAATGAGTTGCTGTTGCTTCTGATTCACAGAAATACCAGTGAGAGGCCAATCATGGTTTAAGGGAGAATATAGCTGTACCCTAATTTGGTAGAATATGTGCTGTTTTGGTAAATTTTTTCTGATCCAGAACCGCTTTTCTCCACTTTCAATAAGTGGCAGCTCGACTTCTGCGATTTGTTAAACAAGTAAAGTTTTGGGAGGATGGAAACGAACCCTTGGGGTTGGTCTGATGGAGGAGAAACAGAGGAAGAACCTTTTAGCAGAATTTACGAGGTCTGCAGAGGGACGGGCAAAACCCAGTTGCTCACTGGAGTCTGAGAGACATTTCTGGTTTCCCCTGCAATCTCGCCCTCCTCCCAAAACACAAAAGGCCACAACTGAGCACATCTCAGGCGCAAATACTTCATCAACTCGGCGCCATCCGAGCTATTTCACATCTCCTCCCCTTGCTCCAAACTGATATATGTGGCTCACTGCATTTAAAGTGAGAAGTCCTCAGACAATTCTAATCATATTGTCAGTCAGATAGTCATCTTCTGAAAGGGGATCCTTCACCTTTAAGAATGCATGTACAATAGTGATATGTAAGCAGCTCAAAGGCTCAATACCCCTTTTTTCTGCAAAGCAAGGCTGGGTTAGGAAAAAATCAATATGTTAGAAGTAAAGGTCATACAAGGAAAAGTGACATGAAACAGTCTTCATGAAGGATATTGTTCCCTTAGTTCTGTTTGAAGTTTTCTTTACCCTTGTGCTAGCCTTAGAACAAATATGTTTTGTCCTAGAATAGAAACATATTTTTATTCACCTTAAAAAAAAAAAAATCTGTATTTTAAATATTTGTCTATTAGGGCATGTTCGCATTTTAGCTTGTTTTGTTTTTGTCCTGTGGGTGAAGTAATTCTTGGAGAAAAAAATATTGTGTGCCTGCCATCCCAGTGCATTTGTTGGTCAGGGTTCCTTTAGAAATGGAAGTATATAATGCACACAAATGTATTTGCCTATCTTTTTAACAGTTCTCAATTTACTTTTCAAGTGGGCCAGATGCAATACTATAGCTCTTACAAGGGTCAGGAACATCTCCTTATTTCCCCACACTCTGTACTTATTGCTTGGGTATAGTTTTAAAGTAGTCCATGAACCCTTTTCATTCTTGCAACACATTTACCCACAATTAACAATCAAACCATCCTTCCTTCATTCAGGCTCCCATTCTCTCCCTGCCTCATTTTCCCTGCCTCTCTCTTGATCTGCCATTGTGCCGAAAGCTGTTTGTGCCATCGCAATCTGCCCTCCTTACCAGCCACACAAGGATGGGGAGGGGGAGAGAAAAAGCACACAGCATTCAGGCACTGAATAGCAAATTGCTCTTGAGTGTCCTTGCTTTCCCCAGCGCTCCCCCTTCCTTCAGAAGGACAAGGGGGCCCCTGAAAGCAACTATACATTTTGCTTAGTGCACTTGAAAACAAGCGTTTCACACCTGAAGCCTTTCACGGCAGCCCAGAAGCACCCCTTCAAACCACTTAATTGCCAATTGCTTCTGAGCTCGTTGTGAAAGTCCATTATGTCAGGCAGCTCTATGGTGAGTGACAAAGTATGGGGAATGAAAGAGTCCTCCTGGCAGGGCCAGCGCAGCCCTAAAACCCCCAGTTCATTGGTTTGCTTGCTGTTAACAGTTACTGGCCATGGTCAAAGGTATGCCAAAACCTCTATCTTCTATTCTTATTAATTTGTTACATGGAGGATGCTGTTTTCCTTGTGTTCTCTCTCACGTGTGTCTGTATAAAAACATAGGAGCAAATTTCAGATGTGCCTGGGGAAGGTACCCTCACACAAGCTTCACCTGTGCTTGTGGATTTCAGATTGTATCATTGCCATTATTGTTCTGCCTTTTTTTTCCCCCCATTAGGTGAAGTAATAAAAAAAGAAAAGAAAAAAGGGATGTGATGATTTTCAAGGTTGAAGTTGATTTCTTGTGTATTAAGCAAAAGAGATGCAGTTACTCACTTAAAGGAAGAAGGGAGATCAACTTGAAGAGATGCAAAATAGGTTAATAAGAAGAAAGGAAAGTCTCGGCTTTAAAATTGCTTTCCTTGTGACTGTGATTTTGGTGAGGGTTGGTTAGTGTTTGAACTGAGCCAAAAGGGTATGGATGCAACTTTATAGAGCAAGACACGTGTTGCAAATATTCCCTGTTTTTATTTAAGCGTTTATAATTCATTGGGTTTGTGATCCAATTTGGTCTTGTGGGCTCAACAGAAAACCTCTTGCCAGTTCTCAAAAGTTCTTGGTTTTGGACTCTTGCTGCTCACTTTTGTATTCCTACCAGAGATATTCCAGTAAAGTAGTTTACTGAATTGTGAATGAAATTCAGGCTTGTGAGTATTTACAAAAGTATCAGCACTGGTTTATTCAAAAGATTGAGTGCATAGTATGAACCTGACTCTAAAAGCATCTTTCTGACCTGTGATGGAGTAGGAATAACATCACATGACATGGTGTCAAGTCATGAATAACCAGCACACCTCACACTCAGGTTGTTAAATACAACCAGCTGATTACTGAGGAGATGCAGATCTGAAGAAATCATTTTAATATTTTTTGAATAACAAGTTCAAAAAAAGTGCTCTTTGCATATAGACAATTCATAGGTCAAAAAAGGGGTACCATTAATTGCTTAAACTGTTCATTATGATCTAATCAGCGAGCTCTAATTAACACCTTTTAGTGGATTTTAAAGAAAAACATTACATAAACAGATGCAATGTAAACTTGACTAAATACAGCACTCTTAAAGACAAGTAAATACTTAGAAATGAATTTTAGAGTAGTATTAAAATATGTATATAAATATCTTCTCAGTTTATGATTACCATAAGTAAATGCAGTAAAGCAGAATGATCTTGAGATTGTGAAGCCATAAACTGTACCTGAGGCCTTTTTAGAATTCAGACTTGTACTCCCTGATGCCCCCAACAGCCTGGTCACTCTTGCCTTTTGACTGGCTTTACAGAGATTATTTTTCAAGTATGGTGATCTATCAGGTGCTTCAGATAGTTTAATAAATGTATCACCAGATGTTTAAAGATAGGCTGATTTTTATTCATTATTAACAGAAACACCCCCCCCCCATCTGTGTGTTGCACTACACAGGCAATAAATAAACTAAATAACTTAGTGAACTTCATTAATAAGAATGTTGCATTAAACTAAGGCCATCAAGTATCCCAAATGGAGCTAGAGCTGTTAATATCCACAGAGTCTGCTGAGCTACACCTGCTGAAATTCAGGCTGCACTTTTATGACTCTGTGTGTCCTGCTTTGGCCATTAGAGCTACGTTGGTGTTAAAGAAAACCCAAAAATGTCTGTTGAAGCTGACTGGTCATTTAGGAATTTCTTTATCCTCTAGGTTGATTTCTGTACAAACCTTACTTGTTCCTTTCATCTGGCAGTGTAGGAAATGCCAGGAAATTCTGCTGCTCACCATGTGGCACAAACATTCAAAGTCTCCTGTGCAGTGGCATGACAGAAGCAAATGTGTAAAATGTTGGTCTTAAGCATTTGGTGTTTGCAAGAAAAGTACTGAATTTCACAAAGAAATAATTGAGAAACTTCTCCAGGACCTCTCCTGGAAAAGTCTCTTCTATTTTCAAGGTGTAAATCGCGGGAGGACATAAAATGTGATTTTTCTGAGCAGAGATTACTTCTCAGACAGCATTGTCTTCCTTTGCTGCAAGACCACACATTCATCCCTCCTTTTCATCATACTCTTTACAGCAATTAGACATTTTCCTATATATTTCACACTGCTATGTAATTTCTTCTGACAGCTCATCAGCCTCTTTGGCTCATGACCTGTAATGGCATCCTTGTTTTTAGAGATGCTTGTTTATTTTTTTTCTCCTCACCAGAAGATGTGAGCACATATTATCATAGATGCATAAGGCCTATCAGTCATTTTTTTTTTCCAGGAGATATCCAGTAATAGAGCAATACTGTTCCCTCTCCACCCACTTGTGATTTTTTTTCTTACCAATTTCCCTCAACTCCCTGAAAATAGCAGGTGCTTCTCTTCATTCACCTCCGCTTCATCCAGCCCATCTGTCTGATTCTTCTATGAGAAAGATTAATGGGACATAACTCACTTCATCTCATGGTTTTTAACAGATCAGGGCGGAGGGGTAGGTGGAAATTCTATCCAGTTTTAGATAGATGTTTCATGATGAAGACCTGATGATGATATCTCAGCAGTAAATTTGGGATCTTTCAGAGCATTGGTCTGTTTCCAAAGTATTTCACAGGCTTGTGTTTTGAATGTCACCATAAGTAAGTTGCTCTCTACCCATCCATCTCAGGAGCCATCACTACTGTACCAATTAGATGCCTGAAGTGTGGTTGTGATAATACTGCTTTAGCTAAAAAGCTAAATACACATTGATCTCTCACTTACCCTGCGTTCCCATGCAGGATCAATCTTGGCAGGAGTGTTTGGAGGGGTCACAGGATTTGTTTGCTTGAAACATATTTTCAAGTAGCCCTTTAAAAAAGCCCTTTCCCCCTTCTCATATACCTCTGTCTGTTTTCTCTCTTATTGTAGACCTTGCCATGCAATTTGTCTGTTTTGTTGTTGCTGTTAAATTTTATGGGTTTGTGTTGAGTACTGCTCTGCTCTGGTCGTGGTCCTTCAGAAATCAGTGGAAGTGCAGGGTAGGAAGATGCCTCTGTGCATTCAGTGTGGCATACCCTGACACCTGTTAGTGCCCAGATGCACACCCAGCCTCTCCCAGAGGTCTCTGCTGGTATGTCAGTGTTAGGCAATGGGCTGTTGTTTTCTGTCCCACTCTAGCAGAGGCACAGAAAAAGAAATAGCTCCTTGTCTCCAGGAGCAAAATACTTCATTTCTACTTTTTGTGCAAGTTTGCAGCATGCACCTGTATCAGACCTAGGTCAAATGGTTCATTCTGGAGCTGGTACTTTGCCTTCTCTTGGGGCATCTGTGACAGCTACTAAGGGTGGCAGCTTCACGTGTAAATGGGAATTCTTGCAGAGCTTTGGTTTGCCTGGAAAGGTGAACATGGTTGCGTGTAAACATAATGCCTCTGAAAGGGTAGAGAGAGTGCAAGCACCCACTTGTGAAGCTGTAATGACCAAAAGTGCATCTTGAAGACATGGCTGGTTTTCCACCCCATTGAGAACTTAGCCCTAAAAATTTCCTGTGTGAGTTTGCAGCCACAAAGTGTAATTTTGTATTCTGAACTTCCATGAGTTCAGCTTCCAAAGGACAAAATGGTCTCTATATATGCTCTGCAACCTTTTCAAATCCTCTTTGCTCTTTTGAGTATTGCCCAGAGTGTAAATGAATGCAAAATTTGGCTTTAATACTTCAAACCTGTTCACATCCTCAAGGCTTGTCATCTTTGTGGCACGTTGTACAAGAAAGCTGCCCTACAAGAGCATTACACAGCCTCACCAAAGAGAATCCCCAGGGTAGTTCAATATCTGCACACAGGCTGGATGGATTGGCTGTAGTCTGTGATGCCAAACCCGTGTCTCCAATAATTTTTGATTTATCATAGCAAGCACTCCTCAGATGAAGGGAATAAGCAGCTACCTGAAGGCTTCCTCTCCTCTAGTTATTTATATTTATAATTTATTCAGTTTGATGATTCTGCATCATTCCTCTAAGGCTGAGAGATTTCTGTCTGTACCCCTGATTCCAAACACACAGCTGATGTTCCCTCTGAGATCTTCCAGAGGTGTTCTTAGTCCTGGAGTTTTCTGTCCCAAGATATGTTTTCCTTCAGGCTGCCAATCATGGCATAGCAGTACACTGATTTTTTTTCAGTATGATGCTGTGTGATTGATAAAGGTTTGAGACTTTTGCTCTGCGTGGGAAGAGAAAAACTTCAGCATAAAACTTTGTCGTTTATTAAAATATTCAACCCCTTTGGATCCTCTGCTTCTGAAAAGTAAACAATGGGGAATGAAGCACTCTTGCAAAGAAGTAGGTGTCAGGAAAACAGGATTCACTTCACTAAGAAGCAACTGGTGATGACAGTGTGCTATATCTGTCTTTGCAGCTCTTAAATTCTCCTTTAGCTGGCTCTTGAAGCAAAGCACATGCTGCTTACAATGTGCACAGTGCACTGTGTACTTTGATTTTTCTCTTATTTCTCTGTTAAGAAAGAAAATGAATCTTGCCAGTAAACACAGAACTTAGAAATTCCAGCAGCTCCCTCTTGTTTCTTCTCTGTGCAGTGGAGGGTGGTGCTTGCTGCTCCTGTCCAAGTGCCAGATATGGAAGGTCCTTAAAGGTGAAAGCCAACAAGCTTGCGCAGAAAATTCTGAACATGGGACACCCAAAACATGCCAGAAATTGTCTCGTGTTCAAAGGTCTTAGTACCAACAATAGAAAATGCTAATTCCCTTAATTACTGAATAGTACTTCTGATACCCTGACAAGAACATGAAGTTTTCTTTCATTGGTAAACCTTCTGATCTGGACCAGGGTTAGAAAACTCACATTTTAAGTCAATGTATTGTGATATTAGGGGACAACAGCACATGCTGTGCTGTTGCTAGGATCCAGACCAACTTCTTTAAGGTGTAGAATGAAGTTAAGGTGCCAATGAAAATCAGTTTTCAGATTAAAAATGTGTGTTTTGGGGTGATGGTTTTGCCAGCAAAGTTATCAAGCATTACAGGTAAAAATACCTGAGTCATATGAAATCAGTTTCTTTATAGATACAAAAAGAAAATAATTAGAGCCTATTTCTGCATCTGTGAATTAAATGGATTTTTTAGCATACTCCAGTGAAAATGGTAAATTCTTGCTGTAAAGAGTTTGGTTTGTAATAGTTAATTTTTTTTACTTTTAATGATACAGGAAAAATAAAGATTTCAGATATTGAAGTTGTACTGGTTGATTTAATGAAGTTGGTGCCAGGCCATTCTGTGGCCATAACTTGTGTTGCAAGTAAAATTTTGAAACTTCTCAGTGTTAATTTCTCTCCATATAGTATATTATAAAAAAATAATCCTCCAGTTTTTGTGTGGGCAGAGGTCTTGAAAGTCCCCGACGGAAATTTTTGCTCTAGAATACTGTTAGCATCAGGTGGCTCTTAATTATGAGCACAGGATTTAAAATCTCAGATTTAACAAAACACCTCCTCCAGAGATTCAATAATGCTCCAAAATAAACGCAGCAAATTCTGTGTTTGCTCCATGAGGAGACAAGCACTGAGTTTAAGGAAAAAGTGAACAAATACAGAATGTATATCCAAGTAACGTGCAAAGGGGGAGTGCCAGTGAGAACTTGTAGTTTGAAAGAAAACCTTGGGAAGTGCTTTTAGCTGCATTTAAAACTCTCTGTCTGGGTTATTGTGCTCTTTCACAGTCTGGTCAAATCCAGATGAATGTAAAGGAGGTGTTTGGATATTTGTTATCTCAGGGTGGGTGCTCAGCCTGAGCTCCAAGTCGTGGTCATCTCAGGCTGAATATTCCCTTGAAAGTCTGCTGAAAAGTTCCTGGGAGGCTTTTGCACTACAAGTTTGCAAGATGCAGGGACTAACTGTTAAAAAAAGACCAAAAGATGCTTGTGAGGAAAGGGGTTTTTATCGGACTGTGCTGCTTCTCACACTTGTAATCTACAGCAGAGAGATTTCGTTAATACAGAAATCCTGACATTTGGGTTGAAATATTTGTTCATTTGCCACAACTCTTTAGTTTCATTTTGAAAGCTTAGAGTTTAATGTAGCAAAATTTATAACAGTGAACATAAAAAAACTCTCTTCCTGAGGAAGTATCCTTGTTAACAGACTTCAGCTTAAACTGGATCTGAGATTTTTGCTCTGTTTTTCTGTCGGAGATTTTGCTTCTCATAGAAGCTTGGTCATTTGTGCCACTCAACAATATGACTTTGGTTTCCTAGGCAGCAAACTACAGGTCTGTAATTTAAACTCAGATTGTTGTCTCACGTGTGTACATTAGGAAATCTGGGTCTATTGCCTATGAAAGGAACAGTGAAACTCATAATTTCTTTTAAATCACCGCACACAATTGGCAATTAAAATGTTTGGAAGAACTACGAGGAGCAGAGGAATTAGAGCTAAAATGGTGCAAAACTATTTAAAGTAGGGGAAGGATGTCAAGAAAGGAGTAGAGGATGTTTTCCTGGGAGTATCTGTTTTGAGCATGAAATTCCTGGTCAAGTGCACACATAAATTATCTTTCTCTTCATTCTCCACCCACCTTTTTTTTTCTTTTGTTTTGTTTTCTTTTTTTTTTTCTTTTTCCTTTTTTTTTTTCTTTCTGACCTGAGCTTGACTGCTGCAATCTGTGTTGCTCAGTATTCCTGACCCACGCAGCAGCTCAGGAGTGGTGGCATAAGTTCTTAACGTTCTACAGGGGAAAATTTAATCAGCAAAAATAATGGTCTTGCTTCCTCTCCTTCAGTGGAGAGGAAAAAAGGGGGGCTCTGCACGCATGACAGAACATGCGTGGACCACCAGAAAAGTGTGGTGAGGTTGGAAGGTGTTAGGGCTCCTTTTTAGAACAATCTGATCAGAAGGCAAATGTCCAAAGGGAAAAGGAATCCGCAAAGAGTGTTGAAGTGCCAGAATGCACCAGCTAATAACTTTAAATAGTTCATTGAGTCTTCCGGAATTTTTTTT
Source organism: Irena cyanogastra (assembly GCA_013397155.1). NCBI lineage: Eukaryota > Metazoa > Chordata > Aves > Passeriformes > Irenidae > Irena > Irena cyanogastra. The sequence goes on along the minus strand of VWZV01009807.1, from coordinate 549,493 downwards.
GTTCTTCTTCGGGAATAATCTGCTTACATCGTTAAGACCTCAGCTAAGCTCAGTAACACAAATTACCAGATGTTGTATCCCCTAGTTTTTTCCATCAAAAGACCAACCACCAAGCTTGTTGAAAGAGAGAGGTCATTGTCCTTCCCTGGCAATAAAACTATTTTTGCAACTCCTAAGAAATGAAATGAGAATACCTTTCAGCTGTAGAGGGGATCCTATCTCCTGCTTCTTCCAAGTTTCCCTGTTTTGCTTTGTTATTTTCTAATAATGCACTCATGTGTAAGCTAATAATGTGAACAGAGGGAAAATGAAGAGTTTGAAAAAAAAAAAAAAGACAGAATGAATTAGGGCAATTGAGGTCGCTCTCTTTCATTTTTGCTGGAAGGATTTTAGCCCTAGTTTTTACCTTATCGCTTATTACACAATTTATGATAAAATGAGATGTGATTCCATTCTTATTGTTGTGCTATAGCCTATTGAACATGCATATATAGAATTCATTTCAAATTTAAACACTATCTTAATTATAAATTGAATAAAATGGACAACCTATCAGATTCCCTAAATTGCATTCTAACAAATAATTTCATTTTCCATTACTTTTCCACCAATGATATACTGGGCATAACAATGTTGAGTATACACCCTGTTCTTCTACTTTAATTGTGCCAGAGATTTTGCTGTGTGACAACTGTTTCTCTGTGGGCATGTCTGTTGCTTGCCATTTGTTCCATAAACTGGGGGGTTTTTTTAGATATTTCAGTGAGGTTGTAGAGAACCTTAGAAAATACTTGTACAAATTTTATTTTGCTTCGTCTTTTAAGTCCTGTTCTAGCCCAGGCACAATTCATGGCTTGTAGTTTGACGTGCACAGCTTGGTTTGAACCGGGTTATTCAGTTTGAAAATATATGTACAACCCAGATTCCACAAGGATTTTTAAGGTATGAGGTCACAATGGGGTCCATATCTCATCTGGAATTTTGAAAGATAGCAGCAAAACAGATCTAACAAAATAACTGATGTCTGCTCATCACTCTGCATTTTCTAACATTATTTCGAATTTAGGTATTTTCTATAGTAAATCAGCCTGGTAGTATTAACAAACTATGTATTAAAAAGGCATTAAAAGGTTTGCTGATGTTTTCTACTAACTTTTGGGAAGTATTTAAAAATTAGGATGTGGAAAAATTATGGCAAGGTGTAAAACCACCAAAAATGATAGCATCAGGGGAAAGGACAGGAATGTGTGTTACCAGCTTTACAAGACCCATGACTTTTTAATTCTCTGTGTTAAACCTCTGTTCAGATTTTAACTCCAATTTACCAAGAACTTCCATTACAATATCTCAAAAACTGCAGAAATAAAACGTATAAAAGATTTGATCTCTTTTTCATCATGTTTTTTTATACTTCCTAAATAAACTTTTGTATAATTTAAGATTTCAAATGTGTTCAAGCCAAATGTAGACTTTTTTATACCTGGCAAAAGATTGATTGTATTTAAAAATAGCTGAACATCTGCTTTTTTTAACATGCTGTTCATACTTAGATTTTAGTTATATTTTAGCTTCAAAAAGCAAATGGGCCACTGAACCCTGATTTCTCAAGGGATTTCGGAAAAGTTGTTGTACTTTCCACATTAATATTTTTATAGAACAATAATTATTATTTAAATGCTAAATTCAAAGTGGTTAGCAAAACTTGTTACATTTTTTTGAGTCTAAATAAAGTTTCTTCCATCAGAAGAAAGAAAATTGGACAATAAATATAAATAACAAATTTGGATGTTACTAATTCAGCATTTTTCTGATGTCATAAAGAAGGTTTTATTCAAATTCCCATTCTCTTTAACTTTCTTTTGGAAGTATTTCTTTTTTTAAAATTTGAATTCCTTCAGCTTTTTCATGCCATACATTACTCACAGTTCCACGCCGTGCTTAAACTGGCAAGAATAAATAAACAAAATACTTGTTGCATCTCAGAGGCTATTTCTCCCCTGGCAAAGCTTGTAAATAGGGCATAAAATCTAACAGTGCCTGAGAAATTCTAGGGACAAGTCGAAGTATCCCAGCAATGTGGCAGCCGCTGAGCTGTGCACACAACCCTGCTCCCTTTGATATTTTTGTACTTTTCGAGTTTTTCTCCACGACAAAACCCGCGGTTTTTAGCCATTTCCCCCCCTAGTCGAAACGATTTGCTATCACCGTAACTCGATCTGTTATCTCCCAAATAGTTTCAACCGTGTTAATGTGTGCGTGTACTTTTTTTTTTATTTTTTTTTCCCCTCCTCCCCCCACTCCTTATCAGGCTCTCGGCAGCATTTGTGATTCATAGCAGTCATCAAAGTGATAATAAACTCATTCACAATACTAACAAACACGGGGCTCCCAGTTATTTACGAGGCAAATTCACAGCGATGCCGGGCAGCGGAACAGGGGAGAATCAAGATGGTGTTGATTGATAAATTGACAGGTTAATTTACAAGTGGATAATAGGAGTTAGACCCAGAGGGAGCGCCGGCAGCCCCGGCTCTAGCTTGGTTGCAGTGCCATCTGTCTTGTGCCGGGGAATCTGCAGGAGCAATCCCGCACTTCCCGAAATCCAGGACAAAACCCCCCGGCTGCGGCAGTTTGAGTTCCTAATCCCGCATCCCTGCGGCCACCTCCCGACCTGCGCCGGCAGAAATGCCACCAGCCGCTCCTCACTTCAAATACTTGGTTTTTTCTCTGTGGTCCTGGAGTACTTTTGTTTGGCTTTTAGTTGAGAAAATATAAATATTGTTGTGGGTTGTAATGGTAGATGCAGTTCTGTGCCGCTCGCATTGCTTAAAAAGTGATTGTGTTGTTTTCTATCTCATATTCGCCTGAAAAACTTTTTTTTTAAGCCAGCAAATTAAATAAAGATAACTTTTAACCTATCTTATTATTAACTAACTTTTCTTTCTCAAAATATATGTGTTTAAGTGTTCCATCTGGCTGGCAGGAACTTAACTTTGCAGCCAGATATTTCTTCTGTTTAGTTGGGAGCATTTAATAAGTTCTGTGTGTCACCTAATTTTTGTAATCCCTAGGAGCCATTTTTATGGCAATCAATCACTGGTTTTATGCCATTAAGCATTTAACTAAACTGGTTGTTGGCTTCCTCACAATGACCTGAAATTTCATGGAATTCAAGATCAAGGAGCAGTTGCCATCGTGTGTCTTTGAAGTTAATATGTTCCAGTCTTGCATTTTAGCATTATGAAAGTTTGATTGGGAAAATAAAAGGGGTGGTCAGAAATACAGTTTTCTTTTTGCAGTAGATGTTGAACGGTGAGGAAAGTGTTTTCTTTTAAATAGCTGGGATGTTTTTCTGTGGGTGTCAATGTTCATCAGCTGCCCTGTGCCTTCAGCTCAGAACTGTCTCTCAGAATCTGGGCAATGGGATGTGCTCCTGTCATTAGCCCATGTAAGCTAGCCTGTGTTACACTTACTGCCTGCCAGACTCTGGGAATTTGGGTTCTGCAATTCCCAGGGAGCCGGGGCTCCTGGGGTTTCAGTTTGCAGCTCCAGATCCGAGTGGGTACAGAGCACAACACCCGAGTGGCTGCTGATCTTCTTTTCTCTTAAACTGTCTTATTCCTGTTAAATTCAGATACCTAGCCCACCTCTGGGACGTGGGATTCTCTTCCCAGTTGTTCCTGGAGTCCCAGTGGAGAGGAGTGGATGCTCTGCTGGGCTTGCCCAGAATGTTAATTGTGTCTGGTGCACGATTTGTGATGCTCTAAATGAAGTTGTGAAGGCATTCAGGGGCAAATCCTTTCCTCCACGCCTTGCCCAAATGGATGCTTGGTGTGGGGAAACTCTGTGGGGAGCAGGGCAAGGAACAAACCTCCCTTGCAGGGCTTGGCTGTGCTCTCCAAGCTGCCACCCCTGTGGGTTTGTCTGTCTGTCACGGGTGGATCTGCAGTGACAGAGCCCACTGCTCACCCCATCCCTCTGCCCTACAACCACCAGAGAAAACCTGTCCTGAGGAAAGCTGCAGTGGGAGAGCGACGTTTTCTGGTGCTCTGCTGATCAGCAAAGTGCTCTCCCAGCTGTGTGAAGGTGGTTGAGCTTTTCAGGGGCTGCATCTGTAGGAAAACTAAAACACTTTTACCAAAAAAAAAAAAACAAAACAAAAGCCACCCAGGCTGCAGAGATGAAACCCAGTATTTCCTATGCGCAAAACCAGCCAACCAAAGTTGTAAAAAGATAACAAAAGCACGGGGAAGTTGGGCTCTTACAGGAAGAAACTTTAAAATTGAACAATTTTCTAGCCCTCACAGAGGAGTTGGGAAGGTATTACTGGTATTTATAGTGAATCACTACAGCTGAATTTAGCAGTCTGTCTGTCTCATCCTGGCCACTACTGCAGTTTTTCTGAACTAACTTGGGAGCATTTTTCTGTGCAGTGGTTGTTTAATAGAAGAAATTTGCTTTGTTGCACAGAGTCATTTAGTTATGGGAACAAAAACCAGTACCTGCCTGGGAAGACAAATATTCATTTGCTTTATTCAGGTTTTTTTTAATTGTTTAATAAAAGAGCCAGGATTATTTTGAAGCATGATCTTGGGAAAGAGGAGCAAAGTTTTACAGCAGCAGGTGAGATGAGGGTGCAACATGACAGGACTTCGTGAAAGTTGGTGGAAATTATCCACTCCTCTACCTGATGGGCTTTGCTGATCTTCCAACGTGAATTCAGTGCCCTCTTCACCTGTTTTGTACTGGTTTGGAGGCATTTATTTTGTGGTAGCAGTCTGCCGTGGTATTGAACTGATTTAACTGGGTTTTTTTCCCCGTGTCTTTGCTTTCTTCTGAGCCATCTGGACAGTGACAGGTTTGCAGACTCATAGATTACAATAGTAATTACTCTTAGAAATTAATTTTGAAACATTCTGATAAAAGTTTTTTTTTTTTTTATTTTGCAGACATTGAGTATGGATTTATTATGATAGGAATGTAGCAGAGAGGTGTTTGGCCCTAATTTTTTATGATACAGTGTGAGAACTATGGATGTCTAAAAAAGATGTGTGTGTGTGTATATATCTACGGATGTGTAAATGTTAACAATTTTCACATAAGTTCAGGTGGCTTTTTTATTTTTGCTTTTGTTTTAATGCTGCAGCATAGGGCTACAGATAACTCACAAAAAAAAAAAAGAAAGTGCAGATGCATTTAAATCCCTCTCTTTCCTGGACACACATGACCATAGCAAACGACAGGTGAGTTACAAGCAGAGAATATTTAGACTCATTGATTTTCATTATTACTTCTTTCTCATTCCATATGTCACATCAAAGCATGCTGGTGTTCTGTTTGGAAAGGAGATCAATGCCAGGAGATCGGACTGATTCTTGCTATTCACAAAGAGTTTCCAAATTCAGTGGGTGACATAGGATAAAAGTGACCCTGGATTTGCTGTGACTGTTTTCTTAAGTTTAGCCAGACAGACTGCACAAAGAGAGGGGGAAAAAAAAAAAAAAAAAAAAAAGAGCATAGATTCTGGCTTTGTACAAAAACTATTCTCTTAATTGAAGCTTATTTAAAAACTTAGATATTCTTTTCAACTACAATGCTGGAAGATTGTCTTGACTTCTCTTTATTATTCTGAATCATTCCAAGTAAAAGTGCACATCTCTCCTCAGTAAACATATTTTATGAATCAATCCATGCAAATAATGCTTTCTTCAATTGTGCACTTCCTAAAATAACATGTTGACATCAAATCATCCTGTTTTGAAGAGTTTGTAGTAATAAATAATAATCAATGCTGCAGACTGAAGGATGCATCAATTATATTTATTTTACCCACAGCAGAGACTCTCTCGGTTGTATATTTTTCTCCAATAATTTTGCACATTTTATTGTAAAGTGTACTTCAGTCTAATTGGCAATGTGGCTACTGACTGCTGATTGAGACAAAATTACACTTTGCCTGAAACAAAAAATTGAGTTCTATTATGTGAAATCTAAAATACTGCTGTAGTCTTGCAGAATCATTCTAGAATGTGGTTTAGCAGGGACAAAAGAGAATTGAAGAACAGGTAGTAAAAAGAAATAGAACTTGATGTGGACAAAAAAAAGAAAATGTTGCTTGAGATCAAATTCAGATCACAAGGGAAGTAAATTTGGGGGATTATCAACTTTATCAAAAAAGAAACCTAGCTTTGAGATTTTGAAAGAAACTTAAATGAAATAGTTTTTTGAAGCAATCCACACTTTAGTGACCAGGGCATTTTTTTGATCTTTGGTATAAGTATATGAAAAGAAGTGAAAATTTTAGGCTATTTAGGATATAATATTTATATTATTATATAATAATAAACAACAAACAGAACTAGTGTTTCTTGGAGTTGTTGGCTCTTGTCAGAGTTGAAGGTACATATTGAGTATGGTTTTACAGAAAAGTAGGCTGCAGCTTTAATGGCTGTGTCCTCAATTATGAAGATTTCTGGGGACATTTTGAGGGGAGGAAAGATCGCAGATATCACCAGAACTGGAAAAAAAGAAATTCCCCTTCAGAGAGTATAAAATTCCCCTCCAGTCTCTGTCCTCTTTTGAGCCTTTAAGAAGGAATATTTGAGCCCGTGGGGAGAGACTGCTTGCTAACTTGTAATTTCACATGATTTGAAATGTGGCACCTGCTGGCCTCCTGTGTGGGATCACTTAGGAGAAACAGCAACTATCTGTGAGTCTGGGCTGCCTAGCCAGTTATCTCGAGCTAAAAATCCCTTTTCACATTTGTCTTACATAGCATGGCATAGGTGGGGGGTTATTTCAGTATTGGCTGCCACTATGTAGATGCAATTTTGGTAAATCTGTTCTTTACTTTGGGGAAGTCAGAGTTACTGCAGTACCTTTTTCAACTAAAGCAAGTGTTAGAGATAAATACGGATGATAACATTATCTGCTCAGCTCTGTGGGCTAAGGTAAGGAGGATGCAAAACAAGTTATCAAATCAGAGGAAGGGACCTAATTAAAACATGATTGCTGAGGTCTACGAAAAATACAATTAAGTTGTAAGCTAAAGAAAATGAGGTGGCAAAGTTAATGTATTTGCCATTTATCTCGTGAGATCTCAGTTCAAAGACTCACTTTCAAATCCTACAGGATCAGCTCTTTCAGATCCTACAGCAGTCCAATAGATTTAAAATTAGATTGGACTCATGCAAAGATATAATGTGTGAATGTAACAAAGCATTCTGAAAATGAAAATAGCATGCTTGGCTGTCAGTGCTGAACATCCTCCCAGGATGCAGCATTCCGTGTTGCCTCACGTAGACAGAGTGAAATTGAAACAAGGAGATCGAGGAAATCCAGGTGCAAATCACACTTCAACTTATTCAAGTGAGATTCTGGCATCAGAGCCTAAACTTTCTAACTTTGTGTAAAAGAACTCCAGTTTTCTTGATACATGCCCCCAGTTTAAGTAGCCAAAAGATCAGTGTTGTAGCTGATTTAATTATATTAGTTAGCTTTGTTGTAGCCCTGGTGTATTATCTTGTTTCATCAATATCTTCAAGATTAATTAATATTTTTCTTTAATTTGAAAAAAAAAGTATTTATTGCTGAATTGCAGGTCAAGAAGGGAGACTGTAGTTATAGGAGGAAAAGAGTTGGATCTAAATCTCTGAGTCCAAAATTCAGGCCTGCCACCATTTCCTATGTGCCAAGACATGTGACCTTCCTGTCCCTGGAGTTCCCAACTAATAAAAATGAGGATGTGGTTGAACCATGGTATCTGGATGTTCTGAGCTGGAGACAAAAGCATCTTACTCTGTTTTTGTTTTTCAAGCGATTTTGAGCACAACAATTATTTCAGCCATGTCCTGGCGTGTTTCCGTGGTCAGGCTGGTGTTGGCTTGGGCTTTTGGCTGGAAAGGCAAAGGGTGACACACTTGTCACCCACTGAATCACTGTGTCCAGCAGCTCCCAGCCTGCTGCTGTGAGGCTCTCCATGCCCGTGGGGTGGGGGGTAGGCACTTGGCAATCAATATATATCACTTTTTCTGTGATTTCTGTGATTTTTAGTGAGAAACTGGGCAGAACATGAGTCAAGGCAAAAAATATTTCTCTCAAGTGAAGATGACCCCCCTCCTCCTCTCAAAGATCGGCCCTATTCCAGTTCTTTTATTTTATTCTTCCTATTATTTTTTGACAGTCTGTGTATGGAGATATTTCTTGCCAAGATGAAAGTCACTCTCTCGTGCTTGCAGTGCTCTGTCAGTTCTTTTTAAGGAGTTAAGTGCACTGCGAGTTAGTAGGAGCAATGAACCTCACTTGTTCTTGCAGCTGTCTGTAAAAACTTACTTAATATTGTTTTGTGGAAAAAAATTAGAAGTTTTTGGGTACCTTCCCCAATTTGTTGGCACTGTGGCTAGGCACAATATTTAAGGCAATATATCAGGAATGTGTGAAAATGAACAAATAATCCCCAGAAACTTTACCTGAGCCTTCCTACTGCAGTAGCAGAATTGATTGTAGATTAAAAAAAAATATATGTCTGTCAGACCTCATGTGGGGCAGAGGTGAGGGAGCCACAGGCTGTGGTGTGGTGCCCTACTTTCCCACTCCTCCAGCTCATGTTTCAATGGAAAGTAAGATTTGCATTCTTCTGCCCAGCTCCGGTGGGGAATTCATTCCCTACCCCTGTATAGCCTCCATCCTGATGCACTCCAACCTAAAAGGGAAATATTCCTCGTGAGTGACCTTGCACTTTTGCTGCTGTTGCCTAGAGGAGAGTGAGATCAGTGAGCAATGCTGGATGACACACACCACACTCCTGTTCCTCGCTGCCCCTGCATCCCAGTGGCTGCAGATTGTAGCACCACATGTCCATAATCAGAGATAAAAATAAATCCACAACTGGGAGGTGAGTAGGCTCCTTCTGTTGCCTTCAGATAGCCCCACTTTGAGATGCTGAACAAGCAGGGGGAAAGTGCATCAGGCATCTGCAGAGGCTGCTGAAGTTGGGAGATTGGTATTTCAGCTAGGCTGTTGCCTTGGAATTCTAGTGGATATTTGTTATTCCTGCAATTTCCTATGCTTGTTGTGCATGAATTAAAATAAAACACAAAGCACCATGTTATTACAGCTAGAGAGAAAAGCCATGTGTTGAGCTGGAAAAAGCAGTGAACTACTCGAGGAAGGGCAAGAGGCAAAAGCAGGGCTATGTTCTGATGTTTCCTTTGAGGAGAGCTGAAGGCAAAGGGGAGATTTACTGGCTGCTCCTTGTGGCACAAAATCATCCCTGATTGTTTGTAGAACAGAGGCATATGAGTGTCAAACAGATGCCGTGGATCCACAAAGGTGTCTCCTGACCTGCCTCCCTGCTGGATGTGCATGTCATGACTGTAATTTTGTCATGGTAAAAATGTCAGGAGTCATGAAAACCTAGTGAAAATGAAAGAGGGAAAAGTCACTGGCAAGTTTTGAAGTAATCAAGTGACCCTTGCAGACTTGGACTGCTCTAATCTAATTTTCTTAAGGTCTTAAGGGGTGACTTATGCACTTTCTATTTAGGCAGTACCTAACCCTTACCTCTCAGAGCCCTGGTGAGCACTGGGGCCTTTGGGAATCTCTCTGTGCTGGGTTGTGCTGTGTGAAATCCCTGTGTTAGGGTCAGGCTGTCTTGTTCCAGTTAAACTCATGGTGCTGTCAGAAGATGCTGATCACAGTCTACAGCCATATATTCCATGGGTGTACTCCTAAACTGTGCCTGTCTTCCTGCTGGGGACACACAGGCTTGTGGATTGTTGTCTGGTTCATTTTTTAAACAAATCTAGGAGTAATTTTTCACACTCCTCCTCAGCATTTGTTGATTTTTTGGCATTTATTTATCATACGGTTGTGGATCAGATCAAATGCACAATGCAAGCTATGTGGCAAAAAGGAAGCAGTGGGCTGTGACTCTGTGTAAAATCTCTGTATCTCCTTGTGAACCAAAAATCTGTCCCCTGTGATGCATCCTTGATCTTCAAACACATCCCTAAAGCTATTAGCCAGGCTGAATTACTTCTTAACTCATATATGCTCTCTAAACAGGCCATTTTTGGGCTGGCATACATTAAAACCTCCCTTCACCAGCCTTGCCTGAACCAAACTGGCTGTTTTTCAGGTTCAGATCAGATCACATCAATCTCCCCTGCCAAGGTGCCCCCAGCTGCCTTTTCCTGGTGCCCTGCAGCTCCTGGCGTGCGGGGAGATCAGGTGGCGAGCTGTCAGCACAGCCCAGGGCTGGAGAGCCAGCTCCCCCATCAGTTGTGCCCTGCAGAGCAGCAGGGTTTGCTGCTCACAGGGGAGCCCAGGGACAGTGTTCCTGCCAGCTCTCAGAGGGCTGCAGGCTCTGGTGTAACTAATAGGGAGGTCTGGAAGCGATGGGAGATTTGAACGCAGAGACACGGCCCGGGGCCCGAGCCAGTGGAATGTCACTACTGCTCCTCCTCATCCTGCTCCTGGAAAGATGGAGTGGATTCTGCAACCCTGAGTGAACAGACCCCCTGTACTGGAGCTGTGGCTGCAGTGGAGATGGTGGCAGAAAGGTTGCTGATGGTAGAATATGTGTTGTAGACAAGGGAGAGAAAGGACACGTGGAGAGCGACCTTGAGAGCTGGCCTCGTGTGCAGGGGTGGGAAAGTACCAAGGGAAGGGACCACAAGCAGATTTTGCTGCATAAGACTGCCCAGAAATGTGCAGTGGCTCCTGTGTGTGACACAGAAAGGGACAACAGAGCTGAAGTGTTCCCAGACCATCCTGTGATGGAAGGGGTAACACCTGTTTAGTTTCCCTGGAAGGCTCAGCTTTGGAACACCACCCTAGATAGATTCCAACAAGAGTATTTTTACACAGTTGGGCAGAGCAGCCTTTGCTCAGCTTTGAACAGTCCTGTGATAACCATCTGTGTCAACATCCTCTGTAGCACTGACCAGTGCCAGACCCAGTTAGTTAGAATACTAAGAATAACTCTCTGTTTTGCTTTTTCTCCTTAGGTGTTTGTAAAACTGATCCCATCATCTGTTCAAAATGGATACTGTAAAATGATAACTTGTACCAAAATGATTAACAAGCAGATAGATGAATATTTACAGTTCATGCACTGATTGAATATGAATATTCTTCTATCATGGAAGTGTTCTCTGGGACCTGTTTGCCAGTTGACTGTACCTCTGTGTCCTCTGGATAAGAAAAAATGATGGGGTTTGGGTAGTGATATTTGTATTTTGAATGTGAACGTTAAATTTCTTCTTAATTTGTCAAAACAGGAAAGAAAAGTCTAAGTAACCTTTCACTATAGCAATAGTGGGCTTTTTGCTGGTGTAGGTAATATAATTATAGTTGAATTGTCTACACATGCATGCAGTGCTTCACTGTATTTACACATAGAGTTCACTTTGCTCATAATAGTTATGGACTAGTTTAAAACTACCACTCAGTGGAGTCAGTGCTGATTAACACTGAGGTAACTGAATGGAATCACAATTTTGTAATAGATTCAGTTCAGCAAATTCATTTGGTTTTGAAAACCCTTTCAAAGAGCTGCTGATGTGGAGTGATTCCCATGCATCTGATTTGAAGTCTGTGTATCCCTTCCTCATCCCTCTCTCTCATCTCCCCATCCCTTTCTCACACTTCTGGTAGTTTTAAACAGGTCCCTATGACCAGCTCTGACTCTGTAGGAGTCAGAAATGAGTCAGAATTCTAAGTTCTTGCTCTTTTCTCTTCTTGAGTAACTTTTCCCCCTGCAGCAAGCTGATTTCATTGTTGTGTAGGAACCTTCTGTTCGAGCAGAAGGACGTCAGCTCTGCATTTTTACACTTTTCCCTGATCATTAGTCTGAGTTACAGATGCAAGTGGTTTGTGTGCCAAGGAAAGGGGACTGGTACAGCCCCTGCTATTTCGTGCTCTTCTTCTTGCACACCACTCTGTGCATTGTGTTCCTGTGGTAATCCCAACAAAACCTCACCAGCTGAGTCCAGGTAAATCCCTGTCAAGGCGATGTGGTGGAGGACTTGGATAATGCTGGCATAGTGCTGGCATGAGCAGAGGGCAGCAGACTAAAGCAGAGCAAGCATGGCCAGCATGGACTAGACTGGGAAGTTAAAATGTGCTTTCATATTCCACCTATTACTTGTCAAAGTGGAAAAGGTTCTGTCTATGCTCTCTTACCAGTACCACTGAAAAATGGTAAATACAGATGAGTGCATGGATAGATGCATCTTCAAATATTAATTGCACACTTTAGATATTTGTTTGGTCTAAAATACAAATTCATGCCCCAGAAGATAAAAATAATAGGTGAAACCTTGTCAAAATCATTTGATGGCAAGACCTTCTTTCTAGTCTTTGAATAATGAGCCTCAGGGGGTGAAAGTATCACATAGTAAAGGTAATCCCTAGTTCTAGACATTTTCTGCTGTAAACCTGTCCATCTGTCTACTGAGGACAGTGACACTTGAAGTGACTTCTCAAAATCTGCACCTATTAAGTTTATGTAAATGGATTTTTAATACAAGAATAACTTTTAATTTCTCTCTTTAATTATTAAATAATAAGTGATAAGACTCTTTAAGTGCAAGAGAAATTTATGACACTACCCTGTTGAATTACAGAGAAAGTTAGGTTTTCATGTTAAGGGATTTTGAATGTTTTTGGTATTTTTTTACATTTGTGGACAAGTTTTGCCTCTGAAAAACGTGTATCATCTTGAGATTGGCTATGTCACAGAATGCTGCAGAATTTATTTCGTGTTCTAAATTCTTACCCAGCTCCTGGCCAATCTAAATACCACGATGGAGGAAGTAAACTAAAAGGGCTGTATTCCTCACCTTCTTCCCAATGTAGCTCTTCCTTGGAAGTCTCTCTACATTTTTTAAAACTTTGTTAAGTTTAAAGATAACTTTGTTAAAGTTGGCTAAACTTTCAGCGATACTGACCTGTAGGAAACACCACATATCCCACAAACTTCTCTAACTTTTGTGTGTTTTTCCTGAAGCCCCTAAAAATGACAAGCTGAAAAATCCAAACCAAACAAAAAACCCCTGTGTCTTTGCTTGATGTGTATATCAGTCACCTGCTTGCAGACTTCTCTCATGGATTGTCTCTTCAGACTGTGCATTTTACTTCTTCTTAACCTTCCCTCATGGGCTTGGGCTCAGTGCTCAGGCAGGGGACAAGAAGGATCTGTGGCATGTGCTTATGTTCATAGTGATGCTTTTTCTTGGTGCAAATTTTGCCAGAACAGGTTCCAGATTTGCAGATCTTCAGTTCAGGGAATTCTGGGCTACATTTGTCTAATGTTTGAATTTGATCCATGGAGAGGCAAAGAGTCTCACCCCTTAAGTACCAGAACATTTTTGTCCTTGTGAGCTCAAGACTTTGTAGGATTAGACAGAACCTGCCTAAAGAACCTCTGGTCTATGACCTGTGGCCTCAGGCACATCATAATACCAGTTCAGTGAAAATGCTTGAAGATGATTATATTTTTTCCCCCTGACTAAAGCTCTTCAATTAGGAGGTAAGTCATTTCTGCTGAAACAAATGCTAAATGGCTTGACTTCACATTTTGTAGTTGGTATGTGTTGATGTCCAGAGGAGACCTATTTCTGTGCAGAATATGTCAGTTTCCCAATAATGATCTCCTGAAAGTCTCCATTTATACAGGAAAATTATTTTACTGCTTTTAAAGGAAGCTGTTGCATTTATGGATTCTGGCAACTTAAATCCACCATTAATGGGAGAGAAGAAGCAATAGTCAGATTAATACACTTTTTCCTCTGTGCATTATGCTGTTTACCTAATCATAAGTTCATGGAGGAAGATAATTCAGGAGAAAATGTATCACATGAATTTTGGATGACAGCCTGACTTCCCATAACTGGCTAACTAAGATTAACTCTGAAATTGTATTTCTTGATGGGAAAAGTCTGAGAAAACAAGAGTTCATATGATGAAGGCATTGCTTGTTATGGTCCAACAAACACCTTTCTGCAGGTCCTGGCAGGGTGATCACGGGCAGTTGGCAGTGATGGTGTAGGGCTGGAAGGGGCAGCTGCCCCAGCTCTGTGGCTGCTAATGGGCCACACATCTCATCCTCATTTCTGCTTCCTGCTAAAGGTATGAGCAGATCACAGCCACCCCATGGAACATTACATGGAATATTACATGGAACAAACTTTTGCTCCACTGACTTGTCAGACTTGACTTGTGCTCATACAAACAAAAGCTTCAGGACTGGGGTGATGTTTGCAGGAGACATCACCTCCTAGTTGTCCAAGTTTGTGGCATCGTTTTCCTATTCAAAGGAAAATATCTTGCCTTCTTTTCCTCCTTGAAATATCACCTTAATTGTTTCCTAAAGCAACTTAAAATCCTGTCATTTAGATTGCTGACTGCTGTCTTGTGTTAGGTATCTGGGAACTGTCTCAGTATATTTTGATTCACTTGATTTTCATTGATACCTACTCAGAAACTTTTAATGCTGTGGCTAAAGGGGAGTGTACAAAGGGCTGAAAAGATCAGTAAGGACCCTTTTGACAAACTCAAGTGAGAGTGGGTTGCAGCCAACACTTTGGTTGTATTGGTTCTCAAAACAAATGGTTGATGAGAAATAATTTCTGTGCACAGGTGAATTCTTCTTGCCTAATAAACCAGGCTTCCCTGTGCTTGTGTGTATGTGTGAGTACGGTGTTGTTTAAACATCATCTAAAATATGATAAGCAGTGAATAAATTAAGAATCTGTTTGTTAAACTATGCATATATTTAAGCACAAAATTAAGTTGTGTATATTTGGTTGAGATTAAATATGGAAATGTTTTTATCAAGTATGCATAGGCTCCTCCATTCCCCCACCCCTGCTCAGTGCAATCTTTCTAATGCTGATTTTTTTTTCTTTTTGCCCTTCATTGACATTTCTTTCAGAAAAAAACATGGATACTTGTCCATGCCTCTGCTCCTTGTCGTGCACCTTCATTTCTGGGTCTGTTCAGCTTTTTACCTATAGCCCCAGGCATTGCTGTCTGCTCAATAGTTTCCAACCCCTGTAAAGAAGAAACAAGATGACGTATTACTTTTTAAACATAAACCACACATGACTAAGACCCAATAATTCACTCGCTCCTGCTAGGATGCTGAATGATTAAGTCTGACATCAGTCAGTGCCAGTAGTGTATTTTTGATAAACCATAGTTGTCTGCTGCATACTCCAACATCTGTATTTTTCACACCAGAGGCATCTGTCTTGTTCAAGAAAATGAGAGACATGTAGCACACTGCTCGTGCAAGTAGTAAAACTGATAGAAACTGTACCAGTTATCATTCTCCATAGAGCTCCTTTCCTAAGTGATAGCAAATGACATATTTGGACCACTTTTTATAGAAACCATTGCAGGGAACATACTTTTGTGACCTCCTGTGAAACTTGTGGAGATCCCTCCTCGGATCCAACCGCATCTACAAGTGGCAAAAAAAACCCCCAAAAACAAAGAGCCCAAGAGTTAATTAAGCTTGTTGCTAGCATTTGTCATTAGATAAAGATTTTCCTCTTTACACACCAATATATTTAGATATCTTTAGAAATTTAGTCTACTGAAAGAGGTCTCAGAAGTCCATGTTCCTTGGAAACTACAAACATAGATTTATTGTATGGGATGAATTGTCTATACCTTAAATAAATATGGAAAACAGTAAATTTGACCCTGGCTCCTTATGAGTGATGCAGGAAGAACAGCAATTACTTCAGAAATGAAGCTGAACTAACATTCTTTGTGAAAATCATCATTCTAATCATGCTGATTTTGTTCACGTTTTCTATCTCCATATCACGAGTCATGGATCACAGGTCACTGAAGTTTTATTGGTTTTTGTGTCTGCAAGCACAAAGTTACAATAGTCAGAAGTCAGGTATCTCCTTCTCTCAATATCCTTCCTGTGCATTATCTTTTTATCAGGCAACCTCATTGCTATTTCATATTTATTGGGGGAAAAAAAAAAAGAAGTCAGTATTTAATATTCCTAATCCATCTTAATTTGAAACAGACTTCCAAATTTGACCTCCTGGAACAAAGGTGAGAAGGAAGAGGTGCTAATCTGACACTTTCGTGTTGGCAAAAGCAGAACCGCAGCAAAAAGAATCCATTTCTTATATTAAAATTAAAAATCATAAAGTCATAATGCTGTGACTTAGCAGTGTTTACCTCTGGCAGTGCATTTGCAGCTGGTATTTAGCAGCGTCAGCACTCTGTGTGTAAAGGAGATTGTGGAAAGCAGTCTTTTTCAGGTTTTACTGGGAAGGAAATGCTTGACTTTGATCACAGTTAAAATGACGGCGTAGCTGGTAGACGAAATACTGCAGGTAGTTAGAGAAGGCAACTGCTTTGGAGTATGTCCTTTAAACTCCAATGGATCAGTTAATTCTCCAGAATATTTACTGGGAGAAGTCCTAAAAGGGTTAAGAAGCTGCTATAAGAAAGGCTAAAAATGATAGACTGGAAGAAAAAGAGGTAGTAAAAATTGAAGGATATAAAAAAGCAGAGGAATGTGGCTGGGGAATAATAAAATAAGAGAGAGAAGTTAAACCAGTGACCCTTGTCGGCAGTGAAAAGCGGGAGATTAGAAAATGTTTCATGCTAATTTCCATGGAGATTTCTTTAATTTATCGAAAATTACTTTCTTCTGCTTTGATTTGTCCGAGTGCCTGCCCCCTCGCAGCTTTTTCGGGGTGGTCCCACCCGTCACGCCGTGCTGAGCGCGGGCCTCGTTTGCCCCCACACTGGGCCAAGGCGTCGTGAGATTACTGAAGCGTCTCTGACGTCTCTATCAGCCTGTGCCACCACAATGCCCTGTTCCCTTTTCTCCTCTCTCCCTCCTGCTCTCGCCTCTCCCCTCCACAGCAGAGTCTTAGGATTCCTGTCACATGATGGCTTCATCGGGGGGCCCCTTGCTGGAGCGTTTTCACTTCCCTCCTGATCCGTTCAGCTTGGTTCTCTCTGCTGCCTGGCATATCAAAGGAGATTTGTGGGTCATTGAGCCGTGGACGCGCAGTATAAAGTTATCAGCCTGCCTGGCAGCATCAAAACAACAAACCCGCCCCCACCCCGGCCATCATTTGCCATCTTCATCCCTCGAGTGGCAGGAAATTGTTAGTCTCTCTTACAAATGTGTAGTGAAGGCATTTAATTTCTAAAGGATAATCAGGATGTAGAGGTACCAGCTAAAAGACCTTAAATATTACATCTCCTAATAGGGCACTTCAGATTATAGCATGATGTAGTAAGATGAAGAAGCTGCTTATAATTCCAATTTTAAAGGCACAGGCTAATGCTAATGACAAACTGGTATTTTTGGAGAATAATAAAGTAATTTGCCTAACATTTCCAACCCTGTCACAGATAATAAATGGATATATTTGATTACAAGCATTCTGGGCCATTGGAAATTGATATCACTTCCTCAGTCTAGCCTAGCTGAGGATTTGATCCAGACTATTTATTTGGGGATTGAAAGAAAGATTCATTACAATGATGTTTCTAAATGTGGCCATTACCATCATTTGAATCATCCCTGTCCAGTTCCTTTCTGAGCACTGGTTAGCTCTCAAGTGAGTGATCCTGGTAGAAATGCCAAGATTCAGTCTGGATTGCTTTGAGTATCCAAAAGGATACTCAGGATCCCAGGGGAAAGATGGCACCAAGGGGTGAGGAGTTTGGTACAGCAGCAGACAATATCTGTCTTGTAATGTCCATTGTAGCTCAGTTAGAAACAGGTTCTTTTGATGTGGTTTGGAACTGTTGTGGGGGCTCTGAGCACCTTTTGAAATGAGTCCTCATTAGTCTTTTAAAATCAATCTTTAAACCGTGGCCTTAAAAAGTTCCCTCAGTTCCCTCTGGACAGTGAACTTGCATATTAAAGATCTCCCTTGTTTGCCAAGCTTGGGGCTCTGCCTGCAAGGTGACTCACCTGGTGCATGGATACACCAGGAGCTCTGGGGCAGCAGGGACAGCTCTGGCTGCCTGAGGCTCACTCTGCACACCTCTGTAAGGTCCTAGGGAAAGAATCCTGAGGGAAGGTGGCTAATGGATGGTGCCACAAACAGTGGAGGGAAAGTTAGCATGATACCAGGAGCTTGTGGTGGCTGGCGAACAAATTCGGACAAACTACAGATGCTGTGACCCCTCTAAGCATAGCTTTGTATGTGCTTGACAGGAATATGGGCATATCTCAAATCCCAGAGCAGGGAGATGTATTTAAAAATGTTATCCAAACCCACAAAACCTGTGCTGAATTCAGTGCTGTTGTGGTGTATCACCAACTATTTTAAATACTCAGCACATCTCTTAAATCTGTTGTGTCTTCTTCTCTGATGCAGTGAAGTCTCCTAATATGTAACTCTGCATATTTTCTTTAAAAATAAAATGTCTTTTTGACTTTTTTAATATGTATATCAACATCCCTTTTCATGAGTAAATTGTGTCTTTGTTGGCTTTCTTATTTCTGTGTAGCTTGGCCTGAACTTAATGTATTCATTCTTCCCTTTCTAACCATCACCTTCTCTGTTTCTTCTCGTACTTAAATCTAGGCTACATAAATGATTTTAAATTCCCTCATGATCAAACATGATCATGCAGAGCTTGAAGTCAGAGAGAATGTTAAGTGTTCTCTAATTAATTGCATAAATGTGGAATACAAAAATTAAGTGTTCTCTGGTAATTTCTGTGTGCAGTAGGCTTCTTCAGTATGTGCTATATTATAATACCTCACATGTGCTTGGGGTACTGCCTATTAACAATTCATGTGACACTCATTTTCCAAGGGTGGTCATGGTTCTATTTTTCTTTGGTGATTCTAAAGTTTTCTAGTGCATTAATAGAGGAATGTCCAGAACACAGTTTTGTTATGCCTGTTGTGTATATGCTTAACCTTTTCCCTCTAGTTCTGTTCTGTGTTCTGCAAGCACATGTAGAAATGTGTACCTATGTGTACTGTATCATGTTCACATATGATTGAGAAAGAAACAACATTTACTCAGCTATGGTGCTGTGGTTCATTACTTAATTAATTCCAAATATAAGTGACATACTTTTTAGAACAGTTTACAACTGGACACACCTTTCTATTTCAAAACTGATTGATTACAGCAACTGCTCTGTTTGATTTTTAAGTGGCAAACCTTTGTAGTATGTGCCATTTTGTGACTTAGGTTAGAAAGGAATGCTTTAATCCCCTTAGAAGTTAACCTTAAAAAGGAAACATCTACCTCATTGTGGTGTTGACCTTGTTCTGGTAAATTGCCATGTTTTCCTTTACCTACCTTGCGCTATCTGTGCGAGATGTTTACATCAAGGATAAGGTTAAATGTTTCTTTTTTGAGGTCACTCACTCCAGTTCTTTCTATGTATATCTCTGAAAAAAAGAGAGCAATCAGCCTGACTAACAAAGTGACCTGCACGAGCTGTACCAAATCCCTCAATTCTTTTGTGTGAAACTTTACCTGCACTTTGACGTTCTTGTCTGGGCAACACTCAAAATGCAAAGCAAGTTGTGGTTAAATCCAGTAAGGTTTTCACAGAACCTATGAAAACTAGTGTTTTGCATGGTTTCCAGATGTGCAAGTTCAAACTGCCCAGATTGGTCTGAAATCTTTATCCATTTTAGAGTTTTTATTCATTTTAGAGTCTTCATACATTTTAGAGTCTTCATACATTTTAGAGTCTCCTGAAGATGTCAGGCATGGAGGTTATTTTAACTGAAATCTGCAGAAATATTAGCTTTGCACTATTTTCTGTTTGATTTGGAAAACCAGTTCATCTTCTTTCTGGAAACTAAAGGAAGGAGAATTTAGAAGACAAGTTGATTTAGGTTTTTTTTTGGTGAAAATTTTCTGTGTCTGAAAACAATGAAAGAGGTTTGCAATTGTTTTGGTTCCTCCAGAAGAACCCAGAATTTCATATTTTCTATGTCAGATTCAGTGCAGACTTAAAACAGAAAAGAAATGTTTAGGGATCTCTTAATCTTATCAATTTGTTACCCTTGAAATGAAATTTTATATGCAGAGTATGCTAAAGGAATTTTTTTAGGAAGATATTTCAGTATTTACCATGGAGAGGAAATCTGACTAGATAAGTTTGTATTTAAATTTGAATTTCTAAAACAGTGCTGAATGTTCAGATTTCAATTTTCATATGATAACTCTGCACAAATAGATAAAATTCCAGCTTTTTTCCCAGTTCTTCTCATTACAGAAGATTTAAGATACACCTTAATAATTTTTGGTAAACTTTGTAGGAGCAGAAAACCAAAAAGACACACCTAGAAATCAAAAAGCAAGTTCACACCAATAAATCTGGATTTCCTCCAGATAAGTTCTAGATCTTGCTGTAGTGTTCAGTAGTTCTTATTTTTTCCCAGAACACAAAACCAAACTGTAAGACCAAGAATTCTGAATTCAGTTAAAGGCAGTTTAACATTCGTATACATTATTTTTACTGAATTGAATATTTCTTATTCACATATCCCACATTATTGTGTTAATACTTACATAGCATGGCTGACTTAGCTTGATGAAAAGGAAAAGTATTTATGAAAATGTAAAATTTCATACCCATCTTCACTACCTCACTCATTTTGATCAGCTCTAATTATTTTGATGATATGGCCCCAATAAAGATCATAAAGTAGTGCAGTCAGCATTTGATGAACCTGTAACTTTAATGAAATGTAGTACTGTATTATCCCTACAGCTAAGCTGAAATCTCCTAGGAAAATATTGTTCGCTGATTTTATTCTCTGAAATATGATCTAAAAAAAACCCAAAGCACTGCAAGTGGTGTATAAAGACTCCTGCAGCATACCTATGCCAGCCTCTCTTTCCCTGCATGTGTTGTGGGCTAACATAAACACAATTAAATGAAGTATTTCCTTCCTTTGGGATCTCAGGATAGCAGCAGTTAATAATCAAGCACTGCATTTCATTACAGTTTTGGGTCTGAGGCTGCAGAACTTAGATATGGAAAATATCAAATGGAATAGCCAGGAGAAATAGTCAGCAGAACTGATTACCTAGAGGAGTGCCTCCGTGTGTTTTATGCATAATCATTTCACCAATTATTCCTAATTTAGTTGATGAGTTGACTTTATTTTTTTCCTTCTGGAAACGGAGCATTAAGTGTTGTTCTGTCCTTCTGCCTGTGCTTACATACATTCCACTTCCAGGTAGAGATGTTTCCTATGGAGAAGAGCATTATCTCCCTGTTCCTTGTTTTCTGGGACTTGTGTGAGTGAAATGTGGGGGAGAAGGGGTGTGGGCCTTCCTGACCCCCAAGGCACTGCTTCCTAAGGATGTGATTGATCCTGGCTTAGGAGGGCAGGGGAGATTCAGGGAAGCAGCTGCTGGTGCTCCAGATAACTTGTGTGGTGGAGTTGGAAGGGCTGTGGCAGTGCAGGGATTTCAGTGATAACCAAAGAATCTGTTTGCTGGAGAGGAAAAAGAGTTGTCACCTGACGGCCTGGAGAGGAGAAAGGGTTCTCACCTCACAGTCTCTCTGCTAGGAGTATGTTTTTTGCTGGAGTTGTGTCAAAGGGAAGTGAAGTAGGACAGCACAGTCATGGTTACGAATATTCTGCTGAAAATATCACATCAGCAATAGGCTGGATTCTCAAATAAGTGGCAGCTTTTCCTGTCACACTGATGTGGCCAGATCTGGCCCATGGCAAGGAGCATGTTTTCATATCCTGTCCCTGTCACTGCAGCATCATCCAGGGAGCCCCAGCTGGGGGGACAATCGGTGTTGGGCTTCATAAACCCCACCCAAACAGCCAATGTCTTATGTTTGATTTTCATTTCCACGGAAACTATTTCTGTAGAAGTCAAGAAGTCAAAGTTTAGAGGGTCCTTAAGTGGGCTTTCCTGGGTTTGTTTTATTTAACTACATCAAAAACACTGGAAAATAAGTTTATCTGCCTTATTTGCAGGAAAGCCGATTAGGCCAAATATGGATTTGGCAGAGGAATTCTTAATTAAACAAACAACAGAAAAAGTGATGTCACAGAAAACTCAGTTTTAGGACTGTGTTACCAAAAAGATGTGCAATGTAGCTAGTGTGATAGTTGTGGAAATTCTTATTATTTGTGTCCTGATACCTGTATTAAGTAGTTCTCACTTTTCTCTATAAAATTTAGAGCGGTACATGGCTGAGAAGTGCAAGTCGGTGGCTGATTACTGTGAGAATATACAGAATATTTGATGCTTTTAACAGCAGTGAGGTAGATGAGCAAAGCAAGAAAATTAATGAATTTGAACCTTTGAAAAATTTATTCTGTGTGTTTCATTGGTTTTGAGGAAAAAAAAAGTAAGCCTGTATTCATGCTGGTGTAAGTCTGAAGTAATTGTACTAAAAGAACAACCTGCAGATGATTTAAATTAAGTATAAAAAGAGTTACAATCTAGTCCCATATTATTTGGGAAGATTTCAATTAGTCTGTTTCCTTTGTCAGCTTGAATCTTCAAATCCCTACATTTTTTTACCTCTTTTTCAGCTTTTGTGATTGTTTTTATTTTTTTTTTAGTTATATGTAGTAAAATATTTTTCTTTGCATATTTAAGTGTGAAGAATACAAATAAGAACATAGTAGTTTTAACTCTGGAGAAGTTTTTTAAAACCAGTCAAGTGCTCCAATGGCAGAAGAATATGACAAAGCTGGCAAATCTGAAACCCCCTCAAGGGGGAAAGAAAAATTGAAATTACTCCAGCTGCAAAGCCTGATCCCAGAAAACTAGAGCAGTGTATTCCTTAAGCTCTGCTCTTGGACTGACCAGAGAAAGTTGAGATTTATTGTTCTGAACTTTAGCTCTCCTGGCTTGGTTGTGTGGCCCTGCCTGGGTGAGGGGAGGCCGTGTCCATCAGTCTGACCCCGCTCACGGGCGCAGCGCGTCCCAAACCTTCCTGAGCGCAGCCGCGGTTTCTGCCCTGGCGCTGCCTCCCCGAGGAGCCTCGGTGGGGCTCCTTGTGTGCAAACAGGGAATTTGGCAGGAGCTCAATCCCTTTCAGCAAAGTTTTTGTGATATATTATTATCCATAAGGGAACTTCACTTCCTTTACTAGAACAGTGCAGCATCTCATTTTATTCAGTTCTTGTCTTCCCTCTGTCCTCTCTCTCTCTCTTATCATTTTCATATGCTGTTGTCTATCAGCTTTCATGGGAAGATTGCTGTTTCAGAAGATTAAGATGAATCTAATTTTATGTTTCAAATCCACATAAAACACGGGTAGTTATGGAAGCTTGGACTCATTGTGACAGCAAATTCAGCCTCGAATGCCCTGCAGGGAATTATGTCTTAACATGTTGTATCTCTTTTTCAATGCCTGCAAGGCTATTTCTTCATCACCATGTAAACTGCATGGTGGGGAATGCCAACAAAAAATAAGATGCGGTGGAAGATAAAAATTCAGTGTAAATAAGGTGTAAGATAGACAGTAAGCTACAAATGGCTTGTTCTATTTAACCATACTGGGTGGAAAACAGAAAGAGGGGCACATTTCTGATTATCTCACAAACTTAAAAAAAATCTATTTAATAATATTTGTTGACAGTATCAGTAATAAGCATTGGAATTCAGCTCACTGACATCTGATGCAGTTAAAAAACACACTAAAAAAAAAAATACGCACCATAAACCAGCGTTATATTTGTATGTGATGGTAAATGTTTGTTTCTAGCAAAATTCCCTTTGGGAAGAGGTGGGGGATGGTATGTGATTCTGCTTTTTCATTTGCAGCAATCACTAATTTCAGATGAGTTGTTAGACCACACGCGAGTAATTTTCCTAAACAATGGCTTCAATTAGCGGTCAGATCCAGCTTGTTGGTGTTTTACCCCGGTCTGTACAATAGACATTTTGCAGATGTCATGCAGTGTTCTTCCAACAGCTGTGTGAGATTTCCTTCTGAAGAAAGTGTTCAGCAGAGGGAAGTTGGGGGGCCCATTTGCAGAGACGCAGGCCTGTGTTTGAATGTTTAATTACAGAGATTGCAGGCAGGGCTGCTGCTGCCTGCCACCACTTAGCACTTACACAGAGGGCTGAGTGAGGAGTGGGCTAATGTATTTGAGAACATGTTTGTTAAGACCAACTTGCAATTCATTTTGGCTGTCATTGTTCATAAAGCTGGATGGGATTCTTCCCCACGTGCGCAGCAAAGAAAATAAAAAGGAGTTTTCATCCCCACAAGAAAAAGAGAATGTATCTTTTGACTCCAGTGAAAGCAGTTATTTTTAAAATATATATATATTAAGAAGAGATTGTTAAATATTTTAACCAAACCTAGCTGTATAAAATCATCTTTTTCACAAATATTTTACAGTTGGGTATTGACTTCATTGGGAAGAAGTAAAGATCACTTCAGTCAGAACTTCAGCACAGAACCGTGCAAATCCAGGCAATGTGAAAATATTTAGGCAAGATCCCTGGCTGTATGAATGGGGGAGGTGTGGCTTATTAATATGGATCTATGTATTTATGCTTGAATTAGTGTATCTGAGAGAACAAATGACTTTGTGCTGGACAGGCTATATACACAAAATTACTTCTCTTGTGACAAGAGAAAATGGAACATAAAATCTAATAGACAATAAATCTGGTTTATATCTTCCTGTCTCTTTAATCAGGAAAGAATCTGGCTATTTTTAACTATAGGGTCCAATTATAAAGTGAAATGTAATGTTCTTTCTTTATCAAAAGTGTCAGGAAAATATTTTAAGGGTCAAATCCTTAGCCACTATAAATTAGGAGAGTGTGCTGATTTGTACCAGCTGAAAATCTGACTTTACATGTCCTTAAATTTTCAGATTTATCTAGCTCCTGAAGTTTGTGTGTGCACATGCATCTCTCAAAAATACGTGATTTTTTCTGATTATCAGCTTATTGTTTGGAGGCAGTAGATTGTAAAATACACTTCCAAAATGTCTCATGGATGCGTTCTGTCAAATTTATTGATGTGAGTAGTGTTGAAAATGATGTTAAAACTCATAGGTCCACAGATATTAATAGAGCTATTGATTAAGCAAGTATCAATTTAAGAATAATTTGGCAACTTGGTTACTGGATAATGGAAAAGTAGCGAGGAGGGGACTTTGAGAAGGGGGACATGGCATGAGAAGTGAGACCCCAACAGGTACATTCTGCTTGCTCTAGTGCTTTGGTTGTCACTGGCTCCTGGGTAGCAAGGAAAAAATACATGGTTAAGCATTCTTTTAGTTAGTAAAGATTTAAGGCAAGCAGTTGAGTCTGCTAAGTGATGTGTGCATTAACAATAATTTTAAAAAGTTGTTTAAAACACATAGATATCAAACTCTAAATATCTCCTTCCTCTGTAGCCTTATCACAGCGTGCTGCAGCCAGACATGTCAGATATTATGGTCTGAGCAGCACTGATAAGCTCAGTTCTCCAATGTGAAATCTCCAAAAACACAGAAGAGAGAGCAGAGGCTTGGTTGAGTCACTGGGTAGTGCTTTCCTTTGCCTCAGCACTAGGCCAGAGCTCAGGATGACTGTTTGCAGCTGGAGGCACTTTTACTCTAAGATGAAATGCCCGTGTGCTGGTGGTTATTAATGAATCCCTGACACTCTTCCTGAGAGCCTCAGCACCATCTCTGCTCCACCAGGCAACCTGTGCTCCTCTGGAAAGCTCCCTCTCCCTTCCTGAGGGCACAGCTTTGCAGATGCTGGCACCAGGGCATTCTCATTGGCAGGCCCACACCTTTGAAACTGGCTCCCTGTGTAGCTACACCTAGGTGTGAATTCCTCATCAGCTGAGCTCGGGGAGCTGGCTCTCCCTGCAGCCTGCATCAGGAGGGTTGGAGTGCTCTCCATCTCCCGAGGACAATGACAATTGGGGTTCCAGCTCAGTGGCACACTGATGAGTGCCCTGCATTTAGCCATGGTTGTAATAACAGCAATTGTTTTCCTTAAGCCTTCTGAATTTTCAGTAATGACAAGAACTGGAACATGTCAAGGCTGACCCCGTTCTTGTGGTTTCCTGACCATGTGTCTTTGGGACAGGCCCAGCTGAGGTCCTGCTGCCTTTGAAAATTTGCCTCATTAATTAACAGGGCACAGAACAGTTGGCTGGTGTTTTGGTGCTTTGTTTAAGGAGGTAAGAACTGGGAAGAAAACAATGTTATTTGCTACTGGAAAAATTTGCTACACCCTTTCAGTGTTGTTGAAGGATGTAATTCAGAGACCAGCAGAAATCCTTTGTTCCGGTTACTGCTTTATGACACCACTACAACTTTCTATAAGGATTTGCAGAAGTACAGGTGCACCCTCTGTAGAAATCATCCAGGTAATAAGGAATTTTCCCAAAAGGGCTCAAAAATAAAAAAAAATTCTGGAGTAATTTCATCTGCAAAGACGAGTTAATTTACAGATGAGCTTATTTTATAATTCAGTTGGCCCACCCATAATGTCAGCTACATTTTTGTATGAATCTAAGAAATGAGCTCTCTTCTGAAAAATACTCCTGTTTTTCCTAGCCCAGCCTACACAGACTCTTACAGAACACCATTAGTAGTGTCGTTCTCTATATGCAAAGACAGGATATGGGTTTTTTCCATACTTTTAGCTAGTGCCACTTAAAGTTTTGTAGATGGAGCCGGAGCCGTGGTGTCTAGGAGGCCAAGCATTCTGACAGGCTTGCTTAAGTGCAGCAATTCAGGTTTCATAGCTAGCTACCCAAGGGGACTGTGGACTAACAGCATCCTCCTAGATTGGTTCTGTATGTTGGGAAAGTCACAGGAAGTCGGAATGAAATTGCCAAATACCCCCGGGCCTCAGACCTATATGGTGGCATCACTGCTGAAAAATAATAAAAATGATGCTAAAACATACTATCCCCAGTGAAGCAAATAGTCAATAAAGAACAGGATCTGTGCAGAATTGATTGTATTCATAGTGAGATTTTGGCTGGTTATAGTATCAATTAGAGTTGTATTAATAGGTACAATTCTGACTTTATGCTGGCATTAATTTTAATGATGAAAGTTATCAGTCAAAAAGTAAAGCAAAGATATTTGCTGTAATGGTTTCATAGCCTGGACCTTCCATAAGTTAATGCAGTGCACTCTTTTTGAATGGATTGCCTGCTGAGAAACAATCCTGCAGTTTGTCTCAGAGCCTATAATTCACTTTTTAAACAACAGAAGTTCCCAAGGCACTGTGGTGACTCTGGTCCACAGGAATGGGCTGTTCCTTCCATTGAGACTGCTGTTGTTTGCATGTAAAACAGCATAAACAAGATCTTCCAAATATAGATGTGCTTGTGTGTGTGTTGGAAAGGGCAGGTGCAAACTTTACTGAGAAAAAGTGAGTGCATGGGGGTATCAGACTTAATTCAGGAGGACTGCAGCGCTCTTAGATTTCCTGTGTGTGCAAGTCAAGTCTATATACACTTTATAGGTTAAAACAAAGAATGTGTTGTGTAGGGAAAGTTCCTCACTGAATAAGTTCTGGCCCTGGTGAGCAATCTGTTGTGCTAAGTTGTCCTAAAAGCCTCTAAAGGATCAGCGCGGTGGCTCCTCTGTGACCAGATGGGCTCCAGACCATGCCTGGCTCTGCACACCCACTCAGGCCACAGCTTCACCTCCACCAGTGTAGCTTCACCTGCACAAACTGTGTAGGAGAAGGGCAGGAATAAGTTGCACTGCCTATCTGTGACACAGATTACTTCCTCTGAAGAGCTGGGATAGTTTCATTGACCTTGGCTGCACGGTTGGAAAAAGAGTTGATGACGGAATTTGTTGTTATGTGAGTAGACTAGCAGCATGGTTTGGCTTTTTTTTGATTTTCAGGGAGGAAGCTGAGTGTTTGTGAACTTGTAAAATAGATGCACGGTAAATTCTCAGCTGAAAATGGTCTTTAAAAAAAAAAAGAAATTGAAATGCATTAGGACACTGCAGACGGCTCCCCTCCCGATGAGCTTCGGTAAAAAAAGCTCTACTTTAACCCCCTGCACGGGGATTTTCAAGCCAGATATTATGACAGAAGAAAACAGGAGGTTATTTTAATGAAATGGGAATAGAAGAGAATGGAGTTTGGTTTCAGATGTTGTATGTATTGTGAGTCATCCCAATGCTTTTATGTTAGATTCCTGAGTTACACCAATCAATGAAATTGGCCTGTGCTTTTCTCTCCCTTTCTTCATTTAAATGTCAAAGTGAAATTCAAAGGCTTGTGCAGAACTACTTGAGTCATTCAGAAGATCACTGCCCCACTGGGGATTCTCTTTGTTTCAGCACTTGAACACTATTGGTTTTATTATCTCCATTCAGGTTTTGTGATTATTCCCATCCATAGCCTCCTAACAGCCATTAGAGATGCAGACAGAGCAAGAGTTCTGCCTTTGCATTGCATGAATAAATATAAATACTATTTTGTGACTTGTCAACAATATCTGCTAGTGATGCAATGGTAGAATATTCTGGGTGCTAACAGCCCCATTTGTGAGATATTTATCCGCCTTCATTCCTCTTGGATTCACTGGCATTAACAGTTCCCAAGACCAGGTGTTTTTTCACTACACTGGAAGATGCAGAGGAACAATAATAATGATGATCACTGAAGTTACAAAGTATTTTAGCTCAGCTCCAAAACAGCCACTAATTACTTCAGCTCTAAAGTTGCTCAAGGTGAGGTTCCACCTTACAAATCTTTTGATGGTTCGAGTCGCTGTTGGTCTTTTCTGGACAAGTTTAGGTCTTCATGAACCAGTGCATAGCAGGAAGAACGACAGGGAGAGCAGGAGAATGGGGTGGAATTCCCTTAAACCAATTCTTCCATTGAATCATTCATAGCAAGGAAATGGAGAAAAAATTCAGTGCCTAATTAGAGAGGCCTTGAGGCTTGTTGAATGTACTTAAAGTTGCAGGTTTTTATGGTTGGGGGTTTGTTTGTTTGTTTGTTTGAACTATTAAAAAAAAAAACAACCAAAGTTGGAATTGCACACGTATCATGGACTGTGATATCTTCTCATTACAACCTGATTTACAGTCTGCTGTGAAGTTGTGCAGAGACTGTTCCTTGCCTGCATTAGGGACTGAAGGAACTCCATACCTATTGATAAGGAATTAAGAGCTCCTTATGCCAGTGATAAGGCCCCACAACTCAAAGCAAATTAAAATATCACTGCAATTTTTCATAAAGTTAAGGCAATATTTTTAATGATGAGATAGATGCATGTGCAAGTCTGAGCCACTTCAGCTGCTGCTGGTGGTTTCTAGTTGTGGTTTATTTGGAAGCAGGTGGGGAGGAATGAAAGACTGGTTTGTGTTCAGAATGTAAAGCAGACTTGCTTCTGGTTCTTCTCTGGCACTAGTGTGACATCTTCAGTCTGGGTGGTCTTCCCATTGTTCATCCCTGTCATATCAGATCACCTGTAAGAGAAATCCTTTAATTAATTTGCAGTTGTGCTTGAGACAGATGAGCTTGGCAGGAGAAAACATAGGCAGCGGTGCTGAGTTTTGGATTTGACTCTGAGAGTCTGTGTTGTGTTTTCCCTGAAGTGAAACCTGTTTTCCAGGTCCCACTTGGAGCTGCTGGGAAAAGCCTGTCTCCTGCACATTCAGCCTCCAGTTAAACAAAAGCTTCAGTAGAACACAACTTGTGAGTAGGATGGAAATTATCAAGTCAATGGGGAAAGTGTGGTGCAGGAACAGAAAACAGACCGTGGAGGTGGCTTAGACATATCGTGTGTCAGTTAAACAGATAGCTCTGGTTTCTAACTCAGTCTGTGTCAGACAAGATTTAATTTTGTCCAGACTAGATAAGTAGTGCTGGTGTTTAGTTGTAGGCAGTGGAGTGGCAACTGATGGCTTCAGTTTATGTTTTTGACAAGGTGTAGTCTCTGGTTTTGTTCTGGCAGGGAGAACAGACATTGCAGGGAAGGTCTGGAACTGGAAAAGACATTCCCTTTGCTCCTGGCAGGGAGTGGAATAACAAAGTTAATGTTCCACCCCGTTTTTAAATCCTGTTTTCTATGATATGGCTGAACTGTAGACAGAGATTTGCCTCTCTCTCAATATGCTGTGATGTGAATGAAAGCCTCATGGATTCAAGCAACAATGGGAACTTTGGAAGGAAACAGCACTTAGCAATAGTGAAAATTCCAGTTTTATGTTGCAGTATGTGTGCAGTTTTTTTAAACCAATATGTTATAGTCCATTCAGTGTTAACCTAAATGGAAAAAAAAATGCTGTAGCAGATACAGCTATCACTTATTTTGGTATTTCCACTTGAAATTTGCTTGGTAATATCAATCTGCAATGCAACAGTCATTAACCCTCATTAACCCTGTAGAAGTATGATCAAGACAGGTGTTCCCAATAGGACAAATAGAAGAGAGGTCTTATGCAGTAGGCCATGAAGTAAGTTGAAAATTATCTCCAAATAAATCTTAAAGATGAAACTAAGTGAAAAAGCACAATAAAGTAAGGAAAGCATGGTAGTGCTGAGACAAGCAGTAATTCATTAATGTTTGTCTGCAGAAAAGTAAAGAAACTCTGCGTATCTGTTTTTCTTAATTATCTGGTTGACCTCAGTGAAAAGAAAAGCTGAAGTTAAATGCATAACATTTCTCTTTACAGTGTTTTTTCTCAGTTCCTTTCTTATGAGTACCCATGTGGTTTCTCTGCTTCTAAGCAGAGTGATAGCTCCAGTCATTTTAATAACCTCTGAGAAAGTGCTTCAGGACATATTTGCAGAGCTGAGGTTGCCATGCCACAGCCTTGTCTCCTTACCATGCTCCAGATATTGAACCTTCCCGTAACTACAATTACAACATAAACCACAAAATGTAGATTTACAGATTGTTTCAACAACACCCATTCAAATTTACTTATATTTACACTAGAAAAATTAGGGTAAGTGCTATTGTGACCAGAGACAGAGACCGAGATCAATAACCAACCAATTCTTGGCTAATAAAGCACTTCTCTAAGGTCTATGGTTGCTTTATTCTGACTTTGAGGTTGGCCTCTAATGTCTTATCCATTGACTTTTCCCGTAAATATGTCTAATAGAGACCAAGCTGAACCCTGAGACAAAAAGATACACTCTGTTTGGTAAGAATTGCTAATTAAGTTGGTATGTAAAATCTGTAGCTGCTCTCTGCTTTTAGCTGGTCTTTGGAGGCAGATATGAGCCTGTAACACAGGGACAAAAGTCAAAAATTAATTCTAAATGTATAGGCAGGGGCTTCCTAAAGTGGCAAGAAGTTAAAATCCACTTATTTCTTATCTTTTCAGTATGAGAATCTTGTGCAGTAAGAAAAATGACTGCTGCAGAACACATTTGAGGTGGTGTAACAGGATATCTCTGTCATGGACTCTGGTCATATATATTTTACATACATCGATTAAAAGATAAAAGGCTTTTGTTTTGCTTTGTTTTTGACAAGAGAAACAAGTTAGCATTGCCTTGCTTGTGCTAATCCATAGGAGCTATTAAATTAAAATTTAGGGCCTGTGTGCTCTTCGCTGTGTTGCTCCAAGCCCCATCCAGCCTGGCCTTGAGCACTTCTAAGGATGGGGCAGCCACAGCATCTCTGGGCAAACTGTGCCAGAGCCTCCCCATCCTCACAGGGAAGAATTTCTTCTTTATATCTGATCTGAATCTACTCTTTTTTCAGTTTAAAGCCATTCCACCCATGTGAAGTGTGTTCATTGGAGCTGTTGGAGTAAAGAAAGGTCAAACTCCAGCTGTTCTTGCTTTTGGTCTGGAAAGAGTGGAAGAAAAACCAAAGGTTATGACCAGAAGGGTTCAAATTTCTGTGGTAATGGCCTAGTCTGATGGGATACTTCATCTGAAGCAGCCTGTACATTGAGTGATAGTGAGTTTTGGATCAGAAAACAGGCAAACACCCCTTTGAAAGGCATCTGGTGACCCAGTGTGAGTAGGTAAAGCTGGTGAGGTTCCATTAGCAACACTGATGTCATGGTGGGTCACAGCAGCAAATCATGTTCCTCTCACTGAAAATGTTAAATAGTACAGAAGCAAAATTGTTGTCCGATTCAGATTCTGTGTACATTACACCATCTCTGAGTCCCCTTGACATCAGAGCTAGGAGAATGTACCTACCCAGCCTGCTTCCCCACCTCTGTGGGACTGGCAGATGAATTAAGACGTGCTGCTGTGGTTATTTAAACCTGCATTTCTGGTCTTGCTCATCTGCATTGCTTTGCAGACTCCTCAGGTGGCAGGGCAGGTGTGTGACAGAGTGGATGCAAGTCCTGTTTTCAGAGCACTGCTCCTCAGCTTTGAAGACTTGGAATGGAAAGCTTGGTGCCTTGCTGATCTAGACAGGAGAGCCTGATAAACTCAGCTTTGTAAGGGAAGAGGGTAACTTTGTGAGGTTAAACCACTGGTTTTACTTTAATCCTTGTTTGGAGGGTGAGAGTGTCACAAAAGATAAATCATGCTACTTGTCGAGTACAGACTTTTGATAGGGTGACTTTGGAGGGTGGCTTTCTTTGGTGGTTCCTCATGGTGCAGATGATGTGACAGCACTTTCAGGGATGGTTATAACCCCCCCATGCTCAGGGCAGGGCTGTGCCTGGTATTGCAAACCTCACATCTGTATCTGCCTCTGGAGCATTTAGAGGTTGGACAGGACCAGACAAAGAATGCAGAGCCTTGGGTCTGATGGAGTTTGGAAGCTGTTAGAGTCAAACTGAGGTCAGAGAAGATTACACAACTCAGACTTGTGGGTCCGACCCAGTTGTCTTGGTTGTTGCTACTTTATGCAAGTGGATTCCACAGAGGAGGAGCAGCTGCTGGATGTTCCCTTGCAGGTGACAATATTCTGTTCTATCCATATTAACCACTGAGAAGTGGTAGTGCATTCTTGCCATTTTCACTTGGAGTGTCACACACTTTCCAAGTGATGTGGCTCTGTCAGAATTAGTCGTGCTTGCATGAGAAGATCTCTGTATTGTTACAGTGAACAAAGCAATTAATATGTCTTTAATTTACACCTAACAAAACAAAAAGCATGCATTTATTCCATATGACACGTAGACAAATTTTTCTTTAAAAACAAAGTTTCACGCTGTGAGTACAATTAGTGTAATTGTCAGCTCTTCTCTAAAAACAAATATGTATTAAGAGAAAAGCCAGTATTGTGCCCTCCTCTGGTGTGAAAATGAGACAATCAAAATCTATTGTAATTACCTCAGTGATATTATAATTAGCAACGATTAAGTTATTCCATGCTGTTTTATTCCTCTTGGCTACAATTAAAAAAGTATATATCTTTCTGTTGCACATTACCACTGATCATTTTACCTCCATACATGTCTCATAAGTGGATAAATTAGAAGTAATTTTAAAGCACAACTCCGTTAAAACATATATCTTTCTATTTAACTGCTTTAACCCTTTGCAAGATCCCTACATCTTTTAACATCTGTGAAAAATAGCCTTGTTTGTTTGTTTTTAATACTCTGTGGGCCATTAAAACAAAGCCATAAAAATGTGGAGAGTACCCTACTTGCTGGTAATGAATGATCTAGGTTTTCAAAAGTCACTATCCTAAGTGACAAACGAGTGGTGCCAGAGATGCTCTGTGAGCAGGGACTCAGCATCACACCAAAATCCCTCTGGAATCTGCATCCCTCCATCTGTACCCCCAGTGGGTTTCTGGCTGGGAGGCGTGCTTTGGGCAGCCAAGGTCACATTTTTCAGATGTAGTGATTTGCATTACTTTCAGGAAGGAGAGAGAAATACTGGAAGGGATATATCTCTACCTGATAGACCAGGTATAAATAGTCCTTAAACATTTGCTGCTGCAGAAACCTCAGGTTTAGCTTCATTTTATTCCTGACAGCTGGTGGGTCCATGGGCTTTCCTTATCCAAGGACTGAAGTACTCCCAACCCTATTTTTTTTTCCCTAAAAGAATGCTTCACCTTGTGAAAAAGAATATGGATTAAGCAGGGGAAAGGCTGACCTTGGCCAATCTAGCATTTCAAGCCTTCAGGTGTAACAGAGATCAGTATTGTCAAAATACTTTTATTTTATCAGAAAAGATTACAAGATAATTGACAAGCATCTGTGTCCTAACCATCAAAGCAAAGGCACTCACAACTCAAAGGTGACTACAACTGATTTCAGAAGTGCTGCAAAAGACCCAAATTCGGTGTCCAAGAGGAGAGCAGATTCTTAAATCAGACAGGTAGGAAAATTCACCAGCCAGTTTTACAAAAGATAATAAAAACCCCAAAATAACTCCCCCAAAATTCAGCCACAGTCAGTTTCCCTAAATGAATGATTGCATTGCTGACCAAAAAGAAGCAGCCAAGCAGTCGAAGAATTGTATGATCTGTAGATCTAATGTGTCAGCTCTAGGTGGAAATTCTCAGTTCTTGTGAAACTCTCTGTCCTGTTTGCATCCCCAGTATGTTACAAGAGTTAGTTTTCAATCCTGATGCTATCAGACTTGAAATCTCCTTCTCCCACTGATCATCCAGCCTAGCAATGCTTATTTTGGCACCACTCCAGGACTAAACATGGCAAGTCCTGGACCTTGGACCAGTGTAATTTTCATTCCCTGCTAAGCGCCTACATTTTTAACCACACAGAGGCAGAGCTCAGAGCCTCAGGCTTCCTTTGTGTGCATGTCAGTGATGTTAATAATGTCTCTATTGGTATCTTGTCTCTGAAGTGAACTCCTAAGGCTTTCATTTTGTGAGTGGAAATCCTTTCTAAAAACGATTCCGTCTCTGACTCTGTGTGGGGTGCTGCAATCCAGTCTCATTAGAGGCAGAGAAAGCTCTCAGGCCAGCAATGGAAAGACAACAGGAAACTTTATTTCATCCAACTTTACCCCCAAAATTGATCTATGATTCGCTTTTTTATTTTAGTCATTAAGTGTCTGGATTTCAGATCTCATACTAAAAGGTCCTGTCCTGAGGTTCAAAGTCCTTTTTTGTGGGAGTTAATGATGTTATTCACCTTGCAGGTTGATAGTGCTACGAGTGCTATTCTGAATATGTTGGGGAGCTGCTACTGAATTCCAGAGTACCACTAATTCCTCCTTTTCACATTGGTGAGGGGAAGTGTGTCCTGAGTGGGAGCTTCTGGCTGAGCCTAGGGGCACATTTACACATTGAACCAGCTACAACACCTGTGTGAGCAGAGGATGCAGTTTAGCTCCTGCTGCAGCTGACTGATTCTTCTTTTAGCTTGCAACTCATTCTTTCATCTTTGCATTTTCTATTTGGAACAGTTGGGGATGTTTTTAGAAACCTGTGTGCACCACATGTAAGAGAAGACACAAATAGGTAAAATAGAATAGAGAGTAGATCTCTCCAGCAGTGGAGCATGTGTGTAATACTAATGATATTTATTTATGTCAAATGTTGGCTGAAAGTCTCTTCCTGTAAGTGACCAGCCTCGGAAGTGGCAGGTGGGAGTTGGAAAGCACCTGGATGCTGTAGGAGCCTGTCAATGCCCTCATTTATGTTGCATTTCCCTCCCAAATATGCTTATGCTTCACTAGGTTTGAATGCCTTGTCTTCAAGGCGTTCCTGCCCCCTCAGATGCTCCTTAGACACTCCTGTGTTGGTATGATTTGGAGTTTTAAATGCTACTTGTTTACTTACTGAGCACTCACTCAAGACCAAGCATTGTGCAGGAGAAAAGCATAGCTCTGGAGTCTCAATGTTCCTGATTTTGAGAGGTTTTAAAGGCTTCTCTGCACGTAGCCAGATGTGCATGTGCTGGGCAGAGTTATTTATACACACCATCGAGTAGCAGTGCTTCATTGCTGGCCTTATGAAGATTGCCTCGTAAAAGAGCTTGGCAATGGGGTTATCAAAGTTAATGCTACATGAAAAATAGTGATTCTTACCAGTCTGCTGCAAGTGGGACATGCTGTTGTCGTGTGGATGGCAGTCGTTTTCATTCCTGGCTTTTGGGTTTGCCTGACCTTGGGAGTACCACCAGCCCTGTTTGCAGTAAGGGGTTGGTTCATTAGCACCAATGCTTCTCTCTGTCACTGAAGGTCTAACAAGTGTCAGTGGTGACTGGTGTCAGGTTGGGAATGTGCTGCAGGGATGCAGAGGCACTCATTCAGTGCTATCATACTGATGTTGACATACAGAACTAGCTGGATTTTCAGAGCTCACGGAAAGTCTTCATCCTCTCATCCTCTAAGGATTCTCTTTTCCATTTAATGTGGAGGACTGAGTCTATGCCATCTTGCTGACAGTAATACAGAATTAGCAAGCTAATCCTGTTCCTCACTGATGATCAAAGGTAGGGCCTTGTAAAATGAGAAAAGAAAAACGCATGGACCAGAGTGACGAAAATAAACTGAGAATAACTCAGTTATTGTTCCTGCTGCTGGTGAAGTGCTCAGTGCCATGCTGACAATGAGGAGCAAAGCCAGAATGAGCACTTTCCTGTTAGCATGAATGTAGCCCATGTCGTTAGAGTACGGAAATGATTTTAAGTAGTCGGAGCTGTGCTGCCTTTTGTACACAAGAAAGGCTAATCCCATTAAAAGTAATGGTCTGAGATTGCTCACTCCAAGTACTGTTAATGAGTTAAGTTTGCTCGGTGTGTAATGAGTGCTCCGTGTTCTTTATGTCCTCTTTGCTGATGAACCGCATAGCAGGAGCTGTCACAAGCTTAATTATGAAAATTTCCATGAGTGGAAATATCATTTAGGAAGCAGAGGTAAATAAATGACATTTGTGGGCATCGTTGGGTGGAGCATAGAGGGCACTCTGCTCTCCTCAATTTTCTGGTAGAGCTCAAATTTAAGCCTGAGTTACTTAAATTTTCATAATGTCAGACCTAAAAAGCCATGTGAAAAATTGTATTTTCGTGTGGGTGCAACTGCTCAAATTCAGAGCCGGCCTCTTTTACAGCACAACCTAATTTCTCCTTAGCCCGTAAAGGATTTTGAAACCTGTGAGATTATTAACATCTGCTTTCTCCTTTCTTGCCTGTTTGTGAGCTTTCATGATCCAAACTGCAAAATCCCCAAATCGTGCTCCTGTCTCTATTTAAATCCATTAAATTTTGGCTTGGATGTAAACATCGCTTGTATATCCATTTGGTTATCAAGGGTCAAACTGGGCAAATTCTTCACATGAGGCATTTGGCCAGCCCAGAGGAGATGCAGGACACACTTGCCACAGCATTTGATACGTGTGGGCAACCAGCGAGTGTTTGGAGGAGCAGGTCCCAACTTAGACTGAGTCATTATGCAATATTTCTTTCACACCATGGAAATAATTATATTGATTAAGGCACCTTGGAAGGGACAGAAAAGCATCTTATGCATATGCAGGAGGGTAACAGTTTAGAGTTTTCTATCTTTGTGCTATTGAACAGGAGTGTTTGATCAGCGATACAAATGCTGCTTGGCAAGGAATGTTGACTGTATCAGACAACATATGGTTCTAGAGTACACATTTGCAAATTAAGTGGTATCTGGTCACAAAATGTGTTCACTTTTTATTTTAAAACACACTCCATCCCCCCATTTTCAGTCATAGCCCATTTAATTCAGTGAGTAGATTATTCAATAAAAAACACTCTTGGATATAAGACAGCTCCGATTCAATATAAAAAAAAAAAAATCTTAACAGTGACATTAATAACCTCAGTTCCAAGCTCAGAAATTGTTAGCCAGATCAGCCTCCAGCACCGTATTAATGTATCCATGAAAAGGAGGAAAGAAATTGTAGGTGTTTTTATTTTATATCCATATCTAAGCTCCTTTGCTGGTGACAGCCACTTTAAAGCCATCAGCACTTGGGAACTGGGTTGTTTTTGTTTTTTTAATAACGAGGTTTTCAAGCCATGATGGCTGTTCTGTTAATTGGGATGCCATTTGTAAGACCTTGAGACCTGGCTCTGATCATGAAAAAAAGATCAGATGTTATGGGCAGAGATACTAGGTTGAAACCTGCGTATTTAGGGAAAAGCCTGAGTACGAATTTTGCCAACGTTGTCTAATTTGCTTTAAAAGAACAAAAATCCAAAACCTACTTGCAAAATTATCCTAAGCCTCAGGCATACGAACCAAGTCTCGAATCTCATTACTAAATTGCCTTCTGCTTTTCACTTAGGCCCATGTCTGAAAAGACTTTTATGTAACTAAACTCCAGTAGAACTTTATAGGAGTTTAAACTCTCAAAAAGCATGTAGGATCTAGCCTGTTGTATAAATCCATGATAGCCTGACTGTAAAGCACTGTTTTAAATGGTACTTTTGCATGTATAAATAAAATCAGGCCTGTTAGATAGAGTTTACTTTCACTGGGTTGAGGCTGTTCTGCCGTGTGACATTTATTAGATGACAAAATTAGCCTGTCCCACCTGGTATTGCTCTGTTGGAACTCTTCCCTCTTTGTATTGCAATTAATTTCCTACCAAGGCTGCAGCAGAACAGTATCAGTGCTTTGATTTTCAGCAGTCTTGTGAGACTAAGTTCTGGGTTCTCTTAAAGTTCCTATTAATTCAGCTACTGTGCAAAATAAAAACAGGGCATCAGTTCTTTGTCATGTATGGAGTGGCAGACCTCAAACTACAGCCAAAGCAAGCTTTGCTTGCAGGGATAGTCAAGTAACTGATGTTTTCATAGGGTTAAAGGTGTTTCTGTCATGACCTCTGCTCTCAGGAATGCAGAATTTGGTGGCTCTTACTGCTTATTTCTCATAAA
This sequence comes from Irena cyanogastra, assembly GCA_013397155.1. NCBI lineage: Eukaryota > Metazoa > Chordata > Aves > Passeriformes > Irenidae > Irena > Irena cyanogastra. Next base: position 510,759 of record VWZV01009807.1, on the reverse strand, counting down.
TTCTCATTAATTTCTTTCAAATTCAAAATGCTGATAGCTGTGAAGTAAGGAGGCGTGGATGCTGAAAGGTCCCTGAGCAATAGATGTTGAACAAGTTGTTGAACAAGAGAATTGGATGGCTTTTTTCATCGTTCTGTATGTAGTATTGATTGATTGGAGTTTGAGTAGGTATTGGTTTTAGATAAGCAAGACAAAGTGAAAGATGAACAGCAGCCAGTGAGGATGAACACTGAAAAGGACTGTAAAGATGGTATCTTGTGAGGATCTGGCTAGACACAGTTCTGCTCTCTTCTGGGCTGCCTTAAATCTAAAGTCACTTCAGACCTAATGGACTTCAGACCTAAATCTAAAGTCACCGCAGACCTAATGGACTAACTTCAAGGAGAAGATAAATTTAAGAGAGAAACTCAGTTTGGGGTGGTAGAAGGGCCAAAACTCAACAGTTCGACCTATCAAGGATATTATGTCAGTGAGTACATTTGGGTTGCACACCCTAATTTTCTGGTTGGTACTAGTAATGACATAGAAAATAGGTGGGAGATGGGCAATTCTCACTTGGGGGCAGTGACAGTGAGGGAAAGCTTTGGGTGAGAGAGGGGATTGGTGAGAGCCCTAGAATAGGGAATGCAGATCTGGGCCTTGCTTGACCACAGATATACCATGAAAATCTGTGCCAGTTAAACAAGACTTCTCAAACTCTGTTTTTAACTTTTTTTTTCCTGTCCTGCTCTTCATTAGCAGTTTCTAATAGTGCCTGGCTGAAGGGACTCTCGACTTCAAGTGGAGCAATATACATTTGTTCTGTAATTAAGAAATCAAATTAGCAGGAGTGTGGATGTCATCCATCCACTTCATGCCTTTAGGACATGAAAGTAATAAATTGACAGTCTCTCTGAGCCCAGTGAGATGCAGAGATGGGTGTAGAAGACCTTGCAAGGATAATTGCACAAGCAGCCCAGGGAGAAGGAAGTGAGTTTGTGAGTGCAGTACTACACTGTAGGACTGACAGCAAGGACTGCCATGCTCTGAGAATAATCAGTTTGTGATGGGGATCCTGCTTGTTCACAGCAGAATTGGAGAACAGTTTAACTCTGGAGAATCTTTTCTCTTGAGAAACGGGGAATTTCTGTTAAAATCATTCCAAGCTAGGTACTGGGGGTGGTCTTGACTACAAACATCCTGAGTCTGACCTTTCCTAGACTTGAAAACTTAAAAAACACCTCACAGAGTGGAGGTAACCACGGTGCACTGTGGTTACTGCTGTGTAAGCAATGCCAGCCCATCCTCCTCAGCACCACCAGCCTTTTGTTTTCCTTTTTTACTGAGATTAGAAAGCAGAGCATTAAACTTTGACTGTGCAGTCCTTTGCTGTATGTCACAACCTCTAATGTTAGAAAAGCCACCCCTTTTACTTAAGCACTTAATTCAATTTTTATTGCGCAAATTACGCTTACCCAAGCAGTGCTGTTTAATTGATTAATAAATTACCATCGACTGTCAATGCTCTTGGATTTCCTCTCCGTGCTATTGGAGGCACTGCTGACAGTAATTAAATAATCATTTCATCACCAGTGATGATTGAGTTTATCTAATTCAGTAGCTCTCTTATGTACCTAGTGTTAAGTTTGGACTCTTATAGGATTATGTTGATTGATGGAGGAAGACCAGAAAGATAGCTATCATGGGTTGTTCCTTGCATTCATAAGAGGAGGTAAGAGTTGTCCTGATGAGTTGACACATTTTTTTTAAAACCTTGATGCCCGTGGTGCTGTAACATGGCTCATTTAAAGTTCAGCTTGTAGAACTGACTAATTTGTGTTTTCACTAATGTAGAGAAAATATCTAATGAAATGATTGCTGTTCAGGTTAAAAAAAAAAAGAAAAAGTAAAGAGGAAAAATCCAGCTTAATCACATTATCCTAAGTAAACCTTTAAAAATAATAGCATATATATCCACATACAATATGCTTAAAAATGTATCCTCTGTGTCTCATCAAGTTAATAACTCAATTAACACTTCCTGTTTCATGCACTTCTTAAGTAGCATCTTGTATCTCTCCCAGGAACCACCAAGTAACACCAGGTAAAGTGTCCTCCAGTCAGAACAGATATTTGTGTTTGACAAAAATATGACTGAGATAATTGTATTGAGGGAGAATGATGAAATGTGACAAGCAACAGAAAGAGCTCATGGAATTTTCCTCAGAAGAGTTGTCAGGGCACAATTCAAGCCCAATTGATCAGGGATGGCTTTAGAAAAATGAAATTAATTCTACCATCATAACAGAAGCAGATTAAATGAAAGGACAGAAGCTCAGCTACTTGGTGATTTAGTCTTGCAAGTTCTCCTGGAGGCAAAAGTGGCATTTCCAGGCAAAAGTCAACCTTTTGCCATTTGAAGATGAGTGCATAGTATGAGGATGTATAATCTGGGTGTAAGGAAATGCTGTGGAGAACTGTAGGTGATCCCCAGATTCAATGTTGCATTTTTTTTGCTAAGTTTGGGACTAAAATTTCACTGTGAAGTGTGCCATAAGTGAGTGTGATTGTTGGGAAAGCGGGAAAATCTGAAATTAAACATGCAGAAGTGGTGAGTGGCTGACAAAAGATGACCTCAGGGACACGTGTTTTTAGAGGAGCACAGCAGGCTTTGTGTCTGATCACAGAAGGAATGTCTTTGGAGGATCCTTTATTATAATCAAGGGAAATTTTTCCACCACATGCATTACACGTGACATTTAAAATGAAGGCCCAAGTCATGTACAGAAAGTTCCTCTTTCATGAGTACCAGGTGGTTTTGAGTCTGAATTTAATGAGAGCGAAGAGCAAAATACCCTGAAAGGGAGCAGATGAAGCACTCATGCAGCTTTTCTGACAGTGACAAACTATCCAAGCTCTGCACTTTTTGCTTTATGATGCTTCTGTCACCTCCTCAATGAAAATGCCATCTTATTATGTACAGTGGGTGTACATTATTCTATATATATTCTACATCATTTGACTATTTTGGCTCTCCATTAATGGCAAATTACAGTAAAACTCTAAAGGAAATGTCTGTGATGACTCTGTGAACACTGAAAGAATTAATTATGATTGATTTTGCTAATTAAGTTCAGTGGCTAATGTCTTTACAGTAATGGGATGCTTAAAAGACAGAGTCAGTGTTAAGTGTTGTACCTATAGCTGAGTTGAAGAGGTTCACTGCAGGGTGGGTATCCATCTCCATGGACAGGACAGGCTGTCAGGGAGTCACTTCTTTACTGTAGGCTCACGTGCTTTAGATGAAATTTGTGGTAAATAATTATCACTCAAAACCCTCCCTGTTTATGTGGCACTGAATATATTACCTTAAAATGATGTTTCTGCCAGTTCTGTTTTCCTACTAGGTGTAAGGGCTTGGGAATGATTCTGGTCTAGGTTGACTCTCACTCATGTCCAGTGCCTAGAGACTCACTCTTTCCCATTCAACACTGGTTTCCCAGAATTTGCTTTCATTAAATATTTATTAGTGAATCCTTATGGAAGGTGTCTTTGCTCTCTGGCAATTGCCTTCTTTCCTTATTCCCTGTATTGTTCCTGTGTGCCCCTGTTGAATTTAGAAGAATAAAAAAGAGACTAAACCCACCCTGTGAACACATTCTGTGTGTGTGTATGTATATATATAACTGTGGAGTTAGAAGTAGTAGAAGAGAAGATTTGTAATTGATACATATTTTGCTTCAAAAATGCAAAACCCCCAGTTTGGCACTGATCATGCAGGTGGGTGGCAAAAGCTGACTCTGTCCTCGTGACAAACGTACTTCAGATAAAAAGCCTCGACACAGATCCTTCTGAGGCATTGTGTATTATCTTGAACAGGCACCATAATGCCCAGTGTAGATTTGGCCTTGAAAATTATTTCTGTAGCTGGGTATATGTTGCTTTAAAAGAAAGCTGCCACTTTCTATCCCTGTACCCTTGCAGAAGCTTGCCAAAAAAGGTTTCCCTCTTTTTTCCTGCAGAATTATTTGTTTTTCCTGACACAAAGGAGAGTGCTTTGTCATTGTTTTCTGTATAACATTGATGGATTTCGTGTTGAATGGGTATTGGGTTTTAGTTAAACATGACAGGGGAAGAGATTTATAGGCAGCGGCCGCAGAGGTTGTTTGAAAGGCCCAATAATGCTTCAGTGCACAGATGTGTTTTCAGTGTTCTCTGATGGTAAAGAACCAACCGGCTCATATACACTCCACCCTCATTACGGAGCAATCCTTGAAAAGCCCAGTGTTAACAACTATATAGGTTTCTTTCTTTGGAGTTTCAAAGTAAACAGGATTCAAGGAGCGGCCTTATGTCAGGAATGCTGTACTAATGAGGACAAATTATATTCTAATCAGGTTTCTCCATTATTAATTCCCTGTTATTCTGCTCTCTTTTTTTTCCCCTCCTCTCCTCCTCTTTGTGTCCAATTTAAAGTTGCAGAAGAAACATGGGGTGGAGTGTTTTTCTTCTGGTGCTTGTTATTCATATTAAGTAGTCTATTCTGCCTTTCGTGTGATGGTGGGTGTTAAGAATTTAAATCCCCCCTAATGCATTGATAGGATAATATGAATCACCACCCAGAAAAAAATCCTATATGGATCTCAGCAGCTAAGGGGTACTGGTGTGTGGTGTGTTATTTCTACACACTAAACATAACTCATTCTGATTCATTGTGGTCCTACATAATTTTAAAGATTTTCTTAGAGACATTTTCATATTTTGCTTCTGTAGGGAAATTTGAAGAGTTGAGTAGGAATATATAATGCATTATTATAATTGCATTGTTCTTTCTTCGTTCTGCTCTTTTACACACATTCTTAAAGCAAATTCTACAACAAAATTAAAGTACTATTAAAATGTAAGTATGAATAAGTAAATCTTATTTGCATGCATTGCATCTTGTTTATTTTATCTGTGTCTTTTGGTTTGGCTCCTGTGTATCAAATACTCCATCAAGAAGCACATGCCAGTTTGGCTTTCAGTGAACCATGTGAAGCCCCAGCTCACAGAGTGTGTGCTCTCTGTCAACAATCATAATGCTTTTGGGTCCAGATTCTGAAACTCCTGAAGTTTCCACCACAGTCATGTTGTCATCAATCCTTACCTTAAAATCTTCAGCAGATTTGAAACACTCAGGGCATCTTCATCATTTTCCCAGGAGCTGGAGAGCTGCAGGTGACACAGGCACATCTTAGTGGAAGGAAGTACCTGGGTCACAAAGTCCAGTCCTCTGTCACTGCAGGCTACCTCATCATAGAATTCCTTTCATCAAGTGATTAAGCTCCATCTTAAAAGTCATCTGCTATGTTTAGACTTTTTTGAAACCTCCTCCTCAATCCTGACTAGGTACATTGCCCAATAACACCTTTTTTTCTTATCCTACCATTGTCCACAGTTTTTTATTTGTTCTTTATTTACCTGCCTCAGTCTCACTTTGTGTTCATCCTCCAGCCATCATCTCCCTCTCATTCTGCAAGGCTCAATTGACCAAGCCTGAATTGTTCAGTCATCTCTTGAAAGATGGGCTCATTTCTTCCCATCAGTAGATTCTTCTTTCCAATTTGAAAAACTCTTCCTTGGACATCAGTGTTCAAATGTCTGCAACATAAGCTGGGTAAGGACTCAGAAGGAGCTGGTGTCATGGAATTAGCACATCCTCACCTTCACTAGAGAAATCTAACCTACTGGATAGAAAATAATTCCTTGCAGCTGGATATATTATGTTGGTGATTCCCAGCAAGAACAGTGACTTCTTTTCCCTTACTCATTCCCAGTTGCTGAGAATGAATTTCCAGCAGAGATTCTTGTTAGTTTCCACAAAGCCTTGCACTTAGAATTTTTTAATTGAGCCCCTTTTCTCCCTCGAGGTCATCAAATATTTGTAGGATCCTCCACTGTCTTGAGACTGAGGCATTCATCTCTTGAAGAGAACACCCCAAAAGTCCCCCAAACTTATCCCAAAACTCAAGGAGTTCGTTGTATGATGTTGCTTGTACCTCTGTCTTCTTCCAGAGCCAGAACTTCATTGCTCTCATTGGGCAAGCTCACCCGGATTGAAAGCACACAGTAAAGAAAACTCTTACAGTAATTGAAGACTCATAATGCATTTGGGTCTAAATTTTGGAATAAGATGGATAGAGCTGAATGCTGTTTTTGTGTGCATATCAAAAACAACCACAATTGCTCATACAGATAGTTGGGTACACCAGTTTACCTTCAATCTGTAGGTGCCACTCCAGAAGTATAACTGTCATCAAGATAATTCTTTCACATCATCTGTCATAAATCAAATTATAAAATACTTCTGGGATAAATGGATGTCCTACTGCCTTTATCATCTCCGTCCTGAGCCTTTGAGATATTTGCATGTTCTGTAGCACAGAATGACCCTTCTGGAGTGTGGTTTATTCTTACAAGAGTATTTAATAGTTTCTAATCCCAGAAGTAATTTCCTTCAGTCTTGTCTTGTGCTTGGGTTTAGGGCAACATGGACAGAGAAAAGATGCTGGAAACTTAATGCAAGGCCCCTCATGCAAGGCAAATAGAGGTGACAGTCAGCATGGAGCTCACTGCAGAGTGAGAGCCTGGTTTTGAGGTAGAAATACCCTGACCTGTGTCTGCCTTTAGTTCTTAGATCACTATCCTGAATCTGTGGTCGTCATTGTTATAAATATTTAAGTATTTATATTCCTATTAATGTTTTATAGTATTATTTATTAAATACTAGAGTTTAGAGCAATTTCTCATCTGAATAAAAATAGTGCTTTTCATTTAAAGTCCAGCTTGTGCTGCAAAGTATCAATGTAATACAACGTGTTCAAGATGGTTTTTTAATGCTTATTTCCCCCCTCAAATTGGATGCTGGCTTTCAATTTGAATATTGAGCTACCTGAACTGAATTATTTATCAACTCTAATTGGATTTGCAGACAAGTCATTTTTGCACATCTTTTCTAGGAAAAATTGGAATTCTTTCTGGAAACTTCTAAAAAGCATCAGATTGAGGACATAAAGTTAATTAACTTCACATTTCCTGTCAAATTAATTAATCCTTTCTCCTCTTCTCTTCTCTCCTCTTCTCTTCTCTCCTCTTCTCTTCTCTCCTCTTCTCTTCTCTTCTCTCCTCTCCTCTCCTCTCCTCTTCTTTTTGTGGGAAATGATGTTGCAGCTAAAATATGTTACAACACACATCTGCAATCTAAATTTAGGGAGTTTTTAATAATGATTATTAATTATTTGTATTTCTACATTACTTAAATTCTTCAGCTGAGGGATGAGTCCTGTTGTGTTCAGCACAGCATGAACACAGAATGAAAATCCATTTCTGAATGAGAAAGCTTATTTTGGCCAAAACAGAGCATCAAGCCTGAATCATGCTATTCACTCTAAATTATATCTGTGTGATTTTTATGAACATATTTTCCATATTTTCTAGCTCTTCCAGTAAGCTCTGCTGCCAGAGTTGGAAAAATCTCACCTGTGAGTGGAACCTATGGTGTGACACCATGGAAGCAACTGGGAAATTTGGGAGTTTTGTCTTTGCCCATAGGGTGTCCTTCACTGCTGGTAATGTGAGGATTGAGTCTTAAATGTTTCTTTGCGGCATGGAAGATTCACAGTAATTTCCAAATATAGTCCACCCAATTTGTGATTTTAAAAAAAGAAGTGTTAATATGTTAATCAAAAAGAACATAAATTTTATGCAGTTACTCATAACTTTATACAATGATTACATGTAACTACACTGTTATTGCAGTCTCAAAATTACAGTATAATTATATTTAGTTAATTCCAAAGGCAATTGCTGCGTGGCCAGAATTCATTTATATAAACCTAGACTAAGCACTGAATTGACTAGGAAAGTGAGGTAAATCTAATTGAGATAGATTGAGCAAACCTAATCAGCAGGGATATTTAATGGCAAAGAGAACAAAGAATTAAATAAAGCAATGCAAAGGCTATTCAGAAGAGGGGATATATGAGATAATAGGCCTCTCCATCTCTGATGTCATGTCTGATTCAGTGAGTCATTCCCTCGTATTTTGTTAGTTGGCTGCCAGTTTGCATTATGTGTGTATATATATATATGTATTTATATATGGAGGACATGTTTTGCCTTTTTTTTTATCCAGCATTTTATCCTGGTGTAACACATCCCACTTCCAAATGCTGGTGCGGTGCAAAATCAGAAGGATGATTAAAGACATGTTTGCTTAATTTATCATTAACTGTTAATGATTCTGTGATTCTGATGGGCCAGAACTCAAATTCCAGTTGTCTAAGAAAGGGGAACTTGTAGAGGTGCTGTGGGGTACTCAAGACCTGAATGGGGCTGGAAAATGCCACGTGGAATCTATGGCAATTACACGCTCCTCTCGTATGAAGAGGAGTCCCATGAGAAGGCCAGATGTGGAATCCAGGGTATCCTCAAATATCATTAGATGGCTGTAGTTGGAATATGAATCAAACCAGAGGCTGTGATACCCTGAGAGCTGAAAAGGAGACCCAAGACCATTTCTGTGTTTCCCACTCCAAGTGCAATCTCCAAGGAGCTGCTGGGGAGCCTGAGGGCTGTATTTAGATGGCTGTTATTATATCAGCTGATAATTTCCAGTTTGCAGAACACAGGCTGGTTCTGACCTCATCCCTCGATTGCATCCTTTGAGTGCCTCCCTTGAATCAGGTACAGGGAAGATGGGAGGCACACAGCAGCTTTCCATCAAAGAGACTCTTCATAGCAGGATATTGAAGGGATATTAAGATGGTTTTAATGTAGGGGAAGATTTGAAGTAAATAACATATAATGATTTTTTTAAAAGAAGGAAATCTGAAAAATCATCTTGTAGGTTCCTGTAGGTTACTTTCACTCTTAAAAGCTGTAAGTTCATATTGATCTTCCTGTTAGCACACACACTAGGTTTATTGCCTTACAATTCTTTATACTTGTGTGTTTTGGTTTGGTGTGGGTTTTTTTGTTTGTTTGTTTGTTTGTTTGTTTTTGTTGATCTGTCATTTACTCTTGTAAAGTGTCTAACTTAATATTTGAGGTTTGGATTTCAGTTGCCTATGTGAACACTGGTTCATATTTCCGAAACTTTACAGCAAAACTTTCTCCAAACTTTCTTGTTTTATATAGCACTATTTTGCAACTGATGAACTCAAACACCTAATTTTAGAAAGAATAAAATGACGTTAAACTGTGCTAAAACAGGAGGAGAGAATATGCATGGAGGAATTTTCTTCCACACATGAGCTGTTGAGAGGCAGAGGCAGAAAGAAATGGAAATCCTATTTTTGATGGCAGAAGCTGCAGTACTGAAGTGATGAATGTAAGAAACAAGAGGCAGATGGGTTATGTGCATATCCTGGAAATCTGACCTCCTCTGGATGTATAGAGAGAGCAGTGGCAGCTAAAAAAGTTGTATTGATGTTTGGGGGATTATTTTTTCTATACGAACACTGATCAATGAATCCACATGTTACAGTTCAAAAGGTTGCTTTTTCAGTAAAACAAGAACCCAAATATTGTGTGTGTGGTAAAGTATTCACAGAGATACACAGCAAAATAATCTTTAACCTTAGAGGAGTACTTGGTAGAAGATTAGAGCAGGGCTTCCTCTGGGGATTCAGGTTTTCTCTAAAGTACTCATATCATTTTGGATGCTTGTATTTAACAATTTATTTGAACTTTCCTATGGTTTTCTTTCATGGTACTTATCTTAACGGAGTGAGAAAGGATGGTGCTACCACACATGTTTGTGTTGGAATTAACTTGTTGAGGGGTCATAATCCAGAGTTTACTAGAACTACTTCATGTTGACTTCATGTACCCACCTACAGTCTACTCAGTGGAGTTTGAGGAGGAGCTGAAAACAGAGGCTTTAGGGGCTTTGCATGCATGGGATGCATTTCTCAAGTGTGGCAATGTGAATTCAAACAAGGTGCTTGAGAAACCCATCCAAGTGGGATGTTCTGGTGTATCAATGCTTTTAATATCCAGATCGTTGACCTCATACGTTTACGGTGTCTGTGGTCAAACAGTAGGGCAGAGAGCTGATTGGAATAACTGATAATTCCAGAGGAGTCATTACAACATAATGGTGTCAACATGTACTGCTAGGAGACTCTTAATCCTTGGAACATCAATTTACACTCCATGTAACCATTGCATGTCATCACAGACCACAAACCTTGTGTGATGCTCAGGCCTGCCACCAAAAGACACAAGGCTGTGCTAGTTTCCAAGTTATCATCCTGATGTTTTGGCATTCCCTGGCTGATACTAAATCCCATTTCGACAGGGAGAAATGGTAACAGCACATGCACAGTTAGCTGAGAACTTGAGTGTGAAACTCAGCAGCGCTGATAAGCGTTTACACAAGTCACCCGCTGAACACACTGGAATAATTTGTGCAAGCAGTGGTTCAATCCAAAAGAAACTAGGTTAGATAATAGCTGGAAATACCAAATGTTGTGCTGTGCTACCAACCCCCTCAGTACACTATGAATTTTTACAGTATCTGTGCATCTGTACACAGATGGCACAGAGAATTATGTCAGCTCTGACACCGCACAGGTCGAGAACGCCTGAATGACATTTTAAAAGGTCCTCAAAACTCCCGTTTGTCATCCATGTGAGAAACAAAAGACCTTGAAATCCTGTCCCAGCCCTACTGGTGGGCTCTGGGCACATGCAGTGGTAAATGCTGGAATGCAGATTTATGGCCTGTGTGCGAGGTGCTCCCCCAGAGCTGGAGCCAGCCCCTCTGCAGCCGTGCACTGCCGCAGAGCTGGGGGAACAAAGGTGCACAGGTGCAGGTCTGGCTCTCAGGACTTCCCTGCTGAAGCCCCAAACGCTCACGGCTGCTGCTGCTTTGAAGTAGTTTTGGGGTGCTCAACACTGATATAAATCAGGCACTTCTTGTGCTTATTTCCTATGACTTTCTCTTGTGGCACCACAGGGGTAAACCTGAAGTAATTCCAGCAGGTTTGGTGTAGTTGCTTTAGATTTATACCCACATAAACAGGAGCCCTGTTTGCCCATTGTTTCTAAAATACGAGGTTTCTCTTTCGTATCAAACTTCAGCGACTTATTTTATATTCTCTTACATCACATTTTATCACAGATAATCCAGGAATATTGTTTCTCTGAGTAATGAAATTGTTCTTCAGTGCATGACCAGAGTAAGGGATATTGTGTCTTTTAGACATCACGTAAAGACAAGAAGATATAAATGAGAGTTAATAACCATCAAATGTGTCTATTTCCTTTTCCTATAAATTAGAGCATGCTTTCCTACTGAATTTTGCAAGAAGGAAAACAGACTCCCTCCTGCTGATGTGGGGAAGCAATGCTAAATCTCCCTAAAGATTCACTCTGGCTTCTTACAGCTGTATGTTAGTACCTTTTTATATGCAATTTTACTTCATTTAGTCTTTAAGGTTGTGCCTGAGGTTAGTTTAAAAGGTTAGTTAAATGTTAATGGATGTTAATGCTGCAATTAAATTGTTAAATCAATTGAAAACTGTGGCTCCATCTCTATCTGTGTTAGTGCCGGCCTGAGTTGCATTGGCGTATAAATTAAAAGCTGTAAATCTAGTGAAGTCTAATTAGAGACCAAATTTCTCATTTATCTTATTTTCACAGGACTGTAAGCACTGATAGATAATCAACGAAGGGCTAAAACTTTTTAACATTAAAAAACTATTTTATCTATTTCAGGACTCAGGTGACTGATTATAATTCAGATCCAATTACTGTAAAAGGTCATATGTGAAATGAAGTTCTTACAGACACTACAAGTTTTATTTTACAAGTTTGCATACACTGCTGCACCATCTACATCCCAAAAATCAAAAGTAAATACACTGTACGAGATTATATAAAAAGGCTCTTCAATTAGCCTCCCTCATGTAACCCTTTGAAGTTTGTGATTTTAGTACATGACCACATCCAGGCTTCAATCCTCCAGCACATCTCTGAGCTTGCCAGCTTATACATGTGCATGAGAATCCTGTTGGTTCTTGCCTTCTGTAAGTAAATGTAATTAGCAAGACGCCTAAATACATTTGCCATAGATACAGAGACACAAATTCTCGAATTTGTGAGAATGATTATTTCCATTGTTACGTTTAAATTAGCTGCTGGCAACCTGCCATTTAGGAAAAAGAAAGGAAGAAAAAAAGCCCAGGCTATTTTATCTAGCAAGGTCTTGAGGAAAAGGAAATGCTGATCTTAATCCAACTTGCAGTGCCCCAGTTTTGAGGGTGTTTTCAAGCATTAGAAACACATGGTACTTAATGTTAGTTCCTCAGAAGTTAAAAGTGAAATTTAATCATGCTGCTTCTGTTGGCTTATTTTTCCAACACTCCCTGTGATTCTCCAAAGTGTAGATCTTAAAGCTGCAAAAAGGCCAACAACAGATTGCAGCATGAGCATAGGGAGCAGCATCAAGACTCATTAGTTTACAAATAAACCACAAGACAAATGTTTAAAATGTTTGTAGGTTCCAAATCACAGTTCTAAAATTGCATCCTTTTGGTCATGTAGGAGTGTTAGAAATGTTACAGTTTTACATGTTAATTTCTTTTTTAGTGACTGTTCTTGGAGCACTTGGGGAAACAAGTTTTGCTTTGGGAAATAAATTTTAAAAAAATCTTCTGTCTTAACCAATTAAGACTTCACAGAAAGAAGTCATGAGCTCAGATTCTGCTAGAAGGCCTTCTTGCAAGGAAGCATCAGCTCGTGTCCTTTCTAGTGACTTCAGCCCAATTTCAACATTCATTAAAACACAAAATGAGATCAAATCTGAAAATGAATTGCCGAGTGACTTGAATGTTCTGAACTTTTTTCTCTCCTAATTTTGTCACAAATTCAGATCTTCTAAAAAACATCTTGATCACAGACTCTGCAGGAAAAAAATGCCATGTTGTAGCATGTCCCCTACAGCAAATAGAAGGATATTCTGGTTTTATTCTGAAAGTGCACAAATTTCCTGGCAGCATTTTCTTTCCTATTTGCATAATTTTCAGTATTCACAGATGTGATTTACCAAATTGCACCCCCAAAAATATTCTAAATGAATGATGAATAGTCGGATATCTACAGGAGTAGGAAGATCTGTTGTGTACTATTTTGTTAAATAGTGCTCTTCCAATTATTTTGGTTAATCTTTACAATAATTATTTACCTTTTTTTTGTATCATAGGTGTTCTGTATCTTCATAAGATAGGAATAGGACCATTGCTAACAGGGGTCATAAATCACTTCTGCTAAAAGTATTCTCTTTAAAATTTTAACTTTCTTTCCTTTCACTTCCTTGGTAAGAAAAGACAGCAAAGAATGATAATTCTTTATACTAAGTGCTCAGAGTAGTAAATAGTTGCCTTATAGCAAGACATGGTGTCATAAAATAGGATATAAAAATAATAATAGTTAATCATTAAATAGCGTGTTCCATCCATAGAAAATGGAGCTCTTAGCACAGATGACTAAATAGCCCTATCCATTTCCTTAATACATCTCCTTCCTTTAATAGAGATCTGATAAATAGAAGCCAACTTTATCTCACCTTGAAAATGATAGTCTAGTTACACCAAACTTTCTCTACTACTTCCTGAAAGTCAGGTTTTGACAAAACCAGTGCTTGATTCAAATAGACATTTGAGAGAAAGTCACAGTCCTTTTTGTGAAGGAAGGATCAACACAGACACAGCCAAATTCATTGTGGAGTCAGTGACTGAACACATTGTGAAAGAGAAGCTGAAGTTAACACAACAATTGCAGAAAGCCAAGTATTTCCAATGAGATCTGTGGCCTGTTGAATTCATAGGGAATTATGGAGCATAGGGAATGCTCTTCTGAGCTCTTGTAGGCTGAGAAGTTTCTCTGCAGGCTGGTTGGGAGGCTCTAACTGTGGATAAAATGCTGCCTTTGGGAATGGGTTTCTGGAGTGAGGCATGGAAGGAGGGGATACTTCCTTGGCAGGTTGACTGAGAGGTCGTGGGCTGATGTCAATCACAGCATTTGTCTTTTGAGTGATCATGAAATGGAGAATGTAGGACAAGTTCTAGTTGCACATTTGCCCCACTGGCTTCTGCTCTGTGTGTGTGTGATGGTAGATTCTCAGTCTCATGGAAACTCACTCTGGTGTGCATTTCTAAAGAACCTGAATAGTCTCCACAGATGAAAGAACACGTTCTTTATTCCATTGTCCTTGCCTTGTTGACTTTATTGCTGATTTTGCTTGTGTTTTGGGGAGCACAGGAGGTTCCCATCTTGTTTCATGTTCCTTTGCTATGCCCTGTCATTTCTGGACATAACAAAAATATTCTAGGATCATACTGTAGACCTAGTGGAAGGGCAAGATTTGGAGCATTTGGAAAAAGGATCCTCCATGTTCATTATTTCAGACTTTAGTTGTCTAATTCTGTTCTGATCAAGTACTAAGATTGGTCCAGAAAACATTTTCTTTCCTTTCTCTCTGTTAGCATTCAGCTTTCATGTAAATTTTGGAATGCCTAAGGAGGTGCCTTGATTTTGTGACTGGGTCAGATGTAGCTCTTGGTCTGTCAGTTTTCATGGCTATACTACATCTTCCATGACATTTTGGGGGACAGGTGTTAGGTGCCTGTGTGACTGCCATGGTTTTATCAATTTACCTGTGGCTGAGTCAGTCTGACAGTGAGCTGCTGCATCTCTTGGGTCCTACAGTGTTCTGTGTTCAGTGTTGGTTCAGTGAGCTGGATGAGTGAAAATTTCTCCCAACCAAAGGAGTAAATAACTTTCTGCTGGACTCATCTTTAAGACAGTGCAAAAACAACCACAGACAGTGGTCTGTGCAGAGAAGGGCAGTGATGGAGAGTCACCATTTCTTTTGGTGGCAGTTCACACTTAGGCTCATGCAGCAGTATCACAAACCTGTATCCTGTATCCCATTTTATATTTTGTTGTATTTCTTTGGGTGGGTGTGTGCTTACTGTTTCAAAGAAAAAAAAATCCTGTGGCAATATCAAAGAGTTGTCTTTGAGACTGGGTTTTATCTGATAGCCCCACCCTGCCTGCTGCTAACTTCAGCAGGATTTCTGTAAATAGCTTGGTGCTATTTGCTTGGCGAGCAAAAGCAGCTCTAAATGTCTGGATTAGAGCACTTGTAAGAGAAAACATTTACAAGTCTAAGTTTGTTCCCCAATGGGTAATATACTGGGAGGCAGATAAAATCATCATGCAGCTTTTCATGACTGGCAGTGTCTGGTAACACAGCCATGAGTGCTGAACGTGTAGATAAAAGAGAGGCACCAGAATAGCAGAGACACTGCAGATCAGCACTGAGGTGCATTGATAGAATTACTCCCTGCAAAGGGAACCTCTCCCTGCAGATATCTGACACTCACCAACACTGCCATTGTCTTGCTTTCCAGGGAATCAGATATTAATTTTACAAAGCCTGAATGGAAGCTAAAAACAAGAGAGATAAACACATTTTTAGCTGTGGCATTTAGCCTCGTGGTGCTCGCAGCAGTGCTGGAACCTCTCCGGGTGGGTGACTTGCTTCAGCATCTGCGTGAGGATGACGAGGGACACGAGGTGTGAAGCAGGAAACAAAAGTACAGGGAATGTTTTCCATCCATTAGGAGCTGTTAGTGGGATGGCTCTTGGGAGAGACTCGTGTCTGTGACTACCCAGCCTCCAAACTGTGATGGTAAACAACAGACCCCAAGCAAGGCAGGTGATGTTTCCTGATTCTGGAAATATCAGTTCCCAGTGAAAGTCAGTTTTATTTAGGAAGTAGTGGATCTCAGCATCTCCCTGAGACAGGAATACATTTTCTTTTTTTTTTTTTTTATAATTTTGGCATTTTTCTGAAGGAGACACATTTGTAGCATGCTGATGAGGAGCTCCCCTCTCCTCCACCCCCCATTCCCCACTGTTGTGCAGGCAGGAGCCCTCTTCTCTGGCAGCAGGGGCCAGGGTGGTTGTTTGCAGGAGAGACTCAACCATCCGGCTGTTCCCGAGCAAGCCAGGCTCCTGCAAGCCTTACCAGCTGTGACTGATGAGGAAGGGAAGGGGGAAAAAAGAAAGCTGCTTGGGCCTGCAGGCTTCAGACAGGCAGGCTCTGGGGGAAACAAGAGAAAGCCATTAACTAACCACAGTATTATCTTGATTCTCTCAGAGAAACGAGCTAGGGACAGCTAATGAACTAGCCTTAACGTTTCAAACTGAATGCACCTCTGGGAGCCCTGCTAGAACAAACAGTGTGACAGATCAATGCCTGATGCCTATATCAAGAGAAAAGGTTATTTGCCTCTCTGAGGAATTATAGGATTAGTGTATTGCTATGATACACTTCGTATCCTTTTCAAAATATGGGTTCATGTGCTCTGCTTATTTTCATTTTGTAACTTGTAAACTCCATTAGTTTGAGCAATAAAAATGAAATCCATTCTTCTCTTCACCTCTCTTATTCCCAGGATCCTTTATGTCTGAGAGCCTACCCATGCACTGTTTCCCTGTTGTCTGCCCCTTGCCCAAGGGGACACTCACCTTTAGGAAGTTTCCTTAAAAAAAATCAATTTAGAGCAGTGTCATTTGTTTGGGACCCCATGAAAAGTCTTGGTAGGAGATAGATTCTTAAAAGGTGGCACTTTGTCTGGGGAAAGTTTTGCTTACTTTCTTTTGCTGCCCCTGGTGTTTTCTGTGTCCTTGTGCACTTCCATGTGTCCAATCTTTAGCTGCCCACCTCCAGAACGGGACAGAAAACCTTCCTGGTTGTTACTTCTTGTCTGTCTTTGCTGTTTAGACTGAAAATTCCTGCACAGGATGTTCTTCCTATTTGTGCTGTACGTGACACACTGGCCCTAGACCCCTGGGGAGAGTTTTTGATAATTTTGTTAATACAACAATAACCTCAATAACCACACGTTTTGTACAAGAGATGAAAATAAATGAAAGGGAGGAAGGTGGGACCTGGAAGACCATATAAATTTTACAAATAAAATCTTATGAATCTTAAATTTACCATAGAAAATTATTAGAATTGATAGACCTTTGGGGCTAGGAAGAGGTCAGGCCAGGTTATTCTTCATCCTTGTGCCTTGTCCTTTGATGCTTAGGGTGATACCAAGCCAAAGGGGTAAACAGTCCAAGACCTCCTCAAAAGGAGGCATAGTTATTTTTAACTGCTGTGTGTGATTTCACTGTATCCTTTGATATTGGCATTTTTCTTTAAAGCCAAAGCCCTTGAAAACTATTTTGATCAATTACCTCATTCAGGAAGCTGCTGTACATATTTAACCATAGGTACAAGCTTTGCTCAAGCTATCAAAGTAATTTTCATTTTTACAAATTATTACTTAAATGGGAATTAGATGAGGAGTGAATTATTGTTTCTTTAACAAAGTAAATCTCCAGGTGA
This sequence comes from Irena cyanogastra, assembly GCA_013397155.1. Taxonomy (NCBI): domain Eukaryota; kingdom Metazoa; phylum Chordata; class Aves; order Passeriformes; family Irenidae; genus Irena; species Irena cyanogastra. The sequence goes on along the minus strand of VWZV01009807.1, from coordinate 493,325 downwards.
TTTGTCATGAGATAATTGTCTGAGTATTAGTATTTAAGGAAGGCTGCATTTCCTTTTAGGAAGGAAACATGTTAAATGCTGAAATGAAGATTATATTGTAACAGAAAATGGATCAAAATTAGCTTTATCTCCCCCAGTAGTACCTAGGAATTGAGTCAGAAAGTGATACAAGTATCCCAACTTAATTGCTTCATGTCAAATTCTGTTATCTGTATTCTGGTTCAGTAGCCCTTACTTCATCCCTGTTTCTACTGATGTCAGTGGAATACACATGAAATAAAGAGTGATTCAGTGTGAGTAAAGCCAGCAGAATTTGGCCTTTTGAAGTTGGTATGAGCTTTCCTATTGACGCCATTGGAGATGAGAAATTGTTCTTTGATCATCTTCTGAAAACCACAGTTGAGCTTTGTAGGTTTTACACCAAGCACAGCACACTATTGCTTGGTTCAGGACAGGTACTACAGAATTCTTCATTATTCTTCATCATTTCTCCTGAATCTTCCATTCTCTCACAAACTCCACTCTTAACAGGACTTTTGTAAGCTAATGTTTACTTCTAGAATTCATTTTCTAATGCAGATTTCATACAATGAGTTAAAAAAAAAAGATTAATACAAAAGAAGAAAAAAGAAAATTACCAATTTCTGAACAGGTCTTTATTTCTGTATTTTAAGTCATGCTGATCCTTCTATAGCCATTACAAAGTTGAGGGATGAAAATATTATTAGAGATGCCACAAGATCTGAATTTCTTCTATGTGTGAGAGGAGGAGGGTTGATTATTTCAGGGCATATGAAATATAATATTTTGCTTTCAGTCTCTTTCTGTGTGCAGTCAGGCAAAGCTCTCATTCACAATTGAGCTGGGAATTGGCTTGGTCATAATGAAATGGGAAATCTTCTGGTCACTGAAATTCAAGCAACATGCATGTACAGAGAGAAAAAAGTCTAGATTGCTATGAAATGTTGATGTCCTGGCAAGGGGGTGGATGAAGTAATTCTTGTTTGCCAGAGTGTTTTGAAAGCCTTGTGAAGCACAAGTGGTTTAGTGCAAGACACCAGCAGAGCTTATTTTGTTATTTACATCAGAAGTGGTCTGAATCACAAGGATTTTACTGAGGTAAACTACCCCAAGGAAGAAATTAATGGTTATCCTTCTCTTGTCTTATTGACACAATTTAGAACCAAATTTCTCAACAGCTCCCTCACGCTTTTCACTGAGAGATGGCCTTGGCTTCTGCAGACTCAGGAGCTCGTTGTGACTTGCTGCTAAAGTTATTATGGTTGTGCCTGGCTGAGGGTAGGATCAGGACAAGGTTTGCAAGGCAGGGAATCAAAGATTTTGTTGCTTCCCACTAACTTTGCCATAGTAACTTAAGTAGAGGAAACTGAAATGTCTCTTTTTATCATTATACACACACAGCCTTGTTACAGATTATCCTTTTTTTTTCCCCCTCTAATTCCAAGTAAGGAGAAGGACTTTATAGCAAACTGTTTTGGGAGCAACACTAGGCTGTTGTATCAGCCCAGCTGCTCTGCTGTGGAATCACAGAATAGAATCACAGAAGCTGAGGTTGGAAAAGACCTCTAAGATGATTGAGTCCAGCACTGCCACATTCACCACTAAACCGTGTCCCCAAGTGCCACATCGACGTGTTTGATGCATTTGTGTTACCACATTCTGCAGCTTTCTGGTGAAACACAAAGGAGTGTGTGGAATCTCCCTAACTCAGTACAGTGGTCAGGGTGAGTTTTCCAAACAGACTAACTGAATAAGAAGTTGGTCCAAATTTCTACTGCAGTTAAAACTGACTTAGGTGCTTACACGGGCTCTTAGTTTCATTTTACTTATTTATTTTTGAACTGTTTGATGGCCCTTCATACAGCCAGGAAGCTAATTTTTCAACAAAAACCCCCATTCTCTCTTTCCAGATACATTTGAACGCATCTGCTAATGCAATTTTCAACAAACCTGCAATTTTGCCAAGTAGAACTTAGGCGATCTATAAAATAAAAAACCATTTTCATTAAGCTTTGCCTTATACCAAACGTATAAACCACCCATTTTAATGTACAGCAAAGATTTTGTACTGTTTCAGGGTATTAAAAGGTGTGTTTATACAATCTCTTCCTGTCTCTTGGACAAAGTCAGTTCAAAAGTCCTTGTTTACACATTTTTCAGTGCTCTCATCTTTCTTTGGTGTGGGTGACGCAGCTGGGGAAAGGTTACCCAGTGAGACATTTGCTGTATGGATGAACTTGTAGACAATGGCATATCAGGGAGCTTCTAAAGGAAATATTATATGGTCCATCAAGGCAATCTCAAATTTCCTGATTGCATATATTTAAATAGGATAAGCTCCAGTTACCTAAGCACTTGTTTTGGCTGTAATGGAAAATAGGAGACTAATGTGTGCCATAATGCCTATCTCATCCCAGCCCATCAAGGTATATGAAAATAAATCTAAATATCTGTTATTAGAAGAATGGGGATAGTGGATGAAGAATTGAAGCTACATGGCTATAGACAGAAAAAAAAAAAATTAACTGGCTCTGGTTTAAGATTATACCTGTCCATTGAATACATTCATCAGTGTCTGGTTTTGTATTTCTTCTTCCTCATGATACCCCAGATAAGAAGTGGTAACTAAGTCTTAATGGTTTTAAAACTTTCTGTCTGTAACCATAAAGTGACCATTTACAAATTGGAATGCATTGTTGAGTGGGGATCCAGTTCCTTTCTCTGCCAGACCTGTCCATGCAGGTAGATCTCTGAGTTAAGAGAACAGCAGACTGTTGAAAAGGGAGATTTTGTGTGTGTGTGTGTGTGTGGTTTGTTCCTTTTTTTTTTTTTTTAGCAGTGTGCACGTTAGGAGTTTTATCAGGAGACAGCTGCTTAGAACAGCTGTCTGCTTATGTGCCCATCTTAGGAGAGAATGATTAATGAATTCACTTGGGCAGTGAGAAACTCAGTTCACTGATCCATAGTTTCAGCACAGGTATTGATGTGAAACTAATGAGAAATTTGATGCTCAAATTTGAATGTTTATTCCAATTACCAAACAACAGATCTAAATTAAAAAATAGCTTGAAACCTTAACCTTTTATTAGTAACACTGAAAGCTGAACTGTGGCTCTGCATCCCGTGGTGCAGTCTGAAGACTCAGTGCACTACCACCTACATTGTTTTGGGGAAGGGAGGGAGAATGGCTCCTCCTGATTGACTCTGCTCCCACTACCTGATAATTGGAATCTTTTTCCTTCCACTCCTCCCACTCCTGTTTAATGTGTATATTTTTCCTAGGAATTAAAGCATGTGCTCAGAACTGAGCTGTAGGCATCCCCTACAGCTCTATTAAAATACTGCATTCAATTAACTCTCTGAGCTGTGGTTTTTGTCTGATTCTGGTGTGGTACATGGCAGTCCCAGCTCTGGCCTAAAATGCTTTCAGTCCCTGTAAGCAAAGGGTAGAGGGAAAAGGTAGATACAGTCTTTAGTTCATTAGCAAGTTAAGGTATGGGGAAATTAAATGACTTATTGAAAGTTATATACAAATTTTGTGGCAAAATTGGCAATCAACCATTGATTGCTGCTCTTTCAGTCCTGTGAAGAATTGCTGTTCACCTTCCAAACTTTTACAGCCTTTCTATCAGAAGGGACTAACAAGAACTCTTGAAAGTTAACTAGACACACTCAAGTTGTCCTGTCAGCTAAAACCTGGTGGTTTTGAGAAGGATAAATGCTTCTAATTTTCATACAAATCAGTGGCAGTTTGTAACTCTGCATTTTGCACAATCAAATTATGTAAAAACGAAGTTCAAAGAGGAAAATTAAGCATTTTAATCCAAGAGTGTTTCATAAAAGTACTTGTGGCTGAGCAAGATTTTTTTTTGGAAGAATTTTAACTACACATTCAGGACTGAACTTGGATGATCTCAATACCCTTTGCTTTAGATGCCTGCTGTGCTGGCTTTTTCCTTTTCCTTTTAGTTATTCTGAAATGTGATGGCAATTCAGTTTTAATAGAAATAAGCCAAGGTGCTGAAAATGTGCAGCAAACTTTGCTAAATTCTGCCCAGCTGGTCCATCAAATGTGCGTAAAGGAAATGGAAGATGTTACACTGATCACTGTTCAAGGAAATCTGTAAGCAACCCAGATATTTTTCTTGAACTTGGGTTCTCATGAATTTGGTAGCAAAGCAGTGCTGGGGCAGAGGCTGCTTGATGCTCAGCCTGTAAATATCCAAGCAGTGTCACCTTCATACACAGCTGCAGCCACCAAGGAATGGTGGCATCTGTGGCAGCTGCTGTTGTCCCTTGTCCCCTCCCCAGGCATTCCCAAAGCTGCCCTGGCTCTGGGAGTCATGGCATATGTCTTGTGGCACTTGGCCACGTGAAAATTGCAAGCTGTAGGTCAGGAAAATGATGTTTTATTGCAGATTTCAGGTCAAGCCACGTGCAAAGATAAAGCAGTTGTTTGCAAAGCAAACACACAATGAAGTTGCACGAGTTTTTGGGCTAACCATGTAGATTTGGCTGAAATTAAAATTAAAAGTGAATGTGTAAGCATTATTTTTATGTTTGTAGGACTATGAATTGAGCTGTAACACTTTTCAGTTTAGCCATCATGGAACAATGTTCCATGGGTTAATCTCCCTTTCTTACTGAATTTTAGGAAGACACTTTGTGCAACTGCTAATGTTAGCAGCTTGTCTTGTCAGTGGGCTAACTTTTGGTGATATCCACTTATTTGGGATTGGGATCAGTGAAAATCTTTGCTTCCTTAGGAAACTCCTGGCCCTGGCAGTCACTAGCTATGAACAAATGTGCAGAGGATCATGGACAGCAGACTTATTGCTCAAGTTAGTGAAGAAAGTTAAAGCGTTTTTGTACATTTTTATTTAAAGGGTGTGGGGCTGGACCTACACTGGCAGTACCCAGGCTCTGAATCTGCAGCTGTGTGTTCACAGGGTTTGATTCTGTTCTTTTTCTCCCAAGGTCCCCATTAATTTCATTGCATAATAGCCACTGGGAGGATTAGAGCACAATTTCCATCTTGTCCCATTAGTTATTTGTATTTCAACATCAGCTGGACACCTTTGTCAAGAGCTAGACCTTGTTGTACTTGGTGCTTTGTATATCCATAGCAGAAGGCATTTCTTTCCCCACAGATATTACAGTTTAGAAACCTGGAGGTTTAGAGAGATCTGCTCTATGACATACATAGTGACAAACTTCATTATTGTTTTAAGTCTAGCTAATGCCTAGAAAAATGCTGCTGGATCAGTCAGAAAAAGAGCTTTAATTCCCCTGCTGGGTCTTGCCCTGTTGTGTCATTTATTTGTGAAAAGAAAGTGCTTTGATTTTTTCTTCTTAAAATTTTTTTTATTATTATTTAAGGTTTGGAGCTTCTTGGAATTTAAAAAAAAATTCTTTAAGCCTTTGTAAAGCAAAGAAAACTTTGAAAAGAAATGACCCAGTCCCCTCTTTGGTTCACACCTATCTGGTCAAAGGGCTCAGCTCTCCGTGGAGGCTCCCAGACCTAACAGCAGTCATGCGGAACCTGTTTGCTGCCTCTCAGGCTCGGCACTTTCCAGGGTGCCCCATCTCAACACACCTGACATTTCTGGCCTGGCAGCCAAGAAGAATAAAGCCTTTGGGGAGAACCTAAAATTAAATGACTCCTTTTGGTCAGATCAAGGTTGTTCACTTCAGTAACTCTGCTGCAGCTCTGCCCTTCTCTCATTTAGTGGCCATGGAAAAGCCTGTTCTCTCCCTGCCTGTTTTTCCTTTAGGGGCTTTAAATACAGTCCTTGAATGCCAAGATTAGGAAAATAAGCTTCATTTCATGAAGAAAATAATCAATCCCTTGTCAATGTTCTCTTATTTTGTACAGCATTGTTTGTACATACGTTCCTGTATAGATGGCAGAGAGAGTAGAGCATCCCCTTGATTTATGTAAAGCAATCTCTTGATCTGCCACCTCTTTAACATGAAACAAATTAAAGTCAGAAGGGCCTTCTGTCTTTGTTCTACAGCATTCATGAACCTCTCAGAGTTTGATTTTGTAGGGGAGCATGGGAGATGGCAGAATAGGATTCTCCCCATGAGTCTTCCACTTCAGCAGCACTTACATCTCCCAGGCTAACACCTACCAGTTTATCTGCGTGCTTTGGTCAAGGGCCTTTTCAAAATTGTCTCTTAACTGAAGGAAAGGCCCTGCTCTGCAGCTTTGGTTCTGTAGGTGTTCAAGTGTGAGCCTAACTGACTGCAGCAGGACTGAGAGCTGCAAACAAGGCATGGGCTGAAATGAGTTGTTCAGGTGGTTTGGGGGACAAGAAACACGTGATGTGTGGGTGGCTGTGCTGACCACTTCTGTGCACTAGGGCACATTTCTTTACCTGAGCATTTTCCTCTGTCCACAGCCACCATCTCTGTGTTGTTCCTTTGCCACCTGGCTTGATTTTTCACCTTTTCTTCTCTCCCCCATCTCTTTCGATCAATTCCTCCTTTCTCTTTTTATCCTTTATGGATTCTCTACACTGGAACAGAACTCAGTAATATTTACACATGAACTCAATTTTTCGAGCCACGATTTTATTTTGTTTGTCCTTTTTGATTGTTTTGTTTTTGTTTTTCAATGAGGAGGAATGATCTTGCCCAAGCCTGGTTTTAAGCATTTGGATAAAAATTAGGGTTAAATCGAAACTAACTGAAAAACAGAATGATAAACAAAATGAAAATACTCATGAATGTGGATTTTCTGCAGCTTTCTACATTGGTGCTACTCAGTATTATAAGCCAGCAATGTGAACTCCTGTAAGGATCATGGCCCAAACTACTCTTCTCTTTCAAGCTAGGGTTTAAACTCTCTGATTGAAGGTCACTGGATATGAGTGGCTCTTCCTGAATTCAAAACCAGTGGAGAGTTGAGAATCTGCTGTAAGTGAATCCCCCAAGATGCTGCAGGTGCCAGCCAGAGCTGCCTCTGCTGCTGCCACTTTATGTCCCTGCCAGGCTGCAGAGACTGACTCCTGCTCTCTGTCCCAGCTGACTGCAACCCACCTTCCCATTCTGGGATATCAGTTTGCAGTTCTTGGTCTGCTAGAGTGACCCACTTTTGGCTGAGAAGCTCTTGCTGTGCCCTGTTAACCCTTTAACAGCCTTTGGGTTGTGTTGCTTTCTGAGGTGAGCGACATCTCCACTCTTGGGACAAGGGACTTAGGTGCCCTCACTGCATTCTGTCCCAGTATCCCAAAATCCTTTTTACCAGGTACTGAGCTGATGCTGCTCCCTGGATTCAAAGAAAGTGAGTGTTTTCCCCTTGGGGAAGGCCTGAAGAGCTGGTCCACCATCACCAAAGTAATGTCTGCTTGCCCTGCTGATGCTTGATTGTCTTGTTCTTCAAGACATGGATTTCTGCCACTCCATTCCTCTGTCTAGGTGAAGTTGATGGTCCCATCCCTACTTCTGCAGGATAAAAAAGGGGTGCCAGGACCTCTGCAGCTGTTATTGTTATTAACTCTTTCACTGAACAAACCATCTCCAGCTTACACTTAGGCTAATAAATTAGACATGACAATAGTGTTGCTGTGCTTTACAGATATTTTCAGACTGGAAGAAATTGTGGGGTTTTTTTTGAAGATGACAATTTTTTGTTAAGCCCCCCTCCTTCCCTGCCTTGATAAAGAAATAGTCAAAAAATAACCAAAGAAAAGGAAAATTTCACGTTGCATACAAAGGAAGACAAAATGAAGCTAAGAGCAATTAGGCTAGACAGATGAATAAGCTGCCTAGTGAGGTAGCTGAGTCACCATCATTAGAGGTGTTGGAAAAACAGGCCAGATAAAATCCTTGAGGGGGTCAGAGTGTATGGGAAAATCCTGCTCGATAGAGGAGGCTGACCTGCCTGACCCAGGAGGTCTCCTGCTTCTTCTGCCTCTCTTTATTTAAAAACAGCGTTGAATTCAGAGAGTAACAGAGGAAAACAAAACCCAAACCAGGTGCCTGTGTCTGGTAAACAGTTTTCTTTTGTTCTCAGTGCTGAGTTGTGAAAAAAAAAAAAAAGAAAAAGAGAAAAAACAAACCCGAAAATAAAAAATGTATGTGTGCTGTTTGCAGAAGTGATGTGATAAAAGATCTATGTCTGCTTAGCAGAAAGATGGAGCATCTTTCAGCAGACCTGACAGAGCGTGGAGGGGAAATTCTTTCAGTGTGAAGAGCTGGGGAGCACAGGTGAGGTTATGCACCTGTGCAGCAGAGAGAGAAAACAAGCATTTGCTCTCCCAGGGGCCTGCTGGGAGCGGGCCTGTGCAGCCCACAGCAATCCTTTTGGAAACTCAGGGCCTTCACCATTTGTGGAAATTTGACCCAGTGACTGTGGATTTCAGCTGTGCATGAAAACACAGAGATAGAAGCCTGGGCTCCCAGGGGCCAGGTCCAGCATCCACACGCAGGGAAGTCCTGAGGCTCGTGTTGTTCCTGAGGTCAAGCTGATGATCAGCACTGGCCATGAAAAGATTCAGGCTTAAGGCAATAAAAGTTCAAGGAATTCCCAGAAGCCTTCAGCACAAACACAGAAATACCCCTTAAGTAAGAGCAAGCCAAGAGCATCTCACAGAAGGTGGTTCAGTTCATCTTTGCTGATGGGCTTCTCCAGGTGGGCCTGAGAGAGGACAGGAGTCAACTGCTGGGGACTCCCCTGGACAGGTTTCTTTTTGCCCCAACACTTCCTAGAGCTGCCTTGAGCCACTTATGGTGTCTGCAGTTCAACTGCCTAAAGTTTGTGCTCTCAGTTTGTCAGGGCTTGAATCTCTTCCTTCTCTGCCTGCCCGTGTCTGCTGCTTTCTAGTGCCACTGAGGGTCGGTGCCACCAGAAAGGAGATGCAACTGCAGCCCAGGACTTCAGAAATGCAGGTGTACAATAGCCTTTTTCTCCAGGTTGCAATTACTAATGTGAGTTTTACCTCTGTAGGACAGCCTTGTTGCTGTTAAGAGTAGAAATGCATTCTCTTGGAGTGGCCAGGTGTTACAGAATGACAAGATTTCACTGATAGGCAAGAAAATAAATGGGGAGAGTGTTTTTCTGTCTTCCCACAGCATTACAGTGAGCGGCAAGAAACAGAGGGAAAACTATTTTGTTAAATGCAGAACTTTGGATTTATTTTCTGCTAGCTCCAGCTAAGGTGAAGCCTGAAATATTCAGTATTTTCTGAATGCAGAATAAATAGTAAAATACCCTGCATTCATCAGAAACCTTGCCATACTTGAGCGAAAAGAGTGGGAGCAGTAGCTGAGTCTTCGGGGGCTGTATTCTTGCCACTGGCCAGCACTGCTTTCCTGCTGGAAATGCAGTGGGAAATGCAGGTGTTATCTGCATAACAGGAGCTGTGAGCACAGCAGAGCTCTGCTGTTTTGCAACAGTTTGCTGTCAGAGCCGTGGCTGGGGCCGGTGTTTATCACTAAGTTACTTCTCAGGAACTGGGCCAGATCAATACTGTATTCTTTCAGCCCTCTCTAAACCCAGCAGGGAAGGCAATCACAGTGGTGCAGAACTCTGCACCTTCTGGAGCAGATCAATACCCTGACAGTGCTAAGCTTTGTTCCCTCACCAGCTTTAAGATGTTCTACATGATTGCTTAACGGTTTGTTTTCTCTTCTCCCTATATGACAACACTGCTCCCTCCCTGATCTTTCCTAATAACATCACTGTAATTGCCTTGACATGAAATAGCAGCACAAACACAGATGCTTTGCTTTGAGGTGTTTTATCTCTTTATGAACCTCTGTATTGGTTGAGGGTGTTGATTTCACTTTAATATGAAATGAGAGCTTTTTTTGGTATGTCTTATCTAATTTGCATTGTTTTACTAAACTGGATTTTACTAGGCTGGTTTTGGCTATGTGGACTGAGCACAGGGGTTGCACTGCACAGTGTGTAGATATAATAATATGTACTGAGGAAAAAGTATTAGCTTAAACCTTCTACTGCTCAAGTCTGTTTTAGTCTAACTCCATTCAACCATATCTTGTTCATCCCAGAAATGCTGTGGTGCAGTTACCTTTCAGCTTCTGCTAGAATCACCTTCCATCTTGTCCAAGCTGGATCTAGAACTCCTGTCCCACATTCCTCTTTCTTGATTTCATCTGAAGCTGCAGAACCTGTAGTTTTTCTTCAAAACTACATCTGTCTTTTTCTTTCTGAGAGATGATTGCACGTTATATAGTGTTAGTTAATGTTAAAATCAGTATTAGCCATTGCAAATGACCAGGCTTTTCTTCTAGAGCTGGGAAGTGGCTTTAATTACAGAAACTTCCCATTCTTGAAAGTGTTCAAGGCCTGGTTGGTTGCAAGATGGTCTAGTGGAAGGTGTTCCTGCCCATGGTACAGGGGTTGGAGCTGGATAATTTCCTAAGGTCCTTTCCAGCCCAAACCACCCTCTGATTCTATAAAGAAACTTTCCCTGCTGCTGCAGGCAGGATGGAGGGCTGTCCTGAAGGATGTTCCACATTGCACATGCCTCGAAGGCTCTTTAGTGCTTCTCTGCTACCAAAGATGGGGCTGTTCCATGTGCTGAAAATATCAAAGAAAGGGCAATTCAGAGCAGCCCTTGCTGTTGAATTTGGACAACTCTCAGTCCAGTGGGAATTATTTATCAAGGATCTGTATCTTCAGAGCTGTTTCACTGAAGCCCTGGGAATTATCCCTAGATGCCAGTGGAAAGAGAAGGGGGATTTTGAGCCAGGGCACAGTGTGTTCCTCAAGCCACAGCTAGCTCGGAGAGCTGCGCTTTGCAGAGTGTCAGGCAGGATGATCACACTGCTCCCTCCTCTACTTCTTATCTGTGAGTTTGTAGTTCCTGTTGGACAGACGTACAAAGGGAGTTCTCCCTGAGCCTTTGAACTGAATTACCACTCCATCACATGAAAACCTCAAGAGGGGCCCGCGGGAATGTTGCTGTTTTGCTTTGATAGTTGACTTCCGCTCCATTTCCCAGGTAAAGCATTAATCCCTCACAGCCCTCTCCTCATTCTGAAAGTCTTTAGCCACAGTTCTCTGTTAGGCTTTGAAAAGCTTGTTGTAAGGAGCACAAATGAGAGATATGCTGCCTTCAAAACAGCTGCTGCCCACTTGTGCGTATGTGTAAAGTAGGATAAGATATGCAATTTGTAGGTACTATGATTACTGGCTTAAGGAGAAGATACAGCATTTCTCAACATTTTTGAGACATTAATACAATTCAGCCAGGCCATTTTCTGTAACGTGTGGTTCGCTGTATCTGATGTATATTTTTTTCATCTCAGACATAAAGGTAAATCCTTTTCATTTACATAAGCGGGCTCTATAAACCAGATTACCCGAATTAATCACAGATATTTAAGCATATTACATTGCTCTGTACCACAAGCTAGCATTCCTAGAAGGTGGATCAGAGATAAGGGTCCCATAAATTACTGACCAAATCCTTTAGTCCATCAGGCTTTATTTCCACTAAAATCAGTTTTGCTTGAGTAAGACCTTCTGGATTTGGCCCTGATACGCTTTTATATTCATAGACCCTTCAGATACAAAGAAAGCTCCATGAAGCAGTTGTATAAATTTTTTTCCTAGTCTTAAATTTACTGTTTCAACTAAAAGTATAAAAATAAGCTGTTTTTTAGTAATGGTGTTTTTAATAATAAACAGCCGTATCTCTGTCCTGCTAGGCTTTTATTAGCCTTTTAGTTTTTATTTAAAGTCTCCATTATGGTATTTCCAGTAAATAGATCAAATCGTGAAATGTGAAAAGCTGGCTATTTTACCCTGGGTAAAATAAAGATCTGTGTACAGTTATTCTTGAATATTTTGCCTCTCTGCTTCCTAGAAGGCTCCAAGTTTCATCTGTCACTTGGGCTACTGGCAGCCAGCATGCTGTTACATATAAAAGTATAGGCAATATTCCCCATGCACGGTTCTTTTACCCTAATCAGACACTGCAGATGCATCTTGTCAAGAGAATGCACCTCGTGCTCAGAAATCAAAGGAAAGTGACTTCAAGGAGGACACAGCAGCACAGCAGCAGCTGACCCCCCAGCAGACCCCACAGGCAGGTCTGTCAGCAGCGCCGAGGAGGAGGAGGAGGGCAGGGAAGATGAGCTGACACCCTGACACTGCTGCAGAGATTCCTCCTGCAGCTGGGCAGCTGGGTCCTGCAGCTGCCAAGGTCAGCAGGCCAGCAGCTCCCAGGCCAGCGTGGTGGGAGCAGTGTGTGTCCCCACCCTCAGCCAGCCAGGGCTCTCAGGGACCCTGCCAGGGGCTGGGGACACGCACGAGGGGCACACACAGAGCAGGAGTGAGAGCAGTGCTGGGTTTCCCACACCAACTCCCCATAAATAATGTTTTCCCCCTTTCTCCTTATTATTTGTCTGCTTCCTGCCTCAGTCTCATCCAGTCAAAAATGTTTCCAACAGAGAATTTTTCTCTACTTCTAGTGCACAGACATATGGACATATTTAAAAAAAAAAAGAAGGAAGTAGTTGTTTTTATTTCAAGCTCCCTTTTAAAAAGGATTTGTCACTACCTGACACAGTCCTTGCTCTGGGAGACTGCTAATGATTTCAGCAGGGCTTTTTATGGGAACTGCTGGCTTTTATCATATATTGCAATAGCAGGGGGGTACAGCAGCATCTTTATTTCAACAAATCAGAACTTTGCAGTTCAGAAAAGGTTAATAGAACAGGTAACATTAAAGTATGTGTAAAAGGTAGAAGGATATGGAAAAAAATTCTTTTTCATAAAGTATTTTTAATATTGTGACTTCCTTTGTCAGAAAAGCTTCAAAAGCCTAACTCAGTCCATCCTCTGGCCCTTTCAAAGCCCTGCAACCCTTACTTCCCCTTTGGGCTAGAAGCAGGTTTTGCCAAATTGTGCCTGCTGAACCAAAGTCCTCTACAGAGAAAGGAAAACCAAATTTTTTGGTTGGTTAGGTTTTTTTGTTTGTGGTTTTTTTTTTTGGTGGGGTGATTGACAGCTTGCAAGGACAAATCTCACTTCTGCTCTTTCTTCATCTCTTATTAAACACACTGCATTTCACAGTTTGCTTAAGAGTGACGTAGGACTGAGAAAGAGGTCTTGAGCTGCCCTATGGTTTTTTGGCAGTCCAAGATTCCCCTATTTATCTGTTCCCTTCAATTTTGTCCATATCTTCTTTTCTCTTCATTGCCTAACAGGAGCTGGGATTCTCAGGTGGCTCTATGCAGTGTTGTGGGATAAGGACAATATGCCCAGAGCAGTGTCACAAAACCACATTTCATCTCCTTTATCTCTTAATTACACACATCCATTTCATCTCTTAATTATGCTCTACCCAGTGATGAAACCAGGACTGGCAGGTTGTTGTAGCTGGCCAGTTTTCTTCCCTTTTAATGGGGTCTGCTTCAGTGCTGTGGTTGACCAGGTAATTGAGAGGAACACTGACCTTCTACCACACAGGCACACAACAATTCCTGTAAACTCTGATCATTCTGGAAAGGGCTGTGTTGGAAACCAGCATGGGGATGGTACAATTAGTCCAGCCTGTTTCCAGTTGTCACCATTTCTGGTGGCTGTCCTGAACCCAACAGGGAACAGGCTGGATGCCCCACTTCAAGGTAACCACAGATTTTAGGACCCTGTGTCTCTCATGTTGCAGCATGTCCAACAAAAATCAGGACATGAATGTGCCACCCTCTGGGGTTTCTGTGCTTTTGGAGTTCATATGCCCTTTTCAGACTCTTCTAACAGTAGATGCCTTTCAAAATTTAAGATTTTTTTTTTGTTCTGGTCTGCAAGGTCTGCTCACTTTTGTCTTTGATATTAGAGGATAATAATGAATACTGAGAATAACAGTGAAGAGACAGATGTTAATTTGCCAGGGAAGCTCAGCAGTTTCTGTGTTGATCTGGCAACAGAATTGTTTTGTACCAAAGATGTCCACAAATGCTGAGGCAGATACTTTTGTCATCATTTAAACTTGGGATCTGGGGCTTTGATTCTAATCCAGTTTTCCGGGTGGCTCAGAAATGTGCCTGACCATTGTCATGCTGAGCAAGGCCTCCCAAACAGAGAAACCCCAACAAGCCTGCTTTGTTTTGGGAAGCTCCTGGAAGTCAGGATGTCTTAATTAGTCCCTCCTTTCTCATGGCTGCTTCGTCTCTTTAAAGGTAAAGACATGCAAGGCATGGGAAATGAGTTTCAGGAGATAAATATGGGAATTGAGAGGGAGGAGGGAGTGCTTATGCCTGTCCCACACAGGTAAATGGAGTAAAAGCAAAACCCAAAAATGAAGATCTTGTTTGCAAAGCCCGGCTCTTCTGTTCTCTGCCTCTTGAGCAGACAGAAGGAAGGCTGGGGTAGTTTAGATGCTGATAAATTAGTTTGGCTAGCACAGTGTTGTAGTTCATGTCACTTAGAGACTTTAAACCTAAAAACAAGTGATCCAACATTTCCTCCCTCTGTTCTGTCCCCCATTATTCTCAGTCCCACCACTGAGAGACACAGCAGTTTTTCTGACTGTTATTTTAAACTCTTTTCTCTCTGTCCAGTGTTATATTCTAGCATCACTGGAGACTTCAGGATAGCTCTGATGGACTAAATTAACTTGCAGTGTACAGGCAGGAGAAAGCAGAACCACTTCTAATGATGAGGATAATTTTTATGAAGACCACCAATATAAGGAAAATAGTAGAGAGGAAATTGGCAGACTGTGTTACTCCTAATATCCATTGGCAAAAGTAGAACACTGACCCGTAGAGTGTTTCTAATGAAGAGAGAGAAGGACAGGGTAGCACAGCCTTAAATTTTGTGACTGTGTGCAGTCTTACCATCGAAATGAAATTTCAGTAATTCACAGTTCACGAAGGTTTCTAGCCTTCTGTATTCTGAATTTTACCATCTGCGTTCTTAATTTATTAGTAGTTTCAAGAAATTTTTGGTGGGTTGGATTTTCTATTAATTTAATCAGCACCAGGATTTTACTGTAAGTGACCCAGAGTGGTGCCCAAGCCCAGGGTGGTTACCTGGTGAGTGATCTCCTGCTGGGACTCTGCAGTCAGGTGGGAACATAAAGCTGCCTTGACAGTAGCAATGGTCACTGCAGAATGAAATCTGTAGCAGTAGCTAAACTGCAGCCATTAGATGCTATCACTGGGATTTGAAATTAAATTAAGCAGCTGGAATGCCTCCTATCCTGCTAACATCATCAACCATATCAAAGATAATCACTGCTTTTATTACTGCGAGCACAGGATGCGGCTGGAAGTAAAACTGCCGATTATCAGATCTCAGTTTAGCCAATTTTGACTTCCAGTTCAGAGATTTGAGTTGTCAAAAGGGACATTTAAAAAGAGATCAGTGCCTTTGAAGTAATAACACACAGGAGCCTGGGGGGCAGAGTCACAAAACTTCTGTACACTGGGTGGACTAAAACCACAGAAAATGCTTCCTGTTTTATAGGGGTGCAGGGAGGATATTAAAACTGCAGAAGCTGTTCAGACTAAGATGTAGACAGTCTGATGGTCCAAGAAAAAGCCTTCTCTCCCTGCTTTAGTGCTGTGGTAATGTTTTTTCCAGGAATACGAGGATTCAGGGGAAGGAGGAGTTCCCATTACTAATTACCTTCATATTCACATTGCTGGAGTCTACATTTAGGGCTCTGCTCTAAGATGTGTGGTTGAGAATTACCACAAGCTTTGAAATAAAAAGACCCAAACACACCCTGCTGCTCTTGTGGTTGAGACACTCTGTGAAACATGCACTTAAATACCTGGAGCTGGAGTAGCAGTGGGGGAAATCACTTATCCCCCAGTTCAGTGAGGCTCTGCAGCACAACCTCCACAGGACTTGGAACATTCCAGCCTTAGGACTTACAGGGCACACAAAGCCACCCCTCTTTTCCCCCAAGGAATGGTCCTGGAAATGGAGATCTCATGGAGAAAGGCTGAAGAAAATTGAACAGAGCAGGGCATAAAGCCTAACACTGCTCATATGTAGTATTGCTTCTCCACTGACTCTCACAGTCAGAGCAGAAGGATTCCACAACTTCTAACAGCTTTTTCAGGTTTGAGTGGTACATCAGATTTAGAAGAAAGATAACCCAAAGTGCAAGGAAATGTTTGGTATTTATGATAAACTCGGTTTAGCATCAGAAAAGTTTATTTTCTGTTGGTGTTAATTTGTAGTTGCAAGGGTTTGCTTGGATTATGATGAAAATTTCTCTTTCAGAAGGAAAAAGTAATGTACCTCTGTCTAAAAAAATTATGTTTTGATCTGGTCAGGTGCAATCCTTTAAGGGAACATTTGATGGAGACTGCAGGAGAAAACAGTCTAGTCCTTTCATCTGCAGCTGACTGTCACTTCTTACCAGGAAAAGCCTCTTAGCTTTATCAATTTTAATCCCCCAAAAGGAATTTTTGTTTGACAAAAAAAACCCAAAACAATCGGTTCTTTGTTTTCAGTTCATGGGCACTCTGAGGCTGGCCCAGTGTAGGAGCTGGTGTGAAACCTCCCAAGGTTTCTTTGCTGTGTCTGGCTGGTCAGTGCTGGGCAGGAAGGCTCAGACTGTGACAAAGCTGGGAGAGACCTTGGAAAAGAAAGGTTTAGTTCATCACTGGCCTTCTCAGTAGCTTAGAAGGTCAGCTCTTCTCTAAACTGTGTCAGCATCCTTGGAGAGCTGGTTAAAGAAAATCGTGTCATGTGCCTCTTACAGACAGGGGAGAACAGACCCAGTGCCCTCTGGAGCTAATTCAGAGTTTCCAGTTGATGTGAGCTGACACTGCCTCACGTCACTCCTGTACTGGAGCTGTGCATGTATTCTGTGCTAAAACCCACATGGAAGGAATGATTGAGTTGTCTTAGAGTGCAATCCCCTTAAATGCAAAGCCCAACTGAGCAGGCTTTGTGTTTGGTAACTTAGAGGGCTCAGAGGGAGCAGAGCCCTTGCCCACTTACAGCTAATAGTTTTTCATTTTTAGTAATGACCTCAAATGTTGCTGTTTTCACCACCCAAAAGAGCTTTACACTTAGCAGCCAGTCTCAGGGTCCAGGCCACGAGTGCTGTGAGGAATAAATGCAAAAGAGCTGTAAGCAAGGAGAAAAATTTCTTTTCCCAGGTGCCCCATAATAGTTTTTCCCCACGTTCACCCCATTCTAAGTGGGTATTTTGTCTGCCTAAGGGCACCAGGGTTGTATCCCAGGCAACACTGGTCTGATATTTTTCCACTGTCTGTTTTTGTGGGCACTGAACCCCAGCAGAGATGCTCTGGCTACATCACAGCCACCTCCTTGCATGGTGGCTCTCTTAAGAAAGAAGCCAAATTTCCAGTTTGATTGTCTAATTTGTTTTTTAATAATTGAGACAGATTGCTTTTTGCCTTTGAGAATGGGTCCTTGTGTGCAGTCAGGTGAGCTGTTTGCTATCAATGTCTGCTCTAGTATCAGATAAGTAGAAAACCCCCTCAACCTGACAATTCACTTGAGAATAATCTGATCTGGTTTGCTTTGCTGTTTCCTCTTGAAGTGGACAATGGCTTTTCCCCTGTTAAAAAGTTGACACAATGAGACAAGTGTGTGATTATTGTATCCCTTTATGTCATTTGAGTAACTTGAGATAGCCTGGTGTAATGTGAGTAATCTGTGTTCGCCACCCCTTGAATCTATCTGGAGTTGATTGGCATATCTGTGCATTTTAACTTGTCTGGAAGGCTCTTATCTCCTTGCTGCACAGCATCAGTTGCAAATTTTAAACCTTTCCGTTCAACTTTATGTTTAAGTGTGTTACTCTTCCCCTTTCCTCTTTGAGTCTTAGCAGGGAGCTGGTTTTGCTTTGTTGGGTCGCTGGGTTTGTTTGAAGCAAACCCAGCGACTCCTTTAAAACAAATGAATCAGGGGAAAGCAGGTAGTGCAGCTGACAGACAGGTGATCCTGATAACACTGCCTGGTGCCTGATAGACTGCCCCTGAACATCCGAGCCATTCACACCATTTCAGGCAGTTAACACTGCTTCTCCACTGCTGAGCAAATCATTACTCTCCATCCTGACCCATTAAAGTTAAGGCCTCCCGGTGCCTTTGGGGTGCAGCCCGTGGTTCCAGGGTGATGCTGAGCAGAGCCACCCCCTGAGAAGTGCTGCAGGTGCTGTCCCTCAGTGCCTCCAAGCGTGCACGGGAGCAGGGCTGCAGTGCCAGCCCCAGGCAGTTGCCAAAGCAACCTATTTTTTTTCCTTCTTCTTCATTATTTTTATTTTTAACCTGTGCTTCCCTTTGAAAAGACACAGATTAAAAATGAATCTTGAGAATCACCTTTCCTTTAGTGGTGTTGCACTGTAAATGTCACTTCCTTTATTTTGAGTGAAGGTGACAGCAAAGTGTGGTCTGAAGGAACAAATGTCATGCTCCAGGGGAAGAAGAGAGGCAGTGAGATATGTTCTAAAGGAAGGTAAGATGCCACTTTGATACTAAATTTGTCCCATTTATGTAAGCTCAGTTTGAAACTTCACCAGCTGCCTTGGTTTCCCCTGACAGATGCAGAATCCTGCTCAGGAATGTGCAGTGATTTTGAGGGCTTAAACGTACGGAACCCCCCAGCTAAATCAGAGTAATAGAAAGGTCTGGATTGGAAGGAACCGTAAAGATCATCTTGTTCCAATGCCTCTGCCATGAGCAGGGACACCTTCCACTATCCCAGGTTGCTCCAAGCCCCGTCCAACCTGGCCTTGGACACTCTCAGGGATCCAGGGGCAGCTTCTGACTCTCCTCGGTGACAGGAGTATCTGCCATCTCATCTGGGTGCCTGCTCTGGCATTTTTCTCACTGTTCTGCTATTTCATGGAAGTTTTCTCCCTTTGTGGAGTAGTGCAGGCAGATCCTTTGTCCTTTTGCTCTCTCAGCTGAGTGAGCACCAGACTATCCAGGCAGTGCCCACTGGGACTGCCTTCCAGTGTCCTGCTCCTCTGCCTTGTGACCCTTGAAGGATGTGGGTTACACCTGGGATTGCTGGGGCATTTAGGGTCATTTCCCCTAAAACAACTGCCTTCCACATCCCTCCAGTAGGCATCTCTCTCTTAAAAATGTTTAATAAAATGTAAGAAGCTGTGGTGGGTGAGTGAGTGCAGCTCTTGCTACTGTCAGGCAATGTGGCAGCACGATAATTTCATGTTGTACTGCTCAGGTTAGGATGAGAAGTTAAAAACCCTCCCCTACAGAGGAGGAAAGCACTCCTCTTCTGCATATTTGAACTCCTGAGGGTTGCTCTGAGTCTTGGTTCTTTTGCATTATACACAATGGGATCATAAGCTTGGCAAATGAGAAATAAACAGAGAATACTGTGATTAAAAATGTACAATACATAGTATAACCTTGCACAACAAAATTAGTACTTTGCTAATTTAGTCCCAAAGCATATTGATTAAATGCATTTTACCACTTCAGTGTACACTGGAAAATCCAATTAATATAAAAAAAAGAAAATGAAAACATTCAAGTCACTGAACTCTGGATCATAAATGTTAATCCATCCTGCAGTATCTTTTGAATAGAACACACACTAATTTTCTCTCATTGTTACAGAACAGATTTCACATAAAATAATGCTGTAATTGTTTGGAAAAAAATAAGTATTTGCCATTTGGTGTTTCCATTTGCTCCTCCTTGATTGAATTCATTTAGAAAGGATTTTTTTTTTTTCTATCTATAACAGCTTTCGGCGAAGTCTCCTTAGTTGAGAACTTTTAGTACAAAAATGTCTGCACATTTAGTGTACTAGAAAAAGAAGCCTCACACAAAATATTCTACCATAAGTATAGAATTTGACCAAATGTAGGAATTTTTTTGGACTCTGTCCATGCTAGAGATGATGATGAAGGAGAACTCAGCTTCTCTTAGGTGAATGGGAAGAACAAACTTCTGGCCAAAGGCTTTGTGCCACTACAGACAGTGGAAATAATGGAGTTTTATATTTGGTGCCTAAATCGGGGCATAATGTCAATAATCCAAGGTCTGTATGTGTTGCTAGAGCCAGCATAGAAATTCCTGTGTCCTCAGAGACCTGATTTATTTCCTGCTGGAATTTATAAGGTTTGGATTCGGCACATTTACTATAGATTAAACAATTTTACAGCAAATTCTGGCATTTTCACCAAGGCTTGGTGCAGAAAGGGAAACTGCAACTTGGTCTTGGGAATCTCTAGTGAAGAAAGAAGCCCATGGTGCTGTTGCATCCACGATAGGGGATCTTTTCCAGCAAAGTGATGCTACCAAGGGAATGCAGCAGCTGAGTGGAATGATGATAAATTTAACATTTCCAGCACTCTTGAGCTCTTACAATCAGTGATTTTGTGGAAGGTTTTAGCTGTGTGTTAGTGTTGGGATCGTATTTAGGGAAACGTTTCTGCAGACAGCGCTTTCATGGCTTTGGCAGCACAGAATTCCCAAGGTACCCATGGGAATCTGTTGGTATCCAAGGGAATCTGGGTGAGGGGACATCCCTCCTGGAGCCATGTCTGCAGGGAAACAGGTGCAAATGTCTTCATTAGTCTCCTGTCCCAGTCACTCCCCTAAAGGCTGTGCTATGTTGTGTGTTGGCTGTTTCACAGGGAATCCATGGAAAAGCTCATGTGCTCTTCACCCTGCTGCTTGTGGGTGGTCTCAGAAGGTATTTTCCTCACTCTCCCCCCCCTTCTTTCTTGTGGAAAGAAGAGTAACTGAAGTACTATAAAAATAAAATGTTGCTCTCAAATGAGCATTAATTCTGGCGCTTTTATAAATACTGTTCATCCTCAGACAGGACAGCATTTACAAGGTTAGCCCAGTGAAAGTCGTGTGAATTTTATCCCATCATAACTTGTTTTTATGTAAGTATGCTGAGATAAATACTACTATATGATATATTTAGATGTATCTAAGGCTTTTTTCACTCGGTTGATATTTGTATTTTTACATGGCCAAGTTTTATTACCATTGCAATAGTATTTTGTGCACCAAAAAGCCTGTTTGATTTCCAGTGCTTTAAAACATAGCAGGAGTGTGAGGAACCAGGCATTTCCGACTACCCCTTTCCAGTTTTAAGCATTTTATATGCATATTAGAATATGATATATCTGTACATTTCACCCTATCACTGTACACAGTTGAGTGTAAAGAAAAAGCCTTCATATCACAATAATTTATTCTATGGAGTGTGATCATGATATTTTATGTTTTCTGTATTTGGTTGTAATTGTGGCTAGGAAATACATTTTTTCCCAGAATGATTAAATTCCCAGTACAGATCAAGTGAGCTAAAGACAGACTTTTCACACTGTCCTTCGTTTATTTCCTGTGCTTTTTAGTAAGACCTGATTTTGCTGTCCTCTGCATTACAAGGAATAGCCTAGAAATTTAATACATCTGAAGAGATAGGAACTGGAATGATGGTGCAGAAAGAAGAGAGGAATAATCAAATTCTGCCTGTTCTGGGTAGGAGAGTTGTGATGATCTTACAAATCTTTTGTATTTCTTGATTTTTGGGGCAAAATGAAGAACTCTTTGTTGGCTAGGAAGGGTTCAGTTAATTTCTTCCCTTTCAGTTTAGTCTTGTTCAGCACTTTGCAGCACTGCTCCATAGGATTCTGCTAAAAGTCAGATAAATAAACTGATATTCCCTCAGCCTCATCAATGAGTTGGAAACAGGTTGTATTATGGTCTCATCCTAACATAATATATTGCACTTATGAATTAGAAGGATAAATCCTTAGCAGTTAAAATTTTGCCTCATTCAATGTGCCTTTATGCAGATATACTTAATAAAGATCAGCCTTACAGAATTTCTGGTCCCATCTGTTATAAGTGTATAATTTTTTAATACTTTCCTTGTATTTAAGAAAAATTAGCCATATAATATTTTTTTATCTTATTTTGAGAGAAATGTGTATGTCAAAGATGTGATACTAATTCCCTAGAAGATATTCATAAACACACTAACACTTTGGACGTTAAATAGTGATAAAAAAAATTGAGATGATAATTAATCCATTCTATATTTATGGGCTTGATTAGCTGTCATACAAAAAACGGTTGGTGAGGCCAAATCAGGTTATTCCAGCTTTCTTTCTTCCATCAGCATGTGCCCAAAGAGAGTTATTAGCTCATTTTGGTTTTTCATTGGCAGTCCCAATGCGGTTCGGGAAGTGTCTGCCAGCAAATGTCCTTAATATACATGGTTGGAAGGGGAAAAGAAACACCAAATCCATAAATTTGCCATATCCTGCTGAAATGAAAATGTCTTCATGTGCCACTGCTGAGATTATATATTTTTTAAAATTGGCTGTGATGTTTGCATGTTATCTTCTTCTCCTTCGCCACCAGCACTCTCAGATATCACCTACACAGGCAGGAAATTCATGTTCATATATTAGTTTCTGTGTTTTTAATTTTTTTTTTCCTGTGGAATTCAGAGTTAATTTAATACTTCAGGCTAATTCTTTTTTCTCTTAGATTTTATGCACAGCGTATTGGATATTTTATATCTTGAAGTGCCTGTCTTTTGGAATATGTGTGTGTGCATGCTTGACGTGCATCTGCTAGGACGTTTCAACATTATGTTTGCAAAGCTAATCTGTCAGAACTAAAAGGCAAAGGGGCGATGGAGATTTCAATTTTTTTTTTTTAAAGAAAGGGAAGAAAAAGTTCTGCCAATTCTTTTTCCTCACAAGAAATTCCCTGCATGACAAAATAATGGCAATTAATGATATGCCTTTTTTAGTAATTCCTTGCTTGTGGAGACTTATTGTACCTTGTTAAATACCTGTTGTTTAGCAGCCCGGAGTTGTCCGTGTTTTGCAGAAGCATGACAGGATTATTAACTGTACAGTAGTATTATGGAGTTTAACGAACAAATGTTTTTCAAGTCTAATTTATTCTTAACGAGAATAGTGTTAATTCGTTTTGAGCTTTGCCTGGGAGGTGAGACCTCCAAAATTGTCCCAAAGGTGATAGCATACTTTTATTTTAGTGCAGTGACTTTTTAGCATGTTGCATCATTGCATATATTTATTCATCATCCTTACACCATCCCCGAAAAGCGAGATTAAGGCGCAGGGATCAATCCAGCCCACCTCTTAGGAGCTCTGCTAGCGTTTAACCACAACCTTGCACACCGTCTCGGGACAAGAAGTGGAGAAAACAACAACCATTCCAAACCATGTTAGAGATTAAGGACGGCGGAAATTAATTGCGTGATTAAATATTAGTCAGCTTTCCTATGGCAACAAAAAGCGGCGTGGGATTTTTTTTTTTTTTTTAATTCCTAGAAATACTTAGTGCTTGTTTCTTAGCTTATCAACAGCATGTTGTGGCTGTGTCAGGCAGAAACATTAGCTTGTGAATTAGCCCTGAGGCACTGTCCTATATACCGCTATGGAAGCGCCTGGTGTGGGATCCACTGACTCAGAGGAAGAGTGCCTCCTGCTGATTCTGTCTTCAATCCAAACACTGACCTTGCTCCCCTAACGGGATTTGACAGGTTTACAACCCACGGGTGTGGCTGTCATAGCATCATTTTCCCCCCCTTTTAGCTTCTTCTCTAATAAACTTGTTAAGCGTTTTGCATTAATAGAGAAACTTATGCAATGGGTGTCTCGCTGTCTTTGACAACTCATTCAATGTCAACCATCAACAATTTTCCTTTAATGGACACGTAACATCCCTGGTGTGATGATTTTTTTTTTTTTTAAACTTTTGGTGTCAGATTGATAAGCCTGTGAAATAGAATAGCTACACATAATGCCGCTTTATCCTCACAATTGACAGTGAGGCAGTGAAGCAGAACCTCAAGAAAAGCGACCCAGTTCTGCATGTGTAACCACACAAGAACCCAGACTCGTCCCCAGTCCCAACTAACGTCACAGCTTCGTGACATCTGAGCAAATAATAGGGAGAGAGTGTGAGTTTGTGAAAGTAATTATATAAAGCTGAAGGCAGGGGACAAAAAGAAGTGGGGTGGGGGGAGAAAGCGAGCGGTTTCAGCACTTTGACAATGTCCACAGCTGTGATGTCATAGGCACAAAGATGATAATAAAATTTGGCCAATGTGGTGTCAACTACACCTTGCTCCTTTTGTCTTTTTCCTCGTATAATTTTGTATCCATGTGTGAATCGGCTCATTAGTGGAGGAGAGTGAAAATTGAGGTCAGGGTATTTAAACCTGACCTGTGCAAAGGCCATGCAATGCCTAAGCCCACCGGGGGTTTCACTTCAGAGCCCTGGACCACCCTTGAAGGTGACACCAATTCAAGCCTCATTTTATAAAGGCCTTATTAATTATTGTCTTTATAAGAAGGAGAAGCCATATAAAGAAATGTGTCATTCTTAGAGTAGGAGTAGGCAGAAAAAAAAAGAGAGAGAGAGAGAGAAAGAGAGAAAGAAACAGAAGATCAAAAGAGAGCTTTTTTTTCCCTTTTGCTTTTCATGCCTCAGAACCTCAAAGGAGGTCGGGGAACAATCAGGCTTAGGGGTCTCGTGTGCTTTCTGGCAATTAGACTCAGCTGATGGGCTGAAAGGGATTGAATGGCAGGGTTCAAGGCCCTTCTCCAGAGCTTCAGACAACAGGCTTTTCCAAAGCAGCAGAGCAGCAGACACCACTGAAATAATTTCAAATGGAGACTTACAGCCAGGGATTCATTAATTCACCGGCCTAAACAATTACTGGAACATATAATGTCTCTATATACACTTTGATAAAGACTGTCATCCTAGACCTTCATTTTCCCCATTTTTATTAGAGATTTTTAATGTCAGGTTTGAAAAGAACCCTTTATTTCTTCAATTATCAAATTAAACCTTTTATTTTTTTTCAGGGTGGGGGAGGGGGATATAAATTCCAGAATTTTTGTTTTATGGCTGCAATTGATTTGAATTACAAGAGGAGACTGAGAAAGTTTTGTAAAGCATCCTTAAACACTCAGTCATAAATAGGATGGGAGCCTCAGCAGCAAGAGATCCCATCCTCCTCCTTCCTCTCTTTAAAGAGGGTGGTCTGGGACAAATAGATTTAAATGAGCTTGATGTGAGAGAATTAGCTAATAGGGGACATGCAGCAGAGCACTCTATACAGGCTGCATTTGCTGCTGGAGTGGTTTGAACTGAGAAGAGTGAATTAATGCACTTTCAGTACAGTGGAAATGTTTTAAAATAGGAGAACAACATATTATTGTATTTTTTTTACTAGTGTTAGATTAGGTGCATTCAGAGGTGAGAGGATGCAGTGCAGACCTGTGGCTCACTTATAAAATGTACCCAAGTATTCCTATGAATATTAGAGGTGGGTTGGGATAGGTGCCTCTGGTGCACTTTAGGAAGGGACTGGGTGTGCTTGGTAGAGGAAACGTGGACCTGCAATAAACCTGTCCTGTGCTGAGGCAGATATAAAGCCTGATTTGGCACAGTCAAAAGTGAGGTTTGAATGGAAAATTGTATTTGTGACTAAATTAAGTTTTGTGTCTCTCTGTTCCTCAGACACTTGTTTGGTGGGTTTTTTCGTTGTTTGTTTTCACTGGGGGAGAGACCGCAAAAGTCAGCATGTTTCAACAGAGAAATATTTCATCTGGAAATGTTTTGATGGGAAAGTGCTATCATCATGGCACTTAGAAGTGCTGGTTCAGGTACCCTGCTCAGGCAGCCATCACCTCCCCTGCCCTGCAGTGCAGTGTGGGGCACACCAGCTAGCTCAGGTCGCAGGAGGCTTTTTACATATGATTTTGAAAGAATTCACCGACTTGTTCACCAGGCTGAATGCTGTGTTAGAAGAATCCAGCATCCTCTAACCACACCACAAGGGTTTGCTTGATATTGATGGGCTCCTTGCCTCATTCCTGTGCCAAAGCCCTGCTGATGTTTGGAAGTCCCAGCCATAACATGAATATTCCCATGCAGACAAACAGAGTTGGGAAAGAAGCCTGCCTGTTATGTGATTCCAGTCATGTCATGGTTTAACATCAGAGCCGCTTGCTGACTTCCCCTCAGTGGGATGAGGGAGAGAATTAGAAAGGTGAAAGGGAGAAATCTCATTGGGTTGGGTTGAGATAAAGACAATTTAATAGGTAAAGCAGAATGTGCACATATAGAGAAAGCAAAACAAGGAGTTCATTCCCCACCTCCCATGGGCAGGCAGGTGTTCAGCCATCCCCAGGAAAGCAGGGCTCCATCACACATTAACACTGACTTGGGAAGGCAAACACCATCATTCCCAACATCCCTCTTCTTCCCCAGCATGGCTCACAAGTGTGAGGCACTGAGATACCCTCAGCACAGGTTTGTAGTAACTGAACTTAATTCATCTTGGTCCTATTTTGAAGTTTAAGAGACAAGCTAAATCAAAGCAGATAGACCCAAATGATGCACCTGGGAATTGGTGTAATTCCTGGAACTGTGGTGCCCATAGAGGGTATCCATCAGCCAAGATAATGATGATGGGGATCACTTGGATATTTGCTGCACACCTAATACACCTGGGAATGCTGGCTTGAGTGGGCTATTTTGGGTTCCTTGGAAGGGGAGAAGGAGGGATACAGAAAGGTGAGGTGGGTTAAAGTGAGCCACTGTGAGTTATTGTGAATAAGAGCCCTTTCCATTACAACAAATGAGCACTGTAATGAGATTCATTGAGGGAAGTTGTAGCTCTATTGTACTCCAGGCTTACTTAATAGATGAAGCTAACAAGACTAGAGATTAGAGTTGTCTGTTCTGTCTGTATAGTATCCAGGCCAAAGAATTTCTTTCCACTGCACACCTTTGTGCATGACTTCTGGTTTTAGTTGTCTAGTTAGCAGATGAAAATCATTCTTTTTGGTATTTTGGAACAGGATTTGGTACTTATTTGGCTCATTTTTTTTTGTTTGGCATGAGTATAACAATACCGTGCATTGTTAGCTGTCATTAAACATATTTTGAGATTGTTAATTTATAATCTCTAAAACTCTTCCACCTAGGCTAGACTATAATGACAGTTTCTTAGGTCTTTTTGTCTCTTACCTGTTGAACTTATTTTTGTGACCTCTACTTACCTTCATTGTACAGCTTTTCCCTCTGATGGATATTGTTTGAAACTCCACGGTGGTCACTATGTCCCTCTTTTCTGAGGTATTAATGTTCTGTGTTTGCTGCAAGGCTAGAGGAAGGACTCCCGTATAATTGCATGTTTGTACTTCCCTATTCTCCCCTGTGATTGAATTCCTGCATATTGCAGATTCTTCTGGATTTAAATTGTATTTTTAATACAAAATAATATGGGTGCTGCCTCAAAACATGGAGAAGATCTCAAAGAAGGAGGTGCAAAATCTATTTAGTTCCCCCTGCTCAACCGTGTCAGTCCAGAGGCTGTGGGTACCACAAATGTCATCAGCAGACACCTGTCAGGGCCATTCTGTCAGCATTTGCTTCACAGTAGGGGACATGAGTGAAGTGTCTCTCCCTGTGGTTTTTGAGACTATTCTTTCAACTCACCCCACCGGCCACCTTCAGCTGTGATCTCTCTCTTCCCTGCCATTCCTAAAGCAAGCCTCTTTGTCCTTGCCCAGTGCCCATTTACACCATTCCCAATCAATCTTCATTGCATGCCGTGGTACATCATTAACTTGTCTTCCTGTGAGGCACTTAACCCCCTCCACCCTGGAGCCGATTCATTACCTTGCCACCTTCCCGTGAGCTCTGCCATCCGCGCCTGGCTCGGCTGTTACTGAGGCACACGATTCATCATCCACATGGGTGGCTCTCTGCTCCCTGGCCAAATTGGCCTGGCCTCATCTGGGGCGTTTCACGAGGAGATATCCCGAGGAAAAAGCCCTGCTCAGGAAGTTTGTCTGCAGATAAAACTCGTGCTGAGCCTGCTCCTCTCTGTTGTCACCCAGCAGACACAGGAGTTGTGATGCAGCCCTTCCTTCTCCACGGTCATGGTTGGTTTTGGCGTGCTCTGAACCAGGGCTGGGCTTTGTATAGGGCACATGATGTAGAATGCGTCCAAATTTTGTTATTTCTTAAATTTACACATTTTCTTTACCTTGTTATCCAGGCAAATTTGTAAGACTTATGAGTGCAATGCACAGTAGTTTTGTACTTGGGTTGGTATCAGAACCTGAAATCCAGAAAGCCAATACTTCACTCTCACAAGTGGATAAATATGAGAACTATTCTTTTTTTGTTTCATCAGTCTAGGGGCCTTATTTTACTCATATTTTGCTCTTTTTATTTTTGATTTCCTCATGCTACTTTCAAAGGAAATTGAGCAGCTGAGGTAGTTCTTTCATTGCTGAAAAACCCTCAATAATTCTGAGTTGATAACCCACTCTACAATCGCTGATCTGACTTTGGTAATCACGCATCACATTATGATTACCAAGAAATAACTGAAGAGTGATTATGCAAATCCTGGAGTTCTAATTGGCTAATAATGACTTTAAGACAGAGTACAATGATTCATATGTTGTGTGTTTTTGAGGGGAAAAATCCAAAGTAATTATGTAAATCATTTCCCTGTAACAACTAGTCAGATGCAAAGCTTTGTTTGGATACGGAGGGCGCTCAGTAATGCATCAAAACTGGAGCATTCCTGTGATGCACAGAGGCAGCTCCACTTCAAATGTGCTGTATTGTGAATAGGGACTGATTTAGTTCCTATTATTTCCTGCACTATCCTTGAGGAAGCTAAAACGACCCTCCAAGCTCACATACATGCTTAAGGTGACTGTTTAGCCCAGGACATAAATGGGAAAAGAAAAATTGCATTTTCTAGAGAAGGATTGTAAAGAGATAATGTAGTCCTTCTTCTTCTTCTTCTTTTTTTTTTTAATTTCTGTTTAAAATTCTGTGTCACAGCCAGATTTATTCACTATTAAAGATACTCTTCATTAGTAACCTTATAATGAAAGCTTCTCTTTAGCTTTTCTCCTGCCATGCTGTTATAGGACCTCTAGGCTCGCTTTGTAAATTCTACATGTTATTCTTATTAACAGTGATTTTAAAAAATAATCCTCATGTGGGTTGTAGATTTTTTTTTTGAGATTCATTGAAGAAGTCCTGCTGTCTTCCTCACACTGAAGAGCAATTACTGGCAGTTTGGTACAATTTCTGTACAAAGTATTAGGAATTGTAAATAACTTCCACAGCCTTTTAGTCTACTTAAAATAAGCATAGTTTGGGTGATATCATGGTGAATACAAAAATTTCACATCAGGTTTCTCTTGGGAAACAGACTTGGAGTAGGGAGCTGGAGAGAAGACAGTGATCTCATGATAGCCATGAAGAGATGGTTTAACCTTGAAGAGGTTTCAGCCAAGGCTGTGGTTGAGGGCACTGCTGCCCACTCTGTGTGACTCACTGCTTGGATGCCCATTATATATATTTAATGGAAAACCTAGCTTTAATGTAGGTGTATTTTCTATCCTAGCCCTTCAAAGTAGTGTGTATCTACCAGTATTTTATTGGTCTGCTGTGGGTGTTGGCTTTGTTGCTCTGTCAGTCCTGTCCATCTGTCTGTCTCTCTAGAATAGGAGAAGCTCAGACCTACAGACAAGATGCATAAAAAAGTGAGGCAGCAAAGTCATCATGTTCAGAATGTCTTCTGTGCAGACTTTGCTTTTATATTTCTCCTAGATCACAGTTTGGGTCCCTCATAGAATGGGAACAACTTTACAACTTCTGCCTACACATTCCAAAAAAGAGTTTCCACTAGCCGTAATAAATCAGACACACAGATGTGAATCCTTAGAGGGGCAAATTAGTTTATACATAGGAAACTGGTACCCTTTTAATGCTGCTGATAGAGGGTGATGAATGTGAGAAGGAGAGGAGGAAGGAAGGCAAAAGGGAAACCTGTTCCCCATGAAGGGCACTTGGGGCACAAAGTGGTCTTTAAACGCCTGAGAAAAATGTTTAGAGAGAAGATAAGGAATTAAATTAAAAAAAAAAAATTAAAAAAAGGTGGGTAAGGAAAGATGGAGACCCAGAATATTGCAAAGCCCCTGCAGAACAGTGAAGAAGTTTCTAGTGATTCAGTCCAGTTTTGGTCTGAAACGCAGTGAGCAGCTGAGCAATACCCTGAAGCTGATGTGTTTGTCTGCACAACATGCAGACCTGGCAATGCCAAAACATTTTGCAGGTAGGTTTGTGCTTTGCTGGATTATGTAGGTGGGGTTCTTGGATGTCAAAATTAATTTTATTTCACTCTAAAATTTCCTCACTTTTTTATGTTTAGGAAAAAAAAGCACACACACAAAAAAAGGAAATCCAGTTAATCTCATGTAATGGTTGTAAGAGGAATTGTGAATTTATCTACGTTTTTGGCTTCTCCATAC
Source organism: Irena cyanogastra (assembly GCA_013397155.1). NCBI lineage: Eukaryota > Metazoa > Chordata > Aves > Passeriformes > Irenidae > Irena > Irena cyanogastra. Next base: position 462,990 of record VWZV01009807.1, on the reverse strand, counting down.
AAAAATAATTCAGCATTTGGAAATTAAACGTCCATGAAAATTTAATAGCTTTCATTTTTTACTGGAATGACACATGTCATTTCACTGTTTAGTGGTAATGGAGAAGAGCAGGGATCTGGGAGTTTGTTGTACAGACAGTGTACAAGCAATTTCATGCCTATTGTATCATGAGGGGGGCAGGACAGGATGTGCATGTCTCATTTTCTTCCTGTAAAGGCACCTGATGCCATGAAGTCTGTAGATTCTGTGAGATTATAGCCCTGCTCTTTTTGCCTTGGCTCAAAAAGACAACTTCACCTTCTAAGGGAACATTCTTTCAACAATTTGGGCACTGACTCCTGCTGTCCTCTGGCTTGGCATTTGTGGGTGAAGGTGGATGTGGATGTTCCAGCTGGGATTGGCAGGGCATTCTGTTCCCCTGGTGTTTGCTTTGCATAGGTACGAATAAATGTGCCAAATTTCAGATGTGAGTGATGTGCCTGGGGACTGCACTTCCCTCCCACAGGTGAAGATATTCAAAAATATAGAAGGCATCAGTTTTCTGGGTATTTTAAAGCAGGAGGAGGATGAAATGTCAGGACCCTGAAGCAATGCAAACAGGGCTGCCAACGTATCTCTAGACCATCCCACCCTGTAATCAAATTGCGCTCTTTTGATTGATCCACTCAACCATGCCCAAGCAACTGTCTGCTGAATCAAATTCAACACTGTGTGTGGCTCAGTCATGTGAAAATAGTGCCCTGAAAGCGATAAAGTTTAAAAATATTATGAAACCAAACAAGAGTTTAAAAAACAGTTTTTAAGAAAGTTGATGGAGGTATTTATTTCTTTTTTTTGCTTGTTGATCAGAATTTTGTTCTGACGTGGGACTACACTTGAGGTGCAAAATGCTAGTTTTTTGAGGCAGCAGCAGAGGTATTTAAATAAAGAAATAGTACTGGGACATTGGCCATTAATTTGAGAGATAAAGGAAAAAGATGGAGATGGAAATGAGAGAAGTAGAAGAGCTGACTATTTAATTGTTGTAAAAAGGGTGAAGAGAAGATGACAGGGCTTGTGTGGAACTTCTATGCATAAGTATTTTTGCACTGGCATGTTCCCCAAATTGGCCAGATCTCCTTCCCACGCCCTGCTTCCCAAATCTCACCCCATTCAGGCTGTGCTGCTGTGTGCCTGTTTATTGTGTTGAACAGTGGTTATGTTTCAGTAATGCTTTATTTATGTCTCTGGCTTGGAAAAGTCTTTGGCTGAAAGTCACAATTTCAATGACGATTTTTTTTTTTTCCTGCTTGCCACTTAAAATATGATCAAGCATCACGGGTGAGCTACACAAAATTTTTTTCAGTGAACATTTGAAATCAGAGCAAAACCTGATTGTTCCATCTTATTAGCCACGTCTTGTTTGATGTAGCATGTTTTTCTAACCCGGTATCACTTCCATCTGAAGCTGCACCACAGAGAACACAAAGGTTTCAGTATTGAAGTTGAAGGAGCACTGAAGGGCATCTTACAAATGCTACTTTGTCACCTAGCAGGAGTTCTTGGAAATTTTTCAATGTTTTTCTTTTCTTTTGTGAACGGACATAAAGTGCCTCTTTCAAACCCAGCTAGGGTTTCATTCCTGCTTCTGTGATTCTCTGAGGTGCATTAGTTGAGGCTGGCAAACTTTTAGACTCCAGGGAATACAAAGCAAGATAATCAGTGCAAACTCAGTCCTTGCAGCAACTCTGGGTGGCTGAGTTTCCCGACAGGGGCTGGGGTGGGGGGAGGAAAACTCATGCCCTAAAGATGTGGAGGAGTGACAAAATTAAAGCAGGAAGAAACCCCTCATTTATAAAAATCGGAATAAAGACAGAAAAGGATCCAGGGCCATTCAGAGACTGGTAGGAGCTGAGAAAGACACTTATGCAGGTTTGCCTCTCAGATTTTTGCTTTGCTCTAAACTTTTATTTATGTGCCTTTTCCTGTGCCACTTTTACCAGTGTTTCTCGACAACACATTAACTTCCCTCCCGGTACAATAATCGACTCCAATCTGCTATTATCACGGAAATAGAAGAGGTAAAGTGCCTGTAATAGGATCCAAATCAAATCACTTTCACTTCAGCCGGCTTTTGCTGTGAAGCCGAAGATTCCCCAGGGAGATTCAATCCAGAGAAACACCTGCAGACACAGGCTGAGGCCCCGAGATGATATGGAACACGACAGCCCCAGCTCTGCACTAGCATTTCCTTCCTCACGAGCCGCTCGCACTGGCAGTAATAACCAGAGGCAGGACCTGATAAAGTTGTGACTCATTGGCAAAGCCAGGATCTGACTTTCAGCTGATTTGACCCATCCTGAAGCAACACATCACTTGACAATTTACTGTAGAAACAGCTTTAGTTAATTTTTTTTTTTCCCCGTCCCCCTGAAGCACTTGCCTTAGTCTTGAATGGTTTTGCATGAATCCCTGGTTGTGTTTAAGTACAGTCCTGCCTGAAGAGAAAAAACATATCATCCTCTCCCAACGGCTAGGAAAGGCCAGACTAAATTGAATTTAATAAGCTTCAGGTTTAGGGGAAAATAAACCCAGATTCTTTCCTGTGGCGTAGGGAACAACTTCAGCAAGGGTTGAAGATGGAAATACACATTTACAGCCATGCACTGTAGGTTAGTCTTGGTGCCTTGTTCCCTGTGAATACTGGTTTATTAATTCAAGTGCTTTCCCCCCACATATATGTTTTTGTGTAATTACTTTTAGAGATGCTAAGAGCCTCTATGCCAGTTACATGTTATTATTTAATTTTGTATTTTTCTCAGGAAAACATTAATATCGTCTTAGCTCGATGAAAGCAAATACAAATCCTCTCCATAATTGTCACCTAAGATTTGACAGGTTTGGCCTTAGCGGAGAAATAACAATAGTGGTAAAAACAGCAAGAAAAACAAAGAAAAGCAATTATTCCCGCATTAAAAACCTGTGGGGAAATTTTAGGGGAATTTTAGGGAGTTCAGGTGCCATTCTTTTTCACTTTGAAATATCTGCCAGTGACACAAGTTGCTGCTGCAAATATTATTTAGTAGCTGACAGTACATGAAGTTCCTCATGTAGTGGCTTTGGTGAGCACACACTGACCCAATACCTGCATAAAACACAGCCTTAGGTCCCCCCCCCAGTATAACTGGTAGTTAAAGGACAAGAAAATTTTATAAAATTAGATTTAAATAGATCGGTATCAAATCAAAAGCAACAGACTAAGGAAAAAAATTGTGATAATTGTCAATATTTTTGCAACTTTTGCAATATTTTGGCTTCTTTTGGAAAGTGTTGTGTGGTTTTTGATTTTTCATTGTGTCCTCTTCTCCGTGGTGTTTGAGCATCTTTAGTGTATTAGGGAAAGAGAGTGAGAGACATCAGGTAGAGTTTACTCTTAGACTTCTTTTTTCTCATGAGGAGAATTGATTTTTCACTAAAAGTACGGTTGATAAGGTTTAGTTAAAGTATTTGCTGTAAGGCCAGGATTTTTCATGGAGCAGCAAATGAAAATAACCATTTTACTCCTCTCCCACTTTGGGCTTTTAGTATAATATGAAAACTATTGTTTTTGTTGTTGTTTTAGAAAAACCTTCTGAAAGAAAGGAGTGCTGTTGGGAAATGTGTTTTGACTCCACGTTACAGTCACATTAATGTGATGTATAAAAAACCCATATGTTAAACACTAACATGGGATCAAAACTCCTGCTGTGAGAGATACGGAAGTCACATTATCTTGTCAGCTCAAATGCACATTCTTAATTGCTAAATATGAGCCAGAATCCCATGTCCAAACATTTGCTCACTGGAAACCAAACCTTAATTTTACAGTTCAATTGCAGCTGCAACTCAAAGGGAGTTTGAGAATCTCTAATGGAAAGGAGCAAAGTATTTAAATTACGGGGCATCAGAATTTGAGATGATAGTTTGCAAATTCAAAACTGAAAATATGGTGCTGATGTACAGAGAGAACATGGCAAACAGCATTGTCCAGCCTCTCTAATTAGGTCTGGGAGCAGGTAGGGCATTTAAAAGCAAAATAAAGGAAAGACTGAGAGGGCTACCTAAGTATTTGCTTGTGGATGGAGTATTAAATAGTGAAAGATTTCTATTCTGAATAATTGGGGGTTTTTTTAGTTCTCTGTGCAAATCAAAGGTTAATATGCAGGAGAGCAGAGGCAAGGAGAAGAAGGGGAGGAAGGGAAGAATTAGGTCAGTCTGTCAAAGCATCTTTAGCTTTCCCTCATGGAAAAAAAAGTTATATTCATTACAAAAATAGTAATTTTTTTAATATAAAGCTGTATTAATTGTATGATCTGAAATCAAACACTTTCTGTGATTTTCGGGGCTTCTTTTTATAGGGGGAAAAAAAGACAATAATTCAACTTTAGACTGAAAACATCTGCCTAACTGAGTGGGATTTTGTGAGCATTTCGGTCGATCGAAAACATGCTTTATTTGGCGTCAAAAAAAAAAATAAATTCTGACTTCATCAGCTCCTTTGTAGGGGTTGCAGGCTGACATTTCCCAGATCTGGGAGCAGGGAGCAGGGAGGGAGCCAGGCGCTCCCTGGGACGCTCCGGGCGCTGCTCTGTCCGTGGGCGCTCTCCGGGCTCATCTCTCCCTCCCTCTCTCACAAGTCTCGCTTTGCTGACCAGGAAAAAAAAAAAAAACATAACAATGACCTGGGAAAACAAGAGGTATTTTTAGTAGCCGCCATCTGTTTTTTAAAAAGCAGCCAGAGCAATGATAGTATTACTTCTGGCCTTTTTTTAGGGGCTTAGAGGCTAAAGCCTGGAGGATTTGAAGGTGTGATCTCTGACACTGCCTTCAAGAAATGCAGAGGCTTCTTTCTCGTGTGTTTCCAGGTGTAGCTGTGTCTCAGGTGTTAGTTCATCAGCTTCATTTATAGGAAGCTTCAGGGCTGAGTGTGAGGAGAATGAAAATGCCTCTTGCAGCTTGATGAAAAGTTCCTCTGCCTTTTTCTTGGACCTTACACTCAATCTAGCACTGAGCAATTTGCTTAAACATTGAGGGGAGAAAATTATTTTTCTACACTTATATGCCCAGGGTTCACAAAACCCTAATTCACCTGATACTGAGTAAGAAAACTGTATTTCCTTTTGCTGTACCTCCCATCTTAAATAAGATTTTTGAATTTCTTGCTGGAACTTCTTTTTGGACAAACAGCCAACTTTTCCTTACAGCGCGTTACCCAACGCAGCATTTATATTATTAGAAAAATTAAACCAGCGACTGAGAGATTTTGACTAATTAGGTTTCTTGGATAATAAGAGCTTTTTAATAAGGTACATATCACTTACAATATTGCTAATGAAATGTGAAAGCGATTCAGTACTCTGTAAGATAATGGCTAACTTGTTTTAATTGTTAACATTTTTTCTTGCCTGCAATGACACAGTCATTATTCCGCAGTCACTGCTTATCGTGAAATCCAAGAGGATTAATGGTTTCACTTATACTGGCGAAAATGTTTAAGCTGTCCCGATTATCAGTGCAGTTGGAAAGAATAATGGTTATTTGTCATTGCGTTTAGCCCTAGAATGAATTGTCCTCCAGCCAAGAGAATCATTAACCCTTTGAGTGACAGTAATAGAGTTTTACAATTAAAAATAAGGAAGCAAAGATTTATGGCTGGATATTTTTTTTTCCCTGCTGTAGGTAGTTTATTAGCTTATGAGTCCCACTAAAACGAAATATATTACTCCTGGAAAGTAAACCACATGATATATCTTATTCTCCAGAATAGCACTTCTGCTAGTTGGAATTAGATTGCACTGAAACATTCTTTTGGTGAAGGAACAAATCTCCCAACTAGCTAAAAAAAAAGTAAAAAGGTTGAACATACATTCTGCAGGGGGAAAAAAAGAAGATTCACATTGCTTTTTTCTTACTAGGCTGCCATATATATTTAAGCACTGCATTTAAAGAAGAATTTTGTCTGTAAATCCCTATAATTCTAAACCATTTACTACATATAAGCAACTTAAAAACCGTAAGATTTCTTTACAAAGTAATTAATATTGTAAATTTGGTGCATCTGGGAAGAGTTTAAAATTGCGTTGTGAGTGAATGAGTATTCTTAAAATCCTGTACATGGCACTGCACTAGCAGCCAAAACTATAAAAGGCATCATAAAACAAACAATTGAGTGTTTAAAGTTTTGGGTATAAAAGGGTAATAGAAAAAAGAGAGAGAAAAAAAACATTAATTGGGAAGTTATTTTAAATCAGGGGGAAATACATCCCCAGTGTGGCTGTTGCTGAGCTGGTTTGGAACACTGTGGTTCCTTCCTTGTGGGTTTATGTTGGTTTGTGTTGGGATAACTTCCAGGGGATGGTTGTGTGGGGTTTGGTTAGGGTTAGGATTTTGTTGTTGCTTCTGCACTGGAGCAGTTGTGATTTCCAGCAGCACAGAATCCAGCTCATGGCATGGATCTGAGGATGAGGAATGCCTGGAAATATTCCTAATATTGCCTAAGGAAATATTCCTCCTTGGACCAATGCTGGAAGGAGTGAAAGCCGTTTTTTCTTCATGAATTGGTGGGGATGGAAGGGCTGTTGGTATTTAATTGGTGATGTTCAGCTCCTTACAAGATTAGGTCCTGTTGGAGTTTTTTCATCTAAGAAATACATTGAAGTGAGTCTCACAAGATAAAAGCACATTAAAAAAAGCACAGGGCATTTCTGCTCCTCAGCAGCTCATTCTTGTCCGAGTGTTTGAGAATGTTCCTTGTCCCAGGACAAGGGAATTTACCTGCGAAAGACACAAATTTATTACTTTAACTTCCTTCCAAGAAGATAAATCACAAAGAGAATAAATGCTGGTGTCATTGTGTGGCTCAGGGGCTGATGCTCACCTGTGGAAGGTGATGGAAAGGGCTCTGCCCAGGCTCACATCTGTTGGTGTGCCAGACCCAGCACCTGGGTGAGACAAAATGTCATGTATTTTTCTGGGATGGAATCTTCTCTCAGGTTTCTATGGACTGCTTTTCTAAGGAGAAAAGGGCAGCTACTCCCTTCAGCTGTAATAATAAATATAAATGGACTGGAGAATGAAAAGAAAACTTGCTCATCACTAGAGAGACCACATTAATGAAGTCTGTCTGGGGAAGGGCACCTCCACATAAGTAGCCAGAGTGTGAATGGAAATTATATTATCCCACAATTATTTTTTTAAAAAATATGTTACTTCAGGTGCTTCTTCAGTCTGTGTCATGAAGATCAGTGCATAAGAGCTCAGAGCATGATCATTATCATTGTTATGGGTGATCTGTGCACAAAAAACCATCTTCTATGAGATGGTAAACAACAGTTTTCCAGGGCTGAAGCCCCTGAGGTCTGCTAGAGCTGCACACAGTCCCAGCAGTTTTAGATGGGAGAAGTCAGAAGAAACAGCTGTCACCAGAAAAAAAGACATGGTAAACATATGCAAAAAAAAGATAAAAAGGCTAAAAAAAAACCCAACAAAAAAGCCCCACCACCATCCACTCCAAAAAACCACACGTGCACTAACCCACTCATACATGAATTCCCACTGCTCCATATTGCAACATTTATAGATGCAGGAAAGCAGAGCTGCAGAACTGGATGGTGGAGTTGAGCTCTGGTTTGGAATTTATGATTGACGCCTTTGAGAAGCCAGAGTTAACCATGGCTTTAATGAAAATTGGCTTTGTTCCCTTTGGTTTTTCTTTTGCAGCAGCCCCTGGGTGTATGGTACGTGTAACTCCCTCCCCCAGCCCAAAAATGTTGATAATGGTGGCTATTTTGGGGAAGACAATTACTGATGAAAAGAACTGAATGGATTTTCCCTCCTCACTGGATGAGAGTTCAAATGCTTTTCAGAAAGCGTGAAGCAAAAATCCTGCTGCACCTCTGTGCCTGGTTTGTTGTCCTTTGGCTCCAGCTGGAATTAGCTTGGAGTGTCAACTCCATCCCTGCCTTTTGCATTTTAATTACAAATGAAGCAGCCTACAAAAAAATGTAGTGTACAACTTGTAAATGGGCGGTTTCTTAAATGTTAGCTGTAGTCCAGAGGCTTAAGATGCAAGAGGTGGGAAGGAGCTGACATCCAGCGGTGAAATTGTTGGAGGAAAAAAAAATCAGGCATTCAAAATTGGGAAGAATTCTTAATTAATTTTAAAATAATCTCCCCACTGGATCTGCAGGAATATAGTTCAAAAGAAACAGACGTATTTAATAGTAATATTTTATTCCTAGTAGAGGGAGCTGGTGTCTCTGATCCTTGTGTCCATTTGAACAACGCTTGACAGGAAAAACTGAGTTCTTGGGCCTGGTTCTTGGTTCCTGAGCACTAATTATTTCTGGAATTACAATTATTTTTAAGGAACTGTGCTCAAATGGTCTCCTGTACCCACAGGAGTTCTTCTGTTGCAGGCAGACTTTGGGAAGGGAAGGTTCTCCTGTCTGGGGCTTGCAGTTTTTAGCAATTCCTGTCAAATATTAAAAGTCTTGTGGTCTCTTTTGTTTTATTTTTATTTTTTTTAGCACAAATATTGTTTAAACATTGCACACAAAGAAGACAGAAACCTTGAAAAAGTAACTGGCTGGGGTCAGTCATGTTCTCTGAGCTGGGTAAAACACAGGGAGAAAACAAAGTACCGAAGAGCAAAGCATTGATTGGATTTAATTTTGTTGCATAGAAATATTTTGAACCACAACTGTGGAAAGACCTTCTCTCTATTACAGAAAAGTTGTTATATATAGAAGTAGTTTGTGCCATTTTCAAAATAACTTTTCCCCCATTATTTAACTATCGTGTGGTGGCTCTAAATCAGAGGTTATATATTATATATACATTATATATCCTGAAGGAATGGCAGTACTATTTTGCCTTCTATATTCTTCCTTTGTTAGAAGAAACAAGCGGGAGAATCCAACAAAACAAAATATCAGAAAATGGAGAGTGAAATGTCTGAGAGTGGGGCAGCAGCAAGCTGTACCAAATTCTTTGTGTTTGGGGTTTGTTTTGTTTCTTTTATTAATTTTTTTTTGTTGGCTTCTTTATTTCTTTAAAATTTTTGCCTCTCTTACTGTGCCAGCTGGAAACCAATATTCTGACTTTATTCCCAGTATTTAATAGCCTTGATTTCATAGTCTTTCTACCCCTCTTCCAAAAGGCTAAAATTTTAATTGACACATTCCTGGAAATGTATTAGGTCAATTTAGAGTAAAGCATGTCGTTTATGCAGTGTGTGGAGTCTTGGTTTTCGTGTAAAATGCTGCTCTTAATTGATTATCATGTACATGAATTTTCTGCATCATTTACACTTACAAATGTGCATTGCACAAAAAGCTAATAAATCTCGGGGGTTTGAATATTAACAGCATTTTATCCCCCTTGTGCTGTTAGCAGAGAAATCAGCACCAGGGACTGGCAAACTGTTGCTCCCGTGAGTAGCCTTTCCCAGCACAAGGAGCCCCTTGTCACATAAATGGTTCAGTGGGAGAAAATGACAATATCTGACCAGTGTCAGCAGCACAACTGGGGAGAAGCAGAGCTGCTCGTGTGTGTGGCAGGCGTGGAGGCCCAGGTCAGTGTCCTGCTCTTTAGTTTGCTTCCAAGGAGTGAGAGAAAAATCCCTCTCTGTGGAGCGGGATGGAGGAATTGCCCAAACCATCGACGTATTCTCGCTATGGGCTAAGGGTGCACAAACAGAAGAGCAGGAGACTCTCCAAAAGGCACGATCCTGCCCCAAAAATTGTTACTGTATGCTCAGTGGAAGGGTAGTCTTGTTCCCATCCCTGAATCAGCTCCGGGCTGTGCTGCTGGGTGATGTGAGGATGTTGAAGGCTGTGGAGTTGTATCATCGCCGCTTTCTAGATTTTAGCTGGAGCAGGCTTTGTGGCTCTCTGAGACTCTTGCTGGTTTGGGTTGGAAGGGACCTTAAAGATCATCTCATTCCAACCCCCAAAGGAAGGGGGAATGTCATCTCTAGGGAAATGACAGATCAGGGTGTGATGTAGAGCTGATCTCCTGTGGACTCTGTTATGGTCTAGCTGGGAGCACCAAGAATATCTTTTAATATCAGATCCTTGTTGGTCATATTCCAGCCCTGACCAGATCCTGCACATGCTGTGATGCTGTTCCTGAAGGATTTGGTCACACAGTCTCAATGTCTGAAAGTGTGGGCTTTGCTTTACTACTTGATATTGCTGTAATTAGTGGCTGAACACAATTCTGTGGTGCCCTACTCCATGGATAGCTGCATTTTATCACTGGGAATAATGGCTTCCTTTGCATATACCTGCTTTTATTACTTTTTTTTTTCTTTAAATTGGGCAGTGTAATTTACTACCATTTTTTCACTGAACTGAATTGCTGAAAAATAGTTGCCCTTAAAAACATGTAAAACAAAGGAAAACAAGCCTTCTCTCTTAGCTTTTCACTTAGAGGCACACAAAGAAATGGGGGCATTGCTTCGCCTGCATGTCTGACCATCAGTCAGAAAACTCTGAGTAACCCTAATGGAAGCTGAGGATTAGACATGTTTATTGAGGGAGGAGAATTATGCCCCTCAGAGCGGATGCTAGCCCGGGATCACTGCAGTATGAATCACTGGGACTGTGGCCAAAGGTGGGAAAGAACACGGCTGACATTCGCAACCCTCCCAGCTATCAGTAAGTACAGCCAAAATAATTACCCCAAGGCATCTGGATAACCCAGCCTAATTAGCGGTGCCTGAAAACGAGTGGGTTGCATGTTTATACCTGAAGAAATCAAATTACCCTCATACATTTCACCAGGGGCTCTTCCAATTCATTGCTCTGTTGATGAAAGAGGCAGCTATTTACCATAAAGTCACAACCCCACAGCCTGTGGCTATTCGCCACGTTGAGGAGTGTTACTGCCCTGCAGGGAAATTATTCCTTTTACTGGAGTTGAAGGCAATATTCTTTGCACTGATGAGCTCTAATACTTTTATGGTAGGTGGCATGGACTGTGGAATATACACAAACATAGTAATATGCACTTAATTAGATTACTTGTTAATATCGTTCATTCATTTAATTTGGTCAAAACTGCTGTAGCCAAATGTTCACCCTGAGCTGCAGATCTCCGTTCCCAGATCTGAGAGCAAGATTTAGAGAGAGTTTTAACATCCTTGTGGATAATGATATCCATAATTAAAACGTCTGAGGCTAACCCGTTTGGAAGGGAATGTAAAGCCTCACATTTTAGCTAACTGAGTAAAGAGTAAAATCAAATCCTTGAGGTTGTAAGGTTACCCCTAACCATTATAATTTCTTGCATGTCCTTTTGAAATATCTCAGCCCAATGATTTGAAGAGATCACACAACATCTTTAGCGACTATGAACCAGATCAAGTCTGGCAAATTCTTAGTTCATTAGTATAGCCCAGCTTTCCTCTGTTGCAATCAAATGTGAAAGCACAGAGCAGCAGTACTGCACGGTCCAAATATCAATGTTAGGAAGTTGCCGTTTAGAAACAATGACTAAAAAAGACACAGATCTAAATTGTGCACGAAACATGGGAAAAGAAAGTTTAGGTAGAACATTCATATATTTAAGCATGGCTTTATTTATTCCTTAATGGTTGTTATAAGAACTGTCATGTACTTGTGGGTAACAAATGTAGTGATTGTCACAGTTAAAGTGCTTTGAGTGGATTTTGAGTCAAATTGAGGGAAGACACAGCAATATACAATTCTACTTTTGTCAATATTATAGAGTTTTCTCTGAACAAACGTGGCACATCTTGCCACCCCATCATGAAACTCAATCCTAAGGGATATATACCTGGCAAACTGTCTTGTACAGAAAGATCCATCCTTGAGCACTTTGCACCAGAGTTTAGAACCAGAAATTCCCAGGGTCAGAGAAAGGGCTGAAGGGAGAGACACAAAACCTCATCCCTTGTTCTGAATTGACTTTAAATGCAGATTTGTTCTGCTTACTTTTGATGTGTGAGTGAAGCATAAAGGAGATGGGGCTCATAAAATGGTGCCTGGGTATGTTGAAGCAGCTCTTCACCTCCAGAAGGCAAGGTTCGGATTGGAGTTTAGTGGCCCCAGGCTAGTCACTAGTGGGCAGTTGCCCACACTGCTAAGCATAACACAATTTAGCAGAAATCAGAACAATTGACAGTTTCTTCTCAAGAGATGCTGTAGACTCATTACTGGAATTGAAGGGGTGTTGGAGGTCAGAGCTGAAGTGCATTGGCAGATCTGTGTGGAGGAAGTTTGCGGCACTCTGTGTGGTAGGACAGATGGTGCTGTTGCTGTCTAACTTTCATGAGCACTAAAATTCACCAAATATCCCTCCTGCCCCGAAACAAACAAACACGCGCACTCACAGACATGCACAAGTAGTCCCACACAGTTGAGAGCAGGCAGTGTCCCTGGCATCCTTACCAACTTTCCTACTCATTTAACACCAGCACAGATTAGAGGACACGCGAACGCAACACTCCGGGCTATTTGCTGAATGTAGCTCATAATGATTGACACTCCTGCCCGCGTCCCCACTTTGAACTACATGTTGTATATTATTATTTTTTGTTATTGTCCTTTAAAATGCTCTGAGATATAACATATGGCAAGTGCCAATGCACCACGGTGCAATGTAATTTAGTCAAATATCAGAAGCGTAGACAGTGCAAATGGAAAGCAGGAGAAATATCTGATCCAAGTGCCTACTGGTGTAATTGACTCAGTCGAGCCAGCCTGTGTCATTAGTCCTATAAAGAGTTGCATTTACAACAATAAAACTGAAAAGCATGGAAATTAAAAGCTGTTAGAATTTCCTCTTGTGTGTATTTATCTGCACGAGTGCTGTATACTCCCTGCACAATTTTGTAATCTGTTTGGTAAAGTGGCATTACAGTAACCTGTGTCAGCCCTGCACTGTATATCAAACAATATCACACTCCAAAGGAGGATTAATCAAAGTAACGGATGCGCTGGTTTAGTGCTCCATGTCTGCTGTCAATTACACACGCAGTAAGCTCACAAATTTAAGCTGCTGAACTGAATAAAATCAAGGGTGTCTTTTGCTTCCTACCCTTGTGTGCTAAAACACCCCCAGCTGACCAACCTGTGAATTTTGCCAAGGGTTTCTGGGCAGGTGAAGCGACCGCAGAGCCGGGCGATGCACAGGGATGTTTGTGTTTGGCTGTGTTGGAGCTGAGTGGCAAAGGCAGTTGATGGACAAGTGCACCCCAACAAGGTTTCACTTATTAAAGAAGCCTTGTCAAACAAGCTGAAAGCCCTGCATATAAGTGACCTTTCTGTTCACCTCCCATTACAATGAAGATTTGAGCATTCCTTGCGAGCCTTCCAGTGTCGACATTAAAGAATCAGAGTGTCTTTCCATCTCTGCTGATGTGCCACTAGACCACTTAACAGAAAATTGAGAGAGTATATTACAGGGTGAAAGAGCAGAGTTCGGAGGTCACTATCATTCTCATTAAGAGATGTTTCTATGCAGTGCCCATAGGTGGATGAATCAATACTTTCTGTCTGAAAATGATCACGCTTGGTAAAGAGTGCTTTAATTGGGCTGTTACTGTTTATGGAGAGTGAGTATTTATGGGGTTTCATGACAATAAACAGCAGAGTGGATGATGGCTTCCATGTTCCTTTGTGGGATGTGATGTGACAAGTGGGATGACAGAAGATTTTGACATTTCAGACCTCCCTTGAGTGAGGGGAGTGCGAACTCGTAGCAATTGGCCAGGAGCTCCCAAGGTCCCAAATTGTTTGATGCATACATTGTTTGAATAGAGAGGCCCTTATTTCAGATATCTTTCTAAATGTTACACATTCAAGTAACTAAACATCAAGGGTCTGATAGACAACCCTTTTTTCCCTCTTTTCTTTCTCCCCCAGTTTTAGTGGCACTGGGTGGGTCTGTTTAATGCACAGCATTTTCACTGTCAGAACAGAGGCAGAGAGAAACAAAGGTTACAGAGAAAAGGAGAGACTGAGATCTCTGGATCTCACAGAGAAACAATCAAACAAAAATAGGAGAACTGAAAACCAAAGGCTTTCCTGACTATGGAGGACAAGAACATTAAACTCAAGCAGAATCAGTCTTCAGACAAAAATCCTGAAATGCTGCCCAGCATCATCATCTGGTGTAACCCAAAGGAAGGAGTGTGGCTATGCACATGCAAAACTGGGGGCACATGGCAGGCTGGGATCTTCAGCCACCTTCATTCCTTCAGACAGAAGAGTGTTAAACTAACCTGCAATAAATCTCCCTGATGTGGCTGTAGTGTACACATCCTGACAAGTTATTTATTTTGAACATGTTTTAGTTGAGATTCTTGGGTCTGACAGTCCCACTGCATTGTATCTCTGCTTTCCCAGTTTGAAATGTGTATATTTTGCAACTTTTTTGAAGGAAGTCCAGGCATTTGGGGTAAACTGTGTGTGGAGAAAATAATAGAAAGTTTCAGAAAATCTAGACATGAATCAAACCAGCTGTCAGGATTTTAACTGAGACATGCAGTAGTGCTTGTAATGTATTAAAATCAGCACGGTGTATTTCCAGAATTCCCCCACAATTGAAAACTATTCAGATGGAAGTGTGTTGTCCCCAGTATTGGCCCCAGTCTGGCAAGGTAGGAAAGGGAATTGGACCCTGAGGGTGTGACCACAGCCTGGTCTGGGCTGTGCTGGGCAGTTGGCAGAGCTGAGGATCTGAGGTTTAAGATACACACACACGTTGAAATGTGTAATTTCTGATTGTTGTTTTGCTGTAATTTCTGATTATTGTTTTGCTGGTTGTTTGGTATGGTGAACTTTTTATCAAGGTGACATTTGGCCTTTTGGCTTCTGGCTGATGTATCAAACAGCTGTTAAAGGAAACTCCATTTAAACCTAGGAAAATCTTTCCTGTGAGTCTGAGCAACACCAGAACATGTGCCCAAATAAGCTGTGGGGCCTCCAGCATTGGAGAAAATCAAAACTCAGCTGGACACAACCTTGGGCAACCTGCTCTGCTGGAGTTGGATAGGGAAGCACCAGAGGTGCCTTTCCCCAGCTTCAGCTATTCTGGCATTCTGTGATTCCATTATATTACACATTTTTGCAGGCAAATGGGCAAAGGAGCATAGGAAAGGAAATTCAAAGACTTCTGTGGTCCTTGTTGTTACTGAAATACTGACATTTAATGGAATTTTCATTGCAAGGAGCAGCTGTGTTATATGTAACATTCTATATTCTATATTCTATTTGTATTGTGTGTGTTTTGCTGGTGGGAAACTTGGATAGAGATATTACCCTTCAGAGCCCCAGAAGCATTTAGGTGACCAACCCTTCCTGGTTTTAGAAGGAGTTAAGCACTGCTATGTCTTCATGGGTCTGTGTTCTGGTATTTTACTGTAACATGGGGTATTTTGACCAGGGCTCTGTGGACTGCACCATCTTCTCTGGTGTCACTGCTGAACAGCCTAGACAGGATTCCTACTGCTCAGTCATTTCTCTTTTTGTATTTTCATTTATTTTCATTATATTCTAAATATATGTTATGCATGTCTTTTCAAAAGCCCAAGACTTCTGCAGGGTAGAAGCTGCAGTAGAAGTTGTCCACTAAACACATCCAGCCTCAGATGGTTTTCTTTAGCAAACGAAAATGCTGAAGTTTTCAAGTCCAAAGACTGACAATTCTGTGTTTTCAACAGAAAAGAATTACAGACTTTTGCTTAAAAAAAGTCCATTATGAATTTAATTATATTTTCAGGGGTTGTTTGTATAGGACTGCAAATTACATATAAATGAAGGCAAAGTCTTTCTGAAAGCATGTGTTGTTAGGAGAGAAATAACAACAACAAAAACCCCAGGCTCCAGTTTTGATGGGAAAATATTACTTCTGGTTATTGTTTCATCAGTAATCCATAATACCTCCAAGGGAACTGCTACAGTCTGTCATCTCATGGACAGCTTAAAAAAAATGGCATGCTATAGAACTGGTATGCCCTGGGGGAACTTTTGAATAGCTGATACCCTATTTGTGCAATAGATATTTTCCTTGATAACTGGAAATTAAGCTTGCCTGGAAGAAATGTAAATATCATCTCTAATTTGCGCTCTGAATTACCATTAAAAATTATGTGTGCACATAATGATATCAAACATTTCAGAGCTTAGGAGCCATGATAACACTTGGCACTCTCAGCATCTTCAAAGCACTTCACAAATATTACCAGTACATCCTTCTTCCACCCCATATTGTTATCCCCACTTTACAGATGAGGCAAAGGGGTCAGCAAGGTTCCTTAGTGCCTTGGGATCAGCCTGACTGTAAGCAACACTGCTGGGATAGGGACTCGAATTTGTCTGTGATTAAGCCACTCTAGGTAGACTGCTGGTGGTGCTAATTTACTTACAGGTTGGCAAAAATAATATATGCAGTGACTGAAGTGCACATGATACCATTACATAGCTGTTGTGCCTCCTAACCTAGTTAAGAGATAGCTGCAGGACAAAGATTTTGTTTACATCAAAAGAGTGACTGGAAATAAATGGACTTTTCCTACATAGGTGCCAGTAAAGAGCTTGAATTAGAATCAGGCTGATACATGATTTAAATGTAAACAGGCTAAATCAAAGCAAACTCACTCAGATTAGACTCTGTTCCTAATATGTAGAATTATTGCAATTGCAATTGGAGGGGGAAGAGAATTGTAAAGATATTTTCAAATCATAAAAATTGTAGAGACTCTGCCAAAATTGACCTTGCCCATAGTTAATGCCATGCCAAAAGCAGTGCAAGCTGCTAAATCCTTTACTGCCTTGGTTTTGGTTCTCACTGGGCAAATTCCCAGGTGGTGCACTAAATATTTGATCACAAATTTGCAGTCTGGAGGGGATTTTATGATAGGTGGTGTTCCTGCATTTGGGATCTGGTTCTGGCCTATGGAAGCCAATAAGGAGTTTTCTGATCTTGTGGTGACAAACCAGATTTGGCAGAGAATTTCCAGCAGAATTCCCTGTTGCCTGATCTCAGTGTGCAAGTCAGCACTACAAGCTCCTGCAAGTCTTCCATGAAATTCATTCTCAAGGGAAGCTCCTTTCCATGCGTCTACAAGTCAGGAAATCTAAAAAAGTAGTTTTTGCACCATGTCCCATTTTCTTGAGCTCTCCACTAGAGCCCTCTCCTTCCTGCTCTGCTGCTGAACTGGTTTTACTGGTGTTAATGGCATGTCTCTTGCTCAAACACAAACCTTAGCCAGGGCACAAGCTGAACCTGCCTTCAAACCAGACAGAAGGAGCTCAGGTAACCTCCAGGATGTAGTGTAGTGTCTTTTCTCATTTGTTGGATCCAGATGTGACCAGCTGACACTGCTCTGCTGCTGGGGGAGCAGCGAGGTGTAGGATTCCTGAAGGGTCCTGCCTTCCTTTGTGTCCTAAAGATGTCTGTGGCTGAGCTGTGACTCCATAAACTCCATGAAGTTTGTTTTTGCCTTGCTATGGAAGGGCCCCAGTGCTTCCTGCAGGTTGTCACTGCTGTTTTATAGCCATACCCAGGCTTTGATGGAAATTCCCCCTCCTGCCACCTCTCAGCACCATGGGGTTGTTTGGGCTGCTTTACAGGACTGTGTTCCGAGCAAAGTTTGTGCAGGCTGTGGTCAAACATATGGTACAGATTCCGTGCAGATTCTAAATCTTGGGATCATAAACTGGTAGAAGGGAGCCATAATTCCCTCCCCTTCCTAAATCATAAGATAAAAGGCAGCTTTGGCGTGTCTGGATGTTTTAGGAACGACATTCCTGACGGGGGAAGTTTGACATCTTAGCAGATAGAATTAGCAGCATTAAGAGACCCTAACACCAGCATAAAATGTGAGAAGTAATAAAGCCATCCTAAAAGATCTCATGTGAGGAACTTAATGCACGAGGCTAACACTCGGCTGTGAACTGCTCAGATGCAGTTGGTGGGGATTGATGGACTCTCAGGATTCATCCTGGCTTATCGTTCTTCCTGAGGAGATGATAGCCATAATGTCACTTCCGCAGTTCAAAATGCGTTGTAATTACTGTTAGAAATCCCAGATGTCCCCTCCAGATAACCCGACTTCCAAAGATTTGGCAGAAAAGCTGCAGCTGCAGAGAAGTGACACTCATGGTAACTTTCAAAGTTTTAGTGACACTACATGAAAAAAATAATTTATTTCTTCTTTGAGCCTTTCATGTTCCATAACTTTGAGCCTTCTATCAGACAAATATTTTTCCAAGATTGTCAGAGACATAATAGCATGGCTTTAGAATTCCATGTTTTCATGGCAAAATTTGCAGTGATTATGAAGGGGCGAGGATTTTCTGTTAAATGGAAGAACAATGTTGAATAATTATGTAAAATGCAGAAACATTCTATTTACAGTAGACAAACAGTACAGTGATTGAATTTGAAAGGGGGAAAAAAAAATACCAGCCAAGGATGCGAGCTTGGATTTGGTAGTTGCAATTCACTAATCACAAAATAATTCAGCAGCACTGAACAAAAAAGGCGTTTTTATCACCATCTCCTCTCAGTTCACAGGCAGCATTGTCTGTCCTGCCGTTTCATGTCAGAGAAGAAGGAATTTTACCAAATGTTTGATTTATTAGAAAGTGAATGATTCTTTGCAGCCATGTGGGGCTAGCCCATGTTTCAATAAGACAAATTGCATTGTAGCATTCCACTGGCAGCCAATGATAACTCATGATCCAGACAGAGTCGGTTATACCAGAATGGATGAAAAGCAGGAGCAAAAGGACACAGAGTAGAAGAAAAGAAAATGCTTCAAGAGCTGTTATTTAAAAGAACACAACAAAACAACAACAAAACCTAAACAATGTTTTAGCTACTATTTAAAAATCTTTCAATTAAGAGTCTGCGCAGCATTGCAAGCAGAGCATGGCAGAATAAAAAGGATCATGTTATCTCTTTCCCAGTAGTAAATTATCATATTTATACTCAAAAACATGCCACTGTCAACTTCAGTCGTTTGTGTAATTGGAAAAAGGTAAATGATGTAGTAAATGAGACCCTACAGTCAGGTTTTGTTCCAAAAATGGAAAAAAAAAAAATAAAAGCAGTGGCAAATGGTGCAGGTTTAAAATGAATTAATGTCAACTGCAAAAAGCAATGTCTAAGACAAACAAAATCTGACTGTTCTTGACCTTTAGTTAATATTGATAGTTTATCACTGGAGAACTCATTGATTTATTTTTTCACTTCATATCTGATTATCACTTCAAAATAGGACTGAATATTTTAAAACAGCTCAGTCACCTGCCTTTCAGTTCCCGCTGTTCCAGTTTCCATCTAAACATTCATTTATTTCCAAATTCTGCTTTTTAAAGGGGTGAGCCCTCTGCAGGAACCCCCAAGGTGGTGGGCTGTGTCCTGCTGGCAGAGATGTGTGTCATGAAGGGCTGCCTCTGCCTGTTGGCTTTGTTCTTGGGGATCCACGGAGCAGGAGCGGTATTGAAAATACAGGAATCTTGTTCTCAGGGAGCTGACAGCCAGACCTGAGGGACAGTGTGAAGTGCATACCTGGTGTGTCTAATTTTAGGCCTGCCAGCCTTGACAGTGGTCCTGGGAAAAAAAGAAAAAATCTATACCAATTTCTCGGTGACATACTGCTGTAAACTGCAGCGTTTTTCACTCCACTACCAAAATGTTCTTGTGCATTTTTTTCCTCAGTATTATTTAAAGGAACTGTCAAGCCTTGAGCATTTAACAAATATTTTTAAACTGTGTTTTTCAGTGTAAACCTGCCATGTATTCAAGGTATTGTTGCATGGAAAGGCATAAACCAAAGCATCATATCAGAAAAGAAATCAGCGTTAGGCATAAAACCAACTTCGTTTTATTGCTTAACACTAATATTGTTCCCCATGGGAGAAGCATTGCAGTTTGATGGGTTCTGGGGGCCCTGTGTGGGCTGGTGTAAGTCAGGAATCCCCTATGAATTTTGATGAGGCTCTGCAATTTTACATCAGCTCAGGATTTTCGACCGCAGGTTCAGCGTGTACACTGTGCTGAAATAAAGGTGCAGTCATTTTAAATATAATTGAGTAGGCTCATAAGAGGTTCCACTTAGAAGGTAAATTATGGTAACAAGTCAAGAGTGTACTCTGTGTAGTTTTCATTTCAAGTGTATGGTCTTCTGTATTCACTTAACTAGACACACAAATCTAAGCAGACAGATGAGATAGAGGCAATCAAAGAGAAAAGCTTTATTTGGAGCTTATGGGAGTATTGAAGTTTTATTTTGTAGTGTTTCCCTATGAGGCAATTTCAGAAAAAGACTGAAGTGATGGATCACAAACAGTTTAATATCTGAATTGCTGGCTGTTGATCAACAGAGTTTTGGACTCCTCCCTGTATAATTCTGAAAATCTTCTCCCCAGTTTGAATATTTAGCAAAAGTGCTGGGAAGGAATCACTCTGAAGATTTTGCAGTGTGCTCTCTGTCTCAGTCAGGAGGAACTGAATGGTGTTTGTGCCTTTCATCCCTGTGGATGTACAAATAATGCCACACAATGCTTTGGGTCTTGTTCTTTCCAGACAGCAGTTTTTGCTTCAGGGAATGATGAAGGTCTGGAAAAACATTCTCTTTAATATGAGAGAAGTGGCAAAGGAACCATTGCAGGGCATCAGTGTAATGGCCTGTGTTAACAGCGTGGAATCGTTTAATGCCTGTGCTGTGTTACACTTTTATAGCTTTCAAGCACTGCTACACAGTTTTGAGTCCACAACAGCTCCTTTTTTCGTGCTCACCTTCATGTCAATTAATGTTTTCACACACTTGAGGTGACTTTGAGGCCAGTTGTGTCAATGTGTGCATATAAAGGTAACTTTGATCCCTTCAACGTGAGTCGCCTGCAAGTACAAGCATTTGAAGGAGATGGGCCCTTAAACAAAATCAGTAGCCCCAACCTGCTCTTGTCCTTACTAGACCTTTTATACTATCCACTATTTTAATTTACTTTAGCCTATATAAATAGCCCCTTCTCACAATGAATAAAAGCTATAAACAAATTTATTTTTACTTAAATTTCCTTCTTCAGGTTGACTAATGTCCTGATATTTTTTTTCTTTTTAAAAATTCTTCTTAAATTTTTCTAGCTTCAGAAACTGAGAACACATAGCCATTGAATATGTCATATCTGATTTATCCAATAAAATTCTAGCATCAGTGATATGGGAATGAACTGAACTGATGGTGCTGTGTAGTGACACAAACAACAATCAGCTTGTGTTTAGAACCACAGAATTGTTAGGGTTGGAAAAGACCTCTGAGATCATAAATTCCAGCCATTGACCCAGCATTGCCATGTCCACCACTAAACCACGTCCCTAAGTGCCACATCCTGTTGTCCCAATACATACTGATTAATTTCTGGTACTTGCTACAGAGATTAAGAAGTGGGTGGAGGAAATGAGTGGGAATTTCTACTGAAGGAACAAACATCTAAAGGAAGAGTGAAATCAGTAAATTCCTATACTCCCAGAAGAAGTTCAGGGAGCATCCTCCTGCATCAGTTGCAGCTGAGTGCCTGCTAAGGTGATGCATCATCTCACTTTTGACCAAGGGAGTAACTAGAAATAAAGCAGGCAGCAGCAGAAAGCTGGTTCAGGAAGCACTAGACTTCCATGTGTGTGTATGTATGTATAAATATATATATATTTATGCACATATGTTGCCTCTCCCTTCCTGAGTCACCTGTTGACAGCACCTTTCTTTACCCCCAAGAGAGAAGATGTGCCAAGGACACATCAGAGTCAATGCTGCAGACCTGCTGTGCTGTGTGTGATGCTTTCCAGTTGGCTCTGGGTGTTTCTTTTTGCTCTGGAACATCTGAGCTAATTCCTGTCTCCATGAGGCTGGAAGATGTTTTGCAAAGGGGCACTGGAGAGGTTATTTTGCTCTGACAATAAGGGTGTAATTTGGTTTTGCAGAGATTTGTGAACAAAACCCAAACCAAATCACAACTCTTCGGTTAAATTTGTAACTGGTCACATTTCCAAAGCTGGGGATTTTACAGCATTCAAAAATCTCCAGTACAAAAGACAAGTGGAAAGGTTTGTGTAGCTTGAAGTCAGAGCTATTCAAATGCAGAAAATTTGTGTGAAAATATGTACATTAGTTTACAGCTGTACAAACCAGTCCTTGCTTTGAATGCTCCATAGACTGCAATTTCTCTATTTTTTTTTAGCTTTGAGCTCTGTTGAATCAGAAGTTTCTAACAATGCAGGCGAGTTGGGTGTAATTTCTTTGGAAATATTTCACATTACTCTGTGTCCGATTCTACTTGTGCTTCACTAATAAAGAGGAGGGAGACTCATCTGCATCCAGAGCTTATCACAGAAATTAGGAGGTAGACAGCTAAAGTGTGGGTTTACACACTGGAAAGACTGGATATTCTTGATTACAGCCTGTATTCCAGGTTTTTGTGCTAGCTGAAGGGGTTATCACCAATTTAATCTCTAGTTGCTGGACACTGCCCTGTGGCAGAGCTGACCATGCCTGGAAAGGCTGCGAATACCCTCACCAGCAATTCAGCAGGCATTAAATCATCAGTGGACTAACTTCAGAGGAAAAACTTGTGAAAGTAGGATAAGAATGAGCAGCTATTACCTGTATAAATAAATAAACCCCTTGCAGAAATGTAACCTAAAAAAATCCTTTCCCTCTACGGCTCCCGCACATTTCTCGGTGTGCGCGTACCCGAGTCGTTCACAGAGATCCTTACGTGAGTCTTTTGCTGCACTAAAATCTACTTTCTTGGAAAGTGTAGAACAAATACTCAGGCTGTGATCTCATTCCTACCAGCGCCGGAGATAGGAGTCCCAGGGGCTTCACTGCAAATTAGATCCCCTGGAAAGAGACAGAGAGCCAGAATGGATCCGACCTCTCTGCCGTTCCTGGGAGCGAACTCCTATTCTTCCGTGCCCTCCCTGCCTTGCCTCTGACAACTTTTCCAGCAAGATTTTCCCTCCCGCGTGAGTTGTCTCTTTCCTTTCCCTCCCACCTCCCAGAAGAAGTTCAGGACAGGTATTGAACGGGCTGCCAGGCTGCTCCTGAGGCAGCGCCTCTGTGAGCTGCCCGGCAGTGGCTGTTCCCATTCCCTGAGTCCTGTAGGTTATTTTTCTGAAGAAGCGTGTTTTGGTTTAATTCTGCTTTTCTCAGCCTCTGTTCTCATAACTCCATCCTGTTGCTCTTTTGATCAGTTACACATCAGCTGTAACATAACTCTGTGATTTCATTTTGGTGCCGCTTACTTCATCTGAAAAGGAACTCACTCTTCAAAGAAAACTTTTATTTCATTGTCTGCCACATATGCAAGTATTCCCTAAGGATCGGGGTTATTTATTATTTCGCTCCCCCTCTTTGCTTTCCCCTGTTCCTCTCCAAAAGACTAACAGACACTAATCTCCTTTCATCAGGTTCCCTTCTTCCTAATTTTTTTTTCTTTTTGCACAAAATGCTCGCCACTACCTTTAACACCTTATTGTGTCTGGAGTGATAATTACTTTCAGTTGCCGCAGCTGGTGCATGGTGAGGCGTGCGGGCCCTGTAAATTGGGAATGGGCAACCTGGGTGGGATTGCAGGAAAACACAGAGTTCTGCAAAACTGTAGCACGGATAGTTTTGTTTTTCTAATGTTTTTCTATTTTTTTTTTTTCACTGAACTCATCTTTGGGACGTATTTGTAGCGAGTCACCTCCGCAACAATTTGTGATTCCTTTGTTAGAGGGAAGGACTGGCTGATGCACGTGACAGAAAATAAGAAAAATGTGAGTTGGTACCTGACAGACTTAGTTAAATCTCACATTTGGAAACAACACACACGGACATATCTGGATAGGGGGACACATGGATCTGTCAACAGTTTTTAAGATCCTCTGAGGCATTATTATTTTAATGTATACAGTATTCCTCTGAACTCACAGAGTCTTGATTCAATCTTTTACTTCTCTCTTGTTTTAAGTGTAGGATTGAGGAGGAAATTTGGGCTTATTGTGAAAGTGAACACAAAGGCTGGGTTATAACCTTTCAAAAATAAGATTTCCCAACCTGTATTTCCCCTTTCCTTCTTTAGTTATTATATAAGTAGTAGGCAGAAATTATAAACAGTATTATTAGTGTATTTTTTTAATGTTAGTTTGCGTGGTTCAGTCCCTCACAGCGTATTGAGATGTTTTATATTCCTACTAACCATAAGGAAATTGGCACACACTGTTCA
Organism: Irena cyanogastra; assembly: GCA_013397155.1. Taxonomy (NCBI): domain Eukaryota; kingdom Metazoa; phylum Chordata; class Aves; order Passeriformes; family Irenidae; genus Irena; species Irena cyanogastra. Next base: position 438,724 of record VWZV01009807.1, on the reverse strand, counting down.
CTACATAAAATTAGGTTTTTATGAGACTAGTTTATACATGTTTTCTTAGATTTCCTAAAGTAAGCGCTACTAAATTATTTAATATACAATCTGAGATGCTTTTAATGAAAGGTTTGCCATAATCAGCCCTGCTCTGGGCATGCTGGTTTGAACCTTCATGTTTTGTCTGCTCTCCTGCTCTGTGCTGGAGGCTGGCAGATGTTTCCCATGCCTAGCTCACGTTAGGAATGAGGTGCAGGTTTGGGGTCTCTTGCAGTTTTCAGACAGGTGAACAAAAAGCGTGACTAATCTGTGAGTCCCTCTTCAGTTCCCAAGCTCAGTTAGGTTAGACTTAGGGCTGGGTCAGAAGTGCGCGGTGTCACACGCTGGGGAATGTCCCCATTTCTGGTGGGGGGAACCTGGTGTCATTGTCTGCTTTCAGCTGGAGTGAGCCTGTGCAGTAGAAAAAACAGGGAGGCAGCAGCCAAGATGAGTGTGGGACTTTGCAAATTCCTGGAGATAAAACAAGAGCAAAATATGACAAGCCTTGATGGAATTATTCTTTTTGATTTGCAGGCAGGGCTGCATTCCCAGGCCTCTCTGAGCCAGGGTCTGGGGCTGGGTTAAGGTTATAGTTAGGATTAGGAAGAGTTAAGGCTTTTAAATTTGACAAACTGGGATATTTTGCTACTTCCAGAAAAGCAAATTGAGGGAAAGTATCAGTATCTTCAAATTTCTTGTTCATTATTTGTGGGCACTGTGGGTACTTGGGTGTATTTTGACTAAGAGTTATTTTCCCAGTTGGGTCAAGTATGCAGGGGTGCAATCAGAATAATGGGGTACTCACATTCCAGAGGATAAACTGAATCAGTGTCTTCAAACTATCTCTTGCTTATGGACCATTTGCACCAGGAGCTGAAAAATTAGCTGTTTGGGTATCATGGCATGCTAAACTCCTTAGGAGTATTGGGTGAGGCTGTAAGAAATTATCCTAATTCCAGAATTGAGCTGTGACTGCACCAAGATCACAAATGGAGGCAATTTCTATTTCATGTAATTCAAAAAATATAAATAGGGTTTCTTTTCAGTGTAGTCAGAAAACCTGCCTCTTCCAACACTGGCACCTCCAGGAGCTGTAGGGTGACTGCTGGCTTTCCTCCTGCATTTGGGGAAATGGACTCCTTTTTCTAGGTGATAACTTTAACAGAGTGCCATCTTCACTATTTGGCCCATTGTGAGGAGTTCTCCAGCTGATAAATTCTTACAGTGTCTCAAGATTTCATCACTACATTTGCATAGATCCCAAGTTCAAGTGTCATTTTCAGAGTAGCTATGACATAGACCTGTTCTTTCTTTTGGGGATAAAAGCATCCACCTTTTTCCCTTGTAGCAAGTTGCTCTATTATAATTCCCAAATAGGCATTGCAATTCTGAGTTGCAGTCAAAATCTTTGCTGGAGTCGAACAAGAATCCCAGGCACTTGACCAAAGCAGTATTTCAAGAATATATTGTATTTGTTTGAAAGACGATAATGCAATGCGGTCATCGTTTGCTTCACTACAGGTATAAATCCTCTAAAACCATTGCAGATGTGGCAGGGATATTGCAACCCATTAACCTAACAGAATGTAACTGTTTTTCTCTTGCAAGCCTTGTCTGACTTGGTCTTTTTCTTTTTTTGCTGCGAGCGTGGTTGTATCTGTTGGCTCTGTGTGTACATCGTGGCGTTGAGTTCCGCTGTCTAGACCACCTCCCTGTGAATTAATACTGAAATTGAGTGGCTTAAATCCCCACACCTTCCCTTCTTGTCCCTCTGTGTGCACATTAAACTCAGCCAGATGAGATCTTACTCAGAGTCTGGCACTTCTGTGCTGCCACGGCTTGAACGGATATTTTTCAAGTGTTTGTGTATAACTCAGTGTGGGTATGAATGGTAGTGTCTGTCCCAAAAAAATAAAAAAAAATTTAAAAATCACTATTTATTATGGCACTTTAGCGTGTATTTAGGATTCCTCCTTGTTGCTGGGTTTGTGTCCAAAATGGAATTACTAGTCTGCATCTCTGCTGGTTGTGAATATGTCCACGAGGCTGAATTTCAGATGTACCCATTTATGAATCTGGCGTATATGCTGAATGCAGCATTTTGTGCAGGTCACGTGTTGTATACAAAACATCTGATAAAATGCTGCTCACAGTCTTACAGATCTTAGAAATCCTTTCCATATGTCTAATCTTAAATCCTTTCCATATGTCTCCATCTATACATGAACACCAATTAGTCAATTAATCTGCCACCTTTATTTAATTAGATAATAAAGAAGAACTTTTTGAAGTTAAATCTTATTTCATTTTTCCAGGAATCAAAAATGACAACTAGTAGCAGCAACAAATTACAAGATAAATTTCCTAATCCACTCAGTGAATGCATTAATATTACAGTATTTGCTGAGTTAAAACAAGTCCAACATTCAATATTCCCCTTCGCAAACAAAATACATTTGCACGAATCCAAATAATTTTTTTTTTTTTTGGTACAAAAATGGCTCTGTGTAGCAGTCCTGGAAAAATTGCAAGACATTTTGACTCTTTGGTGTCCTTAGAAATTAACCCTGTGTTAATGAAAGTTCATAAGCAAGAATCCCTGTGCAATGGAAATCCTCCCGTGCCCCCTCAGGGCACCTCTCCAGCCGCTGAGCCGTGCTCCGCACGCAGGGCAGCCAGAGCAGGGGCCAAGGTGCTGCCTCAGTGTGTCCATCTCCATTGAACCTGTCTCATTAGCATGCCTCCGGGCTCCCCGAAGACATTCCATTTCATCTGAAAGCAAAATATAACAGAAACTGCATGTTTCTGGCTTTGCTGCTGGCAGCTGTTACCTTTCCAGGAGAGAAAAAAAAAAAAAATTAAAAAATTCCTCTGCCAGGTCCAGACCTAGAATAAATGAAAATAGCTACACTGAAGCCCACAGAGCAATATCACTTTGCACCTAGGGAAGGTTTGTCCCATGTATTTCTTACTTCAACTGCAAATAAACTCAATGTAGAGGCATTAGTATTTTTAAAAGGTGAAAGGGATGTTATTTGCCTTTTTCTTGTAGCCATACAAGAAAATGACTTTTTTTTTTTCTTTTTCTCCACAAGAAAATAGTTTTCTAATAATAACCCAGTATTAAGTGTCAGGTAGTTGCTTCATGATTTTCCATGCTTTATTGCAGTCAGCTATTGGGAACGGGGTCAGATTCCAACTCACTGCAGAAGAGCTGCTTTTATTGAGCTGAGCATTGTTGTTTTCTGTCCATGAATTATCAGTTGCTTTGAAGACTGATCACTTCCTTTTGTGAGGATACTTGACGAACACACAACTTTCTTTTTTGGTACCTGAAGCCTTGTTAGCATGGAGCTTTTAATAACCCTCTTTGTTTGTAAGCGCAGGGATGACAGAATTTGGAAAGCAACTTTTTTTCTCTGGATTTTTTTCTCTGAATTCAGAATGAACCAAACATAAAACAGTATTACGGGCTCTTCTGCTTTCACTTCGTGTCATAAAAGAAATTACAACATGATCTATTTTATGTGCATTAAAAAAAACCCTAAAAATTTCCAAATTAACTTCCCTCTGACAGGTTTTTTTTAGGGACCTGAATATGGAGAAAACTCCTCTAACTCTCAAACAACTAATATGGAAAGAAAGCTACTCCTCTGGCAAGTTTTTCAAAGTGAAAAGGAGAATTGAATTGGTTCATATCCAGACGTTTAGATCATGCTTTGATGCAGTAGTAGAAGTAGTTTATCTGAATCCCTCTATTTAGACAGATGAAATCATAACAGAATATGTATTTTATAAGTGAGAGAAAAGAAGCAGCAGGAAGGGAAAAATGCAACCAACATTCCCAACTAGAAAATGTACTTTATGTCTTATCACAGTGGATTTTTAGGCACATACTCTATTAGAGTTACTAACTTGAGGAGAGCTCCTTGTGATCATAAAATAAAGCACCGAGGTTTTATAGGATGTGGGCCTTAGAGATTTCAAAGTTGAGCAAAAGAGATTAGGATTCTGGTTTTTTTATCTTGCTCCTAGTTTTTCATATTTATGTATTAAGCTGCTTGTATTAAGCTCTTTGCTAAGTAGTATTTCTGATCTATGCTGCAATTTGTCATGACATTTCTCTAGGCAGCTATTATAAAGATGTCTGCTTCCTTTTTTTCTTAAACAAGAAAGTAGACTGCAAATAAGTCACTTGATTTTTAAATTACTACCAATTAAGAAAATGGAGTGTCATGGTCCAGAAAATTGATAGCTGAATTCTGATCTTGGATCTGGAAAATACTGAGCCATAAAATATTCATACACAGACACACAGGGAAAAAAAAAAAAAAAGCTGATGTTATGTTCATCTGACCAACATATGTTGTTTGTGAGTGTCACTGGAGTTCCAGTTTTTAGAATATGGGGAAGAAGATAATTTGAGTGAAACAGGCAAGCAAGTGCATGATCCGATGATCACCTAAACAGGTTTTAATTTAGGAACTGTTGATACTGAAGCTGCTTTCCAAGTCTATTCAGTACAAGTCAGCGAAACTCACACTGACTTCGGCAGATCTCGTGGGGTTTTTGCCAGTCTTTTCTAGCAGCTTGTCTGTTCTGCGTCCAGCCCGGGGAGAAACAGCACCTGCCTGCCTGGGTCCTTCGCCGCCTCTCTTGTCACGAAATCGGAGTGCTTTTCCTTTCTCTTTGCTGCCCCCAGCCCGGGGAATTGTCCGCGCTCCGCGTTCCGCAGCGGGGCCGGCCGCTGGCACCGCTCGGTCCCGCGGCTCCGCATCTGCCACCCTGCCCTCCCTGTCACCCTGCTCCCCTCTGGGTCTGGGAATTCGGCATGCCTGACACCTGCCTGTCTGTGATCCAGCCCGGAGCTGAGCTCCTTCTGCAGCACCCTGTGAAAAATGACATTTTCTGAGCCCTCTGCCGCCAGCCAGCGCTGCGGACGCGCGGGGGTCCCCAAAAGCAGCAGCGCCCGAGCAGAGGGGCGGCTCGCTGTCCCCGTGTGCAGGGTTGGGAGAAGGAGAGGAAGAGGAGTATTGGATTAGCAGGTCGTTGTGAATTGTAGAAAAATGGTGCAAATCGTCGGAAGGTGACAAACATTTCTGCGGTTTAATTAAAAGTCTAAGTGTACCTTTCTTGCAAAAAGGAAAATGTAACAGTGAAATCCTGTCATAATAATGTTTGTTATGAGTTTGATCAAGTCTACTGAATTTCCAGAGCTTCACTACAGATTTCAACAGCCTTTGGGTCAGGACCCATCACATCGCCTTTATTTTCTCTACCTGAGCTCTTTTATCTTTACCTTTATTTTAATTTTGCCTTTAATTTTTTTTTTTCATTTGAAGTTTTGCCTTTTAATATGCTTCCTCTGTGGAGTGTATGTGTGTCTTCATGACTTCTATAATGACTCAGTTTTTAAGAGTAAGTCAGAAAGGTGGTAATTTCCATAGACACACACATTTCATTTACAACTAAACTAAAAGGAGATTTATTGGTTCCTACCCCGATTTCAGCTGTAGTTAGGATATTTTCCTGTACAGCAATATGTTGCCTATGAAGGCTGCAACCCTCCCTTTCAGTTATTTGAACTTGATGTGATGTCCAGAGAGTGAATTCTCAAAAAGGAAAAAAATTAAAAAGATAGAGGGAGGAATGTAGGTTTTATGAGATACTTTTTCACCTTTAGGCATCATAAAATTTTTTTAAGCTTTGAACTGCATTGTTTCGCTAAAGAGAAGTCCAGTAGCTGAATTTCTAATTAAGAGCTGCTGATTTACACTGCATTTAACAATATGCTGGGCAGGCTTTACCCAGCCCTGCTGGATCTGGGGTTGAGCTGGTCAGGGCTAGAGCAACACAAAACTCTGTAACATGCTATCATTAACAAACTTTCCTTGTTTTACTCCTGTCTCAGTAGCCAGGACAGTTTCCTTTCTTCACAAATGAATTGTACCACAGTCCTGCACTAAATACGAGGTGGGGGATCTTTACTCCCTGAAATATTAATGGAGCAGAATTTTTTTTTCTGTGAGACAGACTGGATTTTTCAGTGGGATTTTTTTCCCCCCTCCATCTAACAAAGGTCCCTTCTTGTCAGTCAGCTTTGTAAAAGCAGAGGAAGCACCGAACACATTAGAAACCAAGATATGAGAGAAGCCAACAAAAAACCTTCTTAAAAAAAAATACTTTTGAACTTCAGAGAGGACGCAGCGCTTGCTTTGCTGTGAACACAGGGTTGGGGAGTTTTTTTCTTTTTAACAGACATGTGTAGCACATTTGTTTCAGTTTTATATCCGCTGTCATAATATGATGGTTTTATTCGGGTTTTAAACATGCTTGGGCTGGAAACCCTACATCTTTAAATTAGGCAACCCTGGTGCCTTTGCGATTTCCCTAGCTGCACTCTCTCACCTTACCCAGGTGCATGTTAAATCAGTATTAATGACAATATCATCCTTCTGCAGTCATCTCCTGCCTGCAATTTGGTTTTAATTACCCACCACGTTGTCTTTCCCCCTCACTGACAGCCATTAAATAGGGAATGACACCAGAGCTGTGCTGGTGTCGAATAGACACTTCACCAGCGTGGTTGGTTCTTTTTTTTTTTTTTTTTTCCTCCCTCTCCTCTTCTCTTTTCTTTCTTGCCTCTTTTTTTTTTCTCTCTCTTTTTTTTTTTTTAATAACTAAAAAAATCCTTCTATAAAGCAGGCTGCAGTGCCTCCTCGTGGTAGTCATCAGGAAAAAAAAAAAGGATTATTTTTCTCTGGTTGTTTTGATGGCTGAGCAGTGCTTGCTTTGGCTCAGCTAGAGCTCTTGGGGAGAGGGAGAAACCAGCATGATCTTTAAGAGAGAGAGAAAAAACAGCACTTAAAGATTAAGGCCTGATTGGGACACATTGAAGTGTCTCCTTGTTGGAATCTAACAGTGACTTTGATGTAGAATTTAAGGCTTGGCTGACAGTCTGGAGGAGCTGCTCAGAGGCAGGAGCTCAGTCAGTCCCGGATGTCAGGGAATAAATAAAATACTGCAGGCAAAGCTGCTGGCAGAGGC
>VWZV01009807.1:259817-431552 GCA_013397155.1 Irena cyanogastra | reverse complement strand
CCCCACCTGCATCCCCGCCTGCATCCCCGCCTGCATCCCTGCCTGCATCCCTGCCTGCATCCCCGCCTGCATCCCCGCCTGCATCCCTTGCCGCATCCCTTGCCGCATCCCTTGCTGCATCCCTTCCTGCATCCCTTCCTGCATCCCTGCTGCATCCCCTCCTGCATCCCTGCCTGCATCCCCGCCTACATCCCCGCCTGCATCCCCGCTGCATCCCTGCTGCATCCCTGCTGCATCCCTGCCTGCCCCTCGTGCCCCTGTGCTCCCCAGTGCTCAGAGATTTGACAACTCTTTCATTCTCTATCACTGTGTAGAATTGTGCATAAACACAAGTAATAAGGAATTTTTCATTCCAGACCCCGCCTTTTAAAATGAGTCTAAAGAGCCTCAAAATTCCTTTCACTTTGGCCAGTGGTTTGAAATAGCCTTGCCCTGCACCCCCTCCCCAACATTGATATTTACTCCCGTGGGAGGATTTCCCTGTGTGAACTAAGTTCTTGCTGGAGACACTTAATTCTAGGGCCATTGCACTGAGTTTTGTGGTATTAATCTTGATTTATAATGTGATAACTGGTGGTAAAGCCTGGTCCAAGATTTTTTCTGTCAGCCTGACTCTGTTCTGGTCTCTGTGTGAGGTCAGTTTTCAGCAAGGTCAGTTGGAAGGACACTGGGAAAGAGAACTGGGCAGTGATTAGTGAACTTATTAGGGAAAATACCAAAATATCTGTCTATTAGAAAACATGAAAAAAAAATTAAATATTTTTGAGGAGTGAACAGGAATTTTTCAATTAAAATATTTCTTACTCCTGTTTTTCCCATCACAGTGTTAGATTTAAAAAAAAGTTTATTGGAAGGAAAATTAAACAAAAAAAAAAAATCTGGTAAAGATGGCTTGTGAAACAATCGCTGCCCATCCACGTTTGTTTCAGACATGGCAATATTTGACCTTGTTCAATGTCAGCTGCATTGACTTGATTTGAGGGGTCTGGAATGTGAATCACTAAATACTTGCCCTGTAAATTTGTTGGCCCTTTCGAGAAAATTTCTAACTGAAACTTGAGGCTTATAACAGTGAGTCTACCAGGAGGGTTTATTCTCTGATAGAGCTTCCACATATTGGTTTACAGCTGTACCGAGTCCCCTTAGAATGATTTTTTTTTCCCTTTCCTAATATGAAACTTGATGCTTGGAAAATCTGATAAGTGAGTTTCATTTCCCTGGAAATTTATTGCTTCTATTTCCAAGTGCAAGGAAATAAAACAAGTAAAAACAATAAGCAGTCTGTAAGGAGGGTATTAATGAGGGGTCACTCTTTTCTCATGTAGGCTCAAGCTCAGGAGAAAAAGAGAAAGGAGTTGCTTTGGGGGCAATCTAAATGGCTGGTGCAGTATATTTTGCTTTATTTATTTGGTAGGATCAGCTCTGTACTATTTCCCTCTTTAAAGCGTGCTCTCCAATTCCGAGCGGGATATTTATGACAAGAAATACAAAGTCTTTTCTTCAGGTAGTGGAAACTCCTTTGGCTTCAGCTCAGGGACTGGCTGATTTTTAGTTGACAAAAGACTGTTTATGCTGCTCCGAGCATCTCTGGAATCAGAAGAGCACATTTGTATGTGTAAAAAAGATGCCATAGAATTCCAGTGTCCCATCCTTATTCCAGTGGAGAACTACATTATGCTTGTCTAATTCCCCATTCTTTCATTTGGAAATGATGGTGCTCTTCACTTCTTCCTGGTAATTGCTGTACAATGCTAAGGAGCTGCCAAGTTCCACTGCAGGACTCATTATATTTAGTAATGGTGGGAAAAATTGCCATCTATAGAGCATTTTATATGGGAAGAGAACTGGGATTCACAACATTGCAGATGTGCATCCCTGTAGATCCTGTCACCAAATCAACTCCTAAGTGAGACAGGCTGGTCCATTTTCCATTTTGGATGCAGGGAGTACATTTTGGAGGGTAAACATGGCAATAAGAGACTTCAGTGGAGGGAAGTTTTAGTGCTAGCAATGTCACTTTGATTTTTAGGTTTCTTTTGCACCAATTCCCTGTACTTCCCCTCGTCTGCTTAAAAAAGTTGTACTTGTTCAAGCTGTCTTAATTTTTCTGTATTGTGCAGCAGTGACTTAGCTGTGTGTTGTAAATGTGATGCCTTTTTATAGACTCTACAGCAGGTTTATTTTTAAATGTATTTTCTCTAGGGAAGGGCACACAGTTTACTCAAAATTTACCATATGCTTTGCATCCCCAGTTAAAACAGTTGTAGAAAATACCGTATTTTTAAATCTGGTGAGTTGTGAAGAATCAGAGAGAGGCCAGATGAAGAACACTAGTTAGAACGATAGACACTCAGAAACTCCTTCCCTTCCAGGAGTGAACTGCCATGAAGTAGCTCAAGAGGGACTATTGAAAACATTATTGTGCTTTTCAGGTTATAGGCCTTGAACCTGCAAACACTTGTGCATGTAAATAACTTTATATAGGTAAAGTAAATGCTTTGAACTCAAAAGGGCTACTTGCACATAGGAAGTTTTTTATGTGTGTAAGTGCCTGCGAGATTAAAACTGTAGTTGGTGTTTGATTAACGTTTAATCCTCCATGGCTGTGCTGCCTTGGGGGCAATCCAGAGGGGTTTCAGAGGAGGCAACTGAGAAGCTCAATGTGCAGATGAGTTTTTGCTCTATTAGTTAGGCTGAATTTAGATTTTCAGTTTCAAGGTGACAGAAATATGTTGGGTTTTTTTCGTTTTGGTTTGGGTTTTTTTTTGTTTCTTTGGGGTTTTTTGGCTTTTTTTGTTTGGTTGGTTGGTTTTTTATTTGTTTTCATTTTTAATGTTTTTTGTTGTTGTTGTTCTGTTTTTGTTACAGGTTTTTGTTGTTTTTTGTTGTTTGGTTTTTTTTTTTTAAGCTTAAAAGCAGAAGTCAAAGCTACCTCCTCCTAAACTGGGAGTCTGAGTTTGTGATACATGTTGCTGTTTTGAGTTCCTTTCCTTTAGGTAAAAAAGTCTTGGATTTAATTCACAACATTTTATACTGTTTATTCAGCCTTTTCCATCTTCACTACCGAAGGAAAACAAGAGAAATGTAGATATATGCTAGTGCATTTTAGAATGTAGTATTGCCTTTAAAAAAAAATCCTTATCTTTGCTCTTTTCATTCATCATTTTACACAAATCTGCATCAATTTTCAGAGGCTTTTGATGAACTTAGCATCACTGCTTTTTCTAAAAGGCCACAGAACACAACCCACACTCCATAGAACCTCCTAAGAGTTTTTCATCAGGTCTGTTGGAAGCTGATTTAAATCTCATGCAAGTTAGAGGACTCCTAACTACAGGAAATACAGGATTTCTTCATATGAAATTCTTTGTTTGCTCATAATTGTAGGACCACACCATCTACAATTACTTTAAGATTTTTCTGCAAATTATTAGTCAACCCTTGAGCAGAGTTTGTGACAGTGCTGGCAAACAATGGACTTCAAGAATGTTTTGAGAAGTGTCTGTGTTTATATGGGAAGCAGTAAATGGGCATGGGTGAGACATTATGAAGGATGAGGATGTGGAAATGCATCCTGCAGGAATGGTGAAGCACCTGGAGAATGGATGCAAATGAGCTGTTACACCCAGGGATCAGTCACTGTCCTTTTGGTCTGGAGAAATCAGGGTTTATGCTGAATTTTGGGAAAAAGCTGCCTTTTAGTGACTGAGGAAAGGCTGCCCCGGGCTTCCTAGCTCATCCAAGGGAAAGGATATTCCTGCTGATTTTTGTCGTTCATTTGATTGCAGACCACTTTTCCTCTCCTGTCTTTGTACACACACCTGTCTATTGACATCCTTAAAGCAGTCTTCGTTATTTAGTACATCTTTGACACTGCTGCTTTGTGCATAAAATAGAAATAGTGTTGTGTTAGCCTGCTGCTCTGAGAGCCTTATCCTGGGCTAAGGCTCTGTTTTTCTCAGCTCTGTGTGTGCACACTTGGAGGACAGACAAGTAACCAGGGGTGAAATCCACCTCTGTGCTGGGTAAACATTTAAACTTTATGATCCTTGTCCTAGCCCCGTACATAAGGGTGAATTTCATCCTCCATAAATGTAAAGTCTTCCTGTGTTATTACAGTTGCCTCTACCCATTTCCCATTATCTTTGAACCCCCTCTCCATCATTAAGCTTTCTTTTAGGATCCAGGAAAATGTCATTCTCTTCTCCTCTTTCTCTGACTGGCCTCTGGTTATATTAGAAAATAAAATTAATCTCAAGGGGAAAATAGCACTTAAAATTATTACTACTGTTTAGCTTACTAAAGTGATTTGCTCTCCGTGACCTGTCTCAGGCTGATCCTTGTACAAATCAAATCAGCACACAAAACAGCGCTGGGAAACGGTTTCCAGACTCAGAATTTCACAGCTCCTGAACCTTTCGAATGTCACAGGCAAATCAAAAATGAACATATTGGTTTCTCTGTCTCTTCAGATCCCAGACAGGGTGTTTTTTTTGAAGGCACGTATTCTCCCGTGCTCTGTATGAAGTATATGAATAAGCCAGCTGTAATGCTTCTGAGTGAGCCCACACCTAAATGTTTTGCTGAGCGGGGGCTGGAGAAAGTTTCCATCCACTTCCAAGTCTGTCCCTGTGTTGTGGGGGATTAATGTCACTCTGACCTCCAACAGTTTCTCATTAAGCTGTCTAAAATATGAACTCCTACCAGGCGCCTGCTCTTCATTTTAATTTGATGGGTTTATCAGTGGGCTGGAGGAGACAGCTTGTGGGTAGACCAGACTTCCATGATAATTCCCTGAGGCTCAGCTAGATCCTTGCCAGGGGCACTGGGATGGCACAGCCCATGGGAGAGCTGCGTGTCCTCTCAGCATGGCCGGCTCAGCGTGGCTGCAGCAGCAGCAGTTCATTAGTTCTTCCTTCCAGCTGCAAATGAGTGGAGGTGTTGGAGCTCTCTGCAAATGTGGCTGTACTTTTTCACTCTCAGAAGTAGCTCAAACCATTCTAACTTGGGTGTCTCTCTGGCGTGCTCTGTTGCACAGTGCAGGCACACCCTCAAAGCCCCAGCCCCACAAGGAATAGGAGGCCAGTCCTGTGACACAGAGATAACGTCACTCACATCATTTGGCTCTGACCCCATTTCCTTTCTGACCTTGCTGGGGTGCAGGATGCCACAAGGATGACTCGTCATCCCCTTTTTCCATGCAGTCCTTCCATCCAATTCATCAGATATATACCAATGTCTGTGAAATTTTGAGGAATGACGTTACAAAATCCATGACAACAATTTGTTCATCTTGTGGTGACCTCTTGTGGAGTCATTTAGAAATCAGGCTTGATCTGTCATGTACGGCACATTCCAGGGAGAGGAAGACAGGATAATCCAAAATATTCTCGGGCTTGGAGGGACAGTCAGCTCATGCTGAAGGACACAACAGTCTCCCATAGGCTCTCTGAGTTTGATGGGAGGGTCATTTACTTGTCTCTTTGTACTCACTTTCCACCTTTGTGCATAAAACCCAGCTTGTCCTTGGATCCCAAGCATAGGCTTAGCATTCAAGAATTGGTGTTAAAAGCCAGTGTATTATAGCAATAGAACTGCCCCTTATGAGAAAGATCCTAGCTTTTGTGTCACCCCATTTTTTAAATTGTCGTTCTGCACATATGGTAGACATCAGAGTGATTGCGGAGCCTGCAAGGTGCAACTAGGTGTGAATTGTTTAAAACAGGACTGCCACCGACTTCATATCCAGCTCCATATTTGGAAAATCTAGAAGTGATTGTTCTTCACCCCCTGCCCATGTCTAATGCATGAAATCAAAACCTTTCATGCCATTCACATTATTTTTTGTGCCGATCTCGCTCAAAGCCAACCTTTATTTTTCATTAATTCTTGCAAGGCTTGAAGCTGTTCCCAATGAAACCAATTGCCAAACTGATTGTGGAAGCCAGATCAAATCTGTAGTGTAATTTCCCCCCTGCTTTTTTATTGTCCTTGCTCCAAGTCATTCCTGTCTCATGCAAACTACAATAACTACGGCAAGCGTTTACTTGTGGGAAAAATTATCTCAACTTCCTCTCTGTGCATATAATATCTAATAATGTACTGTACTGAATAGCATATTGAGAAATGTCATTGATTATTCAGAGTTTAACATGATGAGCCGTTCCATTCTTCTCTTCATTGAGACCAATTTATTCTTACGCTCAGATAAAATTACAATATTCAAAATAATAAAATAAATAAACTCAATGACCTGCTATGAGAAGGATCCTCTTTGCAATGATAGTTTTAAAAACACTCACATGGGTCAAGGTTTTTTCCTTTTATCCCTGCACATTTGTTTTGTTTTTTATTTTTTGGGCTTTATTATTTGGTCACTAAGCAAAAGGTTTGCTGGGTGGCTTTTTTTTAAGCTTGAGGGAGAATATGAATGTCATAAATATTTCATTTTCCTAGCACATCTTGCATTGTTCCTCACTTTCAGACCTTGCCAGCAGTCAACACAGTAGTAAATTTCAGCACCTGTGGACCTTTTTCAGTAATTTATGATTTCCATTAGATTTCCATTAGAGATGGACTAAAACAGTTTAGAAAAGTGCTAGCACCTCCAGCCATACGGATCCTGCCTGTCTCTGAGGAGGAGGGCTGGATTTTGCTGTCTGTGCCCATGGCTGCTGCCAAAGGTTTGGGGCTTCAGTTGGAGCTACTGGGTCTCAATGCCAGCCAAAATGCCTCCTTGGAGAGGAGCTGCCATACCTGAGAAAGGAAGGGCAGGTTAAAAGTAGAAAACCTTCTCAGTAAAAATGGTGCTGTTTCTCCCTTTCTAGCCCTGCAAGCTTGAGTGCAAATTTAGCCCACAGTGACTGGCTTTGCTGCAAGCCACTACAAGTGTCTGTAATTCAATAGCCACACATTTTTGTTGGCAGCACTCCATCCTGAGCTTCATGGGGTGCCTTTCCCCTCATTCCAGCTCTCCTCCTCACACACCTGTAGTCTGGTACAGGGCTTTTGTGGTAGTCCTTTTTAAACTAGGAAATATATTGGGGGGAGGCCTTAAGGTAAGAACTTTGGGGTTAATTTCGATTAAGAATTTGTCTTGATACTCCCTCCAGCTCCAATCCGGGCTTACAGGCAGCCTGTGCTTGTTCCAGGACTAGTTGTGAACCTGGAAAATCTCCCACATGCCTGCCACAAAGTGAGATACGGTGGCAAATAAATCACAGCGAATAATTTAGTCATGAATTGTCCATTGGCATTGTATCATAGCTTGAATACATTTCCCATAATAGCTCATGATAGTCCCATTGACATCCACTTGACTTTTATGAAGTTTTGCAGATTTCACTCTCACATGAATGGCTCTGACTGGCGCAGGATTGTAGCAGCTGAATCGAAGATTGAACATTACACTAGATATTAGACAAAATATTGTGCCCATGGCATTTTCTGGAAGCTGTCCTCTGGGTAGGACTGGAATTTTGGTTGTTCTGTCAGTTCGGTGTTTATTAATTATTTTAACCAGCTGCACTACACCGAGCCACCATCCCTTATGTAAAACTTCCCCTTTGTTGCCATGCTCAGCCCACCTCCCAGCTCTGTCATTTCGGCAGTCGGGCGCCCCGGGGGGCTCGGCTCGTGCTGGGATAACGTCACACTCCGAGTGCACTTCACAATGGATTTCAGCAGGCTGAGGAGTGACATTATCTCAGCAGGACACCTGCCCTTCACCTTCCATGTAGGGACCCACCTCGGAAAGGTCAACACTTGCAGTTTAAAATAATATTTTAACCATTGCTGCTCAGAATTCAAAGGAAGAAGGGAGTGAATGTCAGATAGCCATGAAATTCATGAAGCCCATTACTCCTTGCAAATGACAACTGGCCCCAGACATACACTTTGAATATTCCTTTATTTCAGTTTTAAGCATGTTAAAAAAACAAACAAACAAACAAAATCACATTATTCAGGATATTTTAACATGAACCCCTAGTGCCAGCAGGGTAGCAATTTGCATTCTGAAAAAGTTATGTGTTTAAAAAATGCATTGGTGAATTAATACACCGAGGACTTCGGCTACTTTTATCTCTTTGCTTTCTCTCTGCTGCATCCTCATGTACAGCTTATTTTGGAATAGCAATAAATCTACTTAAAAGACAGTGCAAAGGTGTCCTGGCTGGAGCTGAGCACACTGCTTGAACCAGGGGATTTGCCTCAACAGTGTAGTGTGTCTTCCCTCCAGTGGAGCATCTGCTTCATACTTTTGGGGTAGAGGTTTTTAAAAAATTATCATATCCTCAAATCTTATTTGCCTTCTAACCTGAAATACGAAACAGAGAAAGTGCTTTTGTGAAGTTAGAAATGGCCAAATAACTCACACAACTCCTTTTCTTTTCTTTTTCCCCTTTGTATGAAGAACCTGGCTCTGGGAGCTCAGTTCATAAAACAAATGTTGTTTGTGCAAAATGGAACACATCCTCCATATATATTTGTTAGTATTACATCTGCACCTTTTTCTTTTTTATCATTTATGCCATTGAAGCACAGGAGCAGAGAGGGCAACGGTAAAGAAAAAAAAAATCTGATTTATCACTGTTTTCTTTGATTTTACTGCTGATGCAATTCCAAAGAAATTAGTGGAGTCCCACCAGCACGAGTCAGCCAGCGCTGAGCCATGCTGAGGCATTTTGCTTTGAGAATCTGGCTGAGTTCTTCTGGGAAATGTTTCTCAATATCAGCTCAGCTTGACGAGGGCATCACCTAGCTCGTGGATAGAGGCTGTGTTCAGGGGTGAGACACACCTTTGGTTTGCTGAATGATGCATCCTGTATTGCTTGGTGGAACAGCAAATGGAAGGCAATAATTCTGCTTTAAGGAGTGGCTGGAGGAGCAGATGAGCCTCACATTTCCAGATCCCATTCTGACCTCCCTGCTCTGCCTCTCAAAGGGGTTTTGTTTCAGTATTATCATAACATTTCTAAATTTGGCTAAAGAAGTGAAGCTGATTTTGTGAGATTTCTGGCTCAAGTTTTTAAGCCAACTTGGCTATGTTTTTATAAGCCCCCTCTCTTAAAATTCCCAAAGGAATCAAAACTGCAGAGTTCATGGAAGTCTTCCATTAGTCATCACGATAAAAGATTATTAATCATAAATGCCTTTATGTTCAGAATTAATTTTTTACTAATTTTGTACTAAAGTATGTACTGTGTTTAGGCCTGCTGAATAGAAATGAAATTGGAGTAACACTTATTAAGAAAGGCACTTTAACAATAGTTGTCAAAAGAGCATTGTCTTAGAAATGGATTAAAAGAAGCAGCTCTGTTTTCTTCTAAAGAAGGACTATTTTCACTGAGCTTTTTTTATTGATAAATCTCCAGGGACCTGGAGTTGTGGATTATTTTCTAGCAATCGATGATCATACTTCCTGTATTGTCTTTCCTACCATGTTTTGAAACATTGTAGAACATGTCAGCAGAAATCCATAAAAATTCAGTTGATCGTTGAAAGCATGGAATTAGTCAAAGAGGGGTTTTTTACAGGGACAAAAGACCCTTGGGGAGAGGGATGTGTGTATTTTTATGTGTGTGTCAGGTAAGCCATGCTCTCAGCTCCACTCCAGGGTGCCAGAGCAGCCTTGGGCTGATATCCAAACACCCAATTTGGCCTGGAAAGGAGGTGGGCCACGTTGCATCACTGCAGAGTCTTACTTCAGGCAAGTTTTCTTCCTCTGTTTTCCATGAAGCTGTTTAATTCATAGAGCTTTGATGTTTAAACTGATCCTGACCTTCTGTGAGTACTTCAAAAAGGGAAAATTAGCTGCTTGGAAAAATAGAATGACTTAAATCTAGCAATTTGGGACACACATGTTAAGGTCTCACTGAACTTGTGTTGACTTCTTCAACTCTTTTTGGTGTTCTTTCCTGACTGACTTATAACTAGGGAAAGGTGTTAATTTTCAAAACTTCAGGAATCTCTCTTTATTGATCTGTCTTTGAAACATTGTCCCTGGTACAAGAAGAATCCATCAAGACACAGGGAGCTGCTCTAAACACAGAGCATAAAGACTTTGATTAACTTTATTTTGGCTTTTACTTACCTCTAATGAGTAAAATGATTAATTGAATAACACTCCCTGGCTTCACTATAGTTGATGGTCCATAACAACTCCCCTGGTTCTCATAGTTTATGATTTAGCTGTCAAAATATTCTCTAGGTTAGATCTTGGGAAGAAAGGTCTTGACTTTGCTTTTTTTTTTTTAAACAAAGCAAATCTACTTCAACTATTTGTAAGTTATTGAAGTCAGTTGAAAACATCCCAATTTAAAATATGTGCCTGGTCAGTGTTAGGTAGTTATTATTTTGGGTGGATAAAAATTTAATACATAATTTCAAAGTATTTTAAAGGTGCAGCTGATCTTTGCAGTGATTTATTATAGGCTGGGATATACATATGTTGTCAGAGATTTTCAGACAGGGGGAATGTCTCTACTGTGTATTAATAGCTTTTTGAAATAGCTGAATTGATAATTTTTTTTGGCAATCAACACCTGCTTCATATTTTGGGACTTTCTAAAAGTGTAGTTTAAAAAGTCTTGTCTTTTAAAATTACTTTTGCTCGAGATCTTGTTAATAAAAGATGTATTTGGGCCCTGTTGGGAAGACAGGTTTCCTTCAAGGCAGGCTTCAGTTGTAATGCTGCAGAGCTCAGCTTTGCATCCTAGGATGAGTTTATACTCATATCCCAAAGTTCTGAGTTTTCCTGGAGTGAACACATTTTCCCATGTGTCCTAACTGTTTTATCCCATCAGTTCTGAGGGCTTTTGGGTGATTAAATTCAGGCATCTGTTCCTAGGCACTCTTGTTTCCAAATGGGTCTTTTCCTATTCAGAGCCTGTTGCTGCCCTTTGCTTGATTGCAGTCGCTGATGGGCAGATCCAGGTGTTGGAGCCCTGGCTGTGGCTCAAAAGGAGAGACTTTCTCTCACCTTTAAAAGCTTCCTGGAGGTTCAGGATAACACCTGAACAGCTCAGGAAAAGGTCCACCCTCAGCTGTTTGCCCTCAGCAGATGGTTGTGTGGGGTTGGATGTGTTTTGCTGCTCACAAAATCAGACCCTTGCAAAGATGCAAAACTCTTTCTTCTTCTCTTTTAGCAACTTTTAATGCTCCTTATTGCTGTTAAAACTAAAGCTCATTTTGCCCACATTGCTATTGTTTGACTAGATGTGGTTTTTTTTTTTGGTGGTTAAAAATATTTGATTAATTATGCTACAAGTATTTCCTTCCATTACTATACCCCTCTTACATTATGTTTTGGTTTTGTTTTTTTTTGGTTAGCACTAAGTTATCTTTATCTTTTATACCAGCTTTCAAGGAAAAAGGTCCCAAAGTTTCCTACATTTTTAACTTTGCATCTAATATCTCAGTTCTATTTTGACATATTAAGTGTGTGTGTATGTTCAAGATTTCTTACTTCATTTTCTTATTTCTGGTGGAATTTTGCCATAAATTCTGTGCGTCAAAGGGAATTTGCAGTTAAATTTGAAGTCTCTGCTGCTTTTATTAAGCCAAATCCTTGAAGGTGCTAACTCCTCTCAAAATCTGTAATTTTACTGGTAACAGAAGGTGCTTATTTTAGTGTAGAATGCTGTATCTTCCTGTCTTTTTATTCGCTCATTTTGCTAAGATAGTAGTCAAAGGTTATCCCAACAATAAAATTAAGTGGAGGAAAAGATAAATGCAAAAAAAAAAAATCTCCCAAATTTCCTACCCCAAACTCCTGTATAAAATCCTATATTGTACATATAAATTTCCACGCACTGGGGCAAATTCTTATCCAGCTAAAATTAACATCTATGGGACTAGGGTTTATTAAAGTAGTGAAAAGTTTTGCACAGCTATCACACACTGCAGAAATCCTTTTTAGCACTGTAATAAAACATAAAATAAAACTGTTGAGACTTCTCTATGTCAAACCCACCCTTTTTGTGCAACACCCCTTCCCGAAAAAAAAAAAAAAAAAAAAAAAAAGAAAGATATCTGGTTCTAGTCTCTGTAAAGCTATTTTATGAGAAGGTAATCTAAAACTATTTTATGAGAAAACAATCTAAAAGTCTGTCCAGAGATTGTCAGTAGAAGGAGATCACTGATAGGAAGGCCCCACAGTGAGACACAAAGATATTTTTAGTCTCACATTGGCAAATACATGGTACAAACCTGGACACATGAAAATTTTATAACAAAGCCAAAAGAAAAAAGTGTTGTGTTGAATTGCAAGGAGAATCACTTAAAACATCATCTGAATTATCAGTGGGTTTTACATGCAGACAAGAAACGTTTCCTTTCTGAGCATGGCTTTCAAAGAACCCTCAGGTTTGAAGTGAGCTGATGAGATCAGGCTGTAATGTGAATTCAGACATGTTCCTTAGGCTTATTCACAGGGATGATCCATTTCACCCCTCACCAGCAGCTTTTCCAAAGCAGTTCCTGATTCCTCTAGAGAACTGGTCTTTTTAACTGAGCCAAATTATGTCCAAAGAAGGAATTCTGGGATCTAAAGTGATACAAACTGAGGAGCATGGATTTTCCAAAATTAATTTCTTTAATGAATATGAGTGCTTGAATGTGTCTTAAGCTGTAACATTTTCAGCTCTCAATTTACAATATTTAAATAATCAAGAACTGCCAACGGGGCTCTCTCATCTGGTTGTTTGGAGCAGTGCACACAGAGTTGGTGTGATCAGTACTACTGTTGAGATAAAACATGAAAAGTCTCTGAGTAACATCTCGTGCCAAAGTGAACTTTATGGGTAATAAATTTGGCAGTTCAGAGGTTATTTAGTCAGTAATTAAATGTGAGAGTCAATATTTAAGTCCAGGAAGAAATCTTGAGAATCTTGATCTTGTTAAACTCCTATCTCAATTACATGATCAAAGCCAGCAGAAGTATTTTTCTTTGCAAGTATCACTTTCAAAGTCACTGACTCTTCTTCCACAGGGAGTTTGATTGTTGACTTCAGCTGAAGTAAGTTTAGATCAACACTAGCTATTTTGAAAAATCCTCCCTGATACTTTCTCTGACTAGAGACATCTGAACCTTCTGAGGTTAACCCATCCTTGTTTTGGAGTCATCATCATGTCTTATAATCCCTCTTCTCCTTGTTCTCAATTGAAGTTGTTTCAAATGGGAGAGAAAAAAAAATTCAAAGCAATTTAATCTTCTTTTCTTTCTTTTAACAACTAGAGTAAGCACCAGATTTATTGAAGTTGCAATCAGATTTGTACAGCGATATTTATTGTCCCTCTAAGTGCTATCAATTTTATAATTTTTGTTCTTTGATTTCCAGTTTGGTTATGATAGGGAGAGGTGGGGAGAGGCTTCCTTGAGCTTTTGTTTTGGTTGGATGGGGTTTTTTGTAACCATTGTTGTTTTTTGGCCATGATGGCACCTGATACTGTGAGAAAACTCTGAGAAAACTCCCTTGTTAAGAGGGACATTGTGGCTAAAGAAAAATCGTCCTCCTGCCTGGTCTCAGTGAATTAATTGAAAAACTGACTGGGTTGAATTTGAAAGTGTTGACTCAGACACTTTTTTTCTTATTCTGAATGGAATTTTCTTGTTATATATACAAGGACTTCCAGGAGTCTAAGTAGTGGACTTAGAAATGTAAAAACTTCAGCAAGTTTAGGAAAAATATGTATGCTAGTAATGCCTGCACTCACTGAGGTACCTGGTTGATATTAATTTATTTGGAAACAAATCTTGGTATTAGAAACATTGAGGAGAGTAAAATTGGGGCTGGATCTTTAGCTGGGCTAAACCAGTGTACTGCTTTTAATTCCAAATATTTGAAATTGTCAGTGCTGAGCATATTGTGAAATGACATCTGTCATATGCAATCTGAAAAAAACCACCACCTAAACATACAAACTCTTTCATTCTCATCTGATCTAGCAGACAAAGCTGAAATGCTTGCATCAACCAAGAAATTAGATCAATAATGTGCTTTCAGTGTGGCTTATCTCTGTTTGTTTCAAAGTAAAGCCCAATTCACATCCTTCCCTGTGGTACATACAAACCCTGAATATTGAACTTTCCTTTTTCCCCAGTGATTTTCCTATAACTTCACTCAGCCAAACTCCTGCTTGGGTTTTTTCCCTGCTATGTCTTAGTTTTCTCTTCAAGGCAGTTAAATAATAACATGCACCTGTCTCCTATCCCATTAATTAGATTCCTAGTAAAACAGTTGTACAAATTGTACAAATACTAAGAATCTGCCTACTTGCATATGTTTACCTTGGAATAAGTTCACATTGATGTTTCCATAAGTGTTCACATTCTTTTTTTTTTTGGGAAATTCTTGACATGAAAAAGCATATTCGTACTTAGTTGATGTTTCTATGAGTGATAAACAACTGCATGACAATAATGCCCTACCTAGATATGCCAAGCATTTTATAAAGGGGTTTTCTTAGCGACAAATACCTGATTTATGGCAACTGGTGTCCTCGAAAATTAAGGATTTTTTTTTTTGCAAGTCTCATGATGTATTTAGAGGAGCTGCAATTATGCAAATTGTCAGCATCCTCTTTTCCTCTCCCCCCTTTTTAGCACTCTTCACGGGCGCTTCTTGGCTGAGCGTGGGTGAAGGATAATTCGAGTGCCCTCTAGCACTTCAGCGCCTGGTGTTGCACAATCAGGGGAATCTGGTGTCACATTAAGGCAATTCTTATAATATAATCAAAGTTCTGATGTTGTCCTGTCCTCTAGATGAAACAAACTAATGAAATGTATTGACCCTCCTTGCGCACTTCGGAGGCGAAATGACGGCGCCGCATTGAAACTACATGAAATACATTGACATTGATTGTGAAGTCTGCCTTCCCAGAGTCACTTTGGTGGCTGATTAAAGTGTCACATTGACAATATAGCCCCTTTTGAACAGGAAATTAATACCAGCCTGGTGGCAAGGAATGTTCTTCCAGGCTGTAGCTCGCACTATCGCCAGTCCTCAGAAATGAATCAGAGGCTCGGCTATTCCAGTGTGGCACGCTGCTTTCCCTGATTATAACAAATGGATTGAAATTGCAACCACCACGAGGCAAAAAAAAAGGAAAAAAAAAGAGCTTGTGACATTTTATGTTTATTCTCATGATTCAATATGCGTATTACTGATAGGAATTTCAACAAAGACTTAACATGAACTATGTGTTTTCAGTCAGTTAAAGCTCCATTGAAAGTAGGAGTCACATTAGCTATGTCTTTCTAATCCATCTATCATCTGTTTGAATACATAAAAGCCTTTGTTTTACTATGTGGCTGATGTATGCACAAGTTGGGGGAATTTCTATAGATTGGGATATACAAGCACAGGAAAAAAATGTGTGTTTGACAGGCAGAGAGAGAGAAAATTACATATTCAATGCATGGTGCAATGCTAAAAAGGAAGGAGTGATGCAGGTGGAGTAGCAGTGGAAGCTTAAAGACAGGATCGTCTCTGAGATCTCAGGGCCTGTTCCTCCATCCCAGGAGCATCCTTTATAAACAGCCTAATGTAGGAGAAATTGAAGGAATGGAAAGGAACTGTGACATGGGAAACAAATATTTATTCATTACTAAGTGAGAATCTAAAACGGAAAATTATACAGATGTAGAAAACAGACAGCAGTTCTGTCTTGGAAAGATGAAAATCTGGGCCTGTCACCATCTCACAGCATAGTTCATCCCTTTTTCTATTAAAGGAAGATGCATTTTTGAGCACTGTGTTATCCAGCCATCATTTTCTTTCTTGAAATGAACTTTGCACTGGAGTTCTAGTGAGCAGAGCTACGCTGGTTTATACCAACTGAGACTATGACTCCACAGGCTCTGTCCCCTTACACCTATCCCCACTCCTCAGCTGCCTCTCCTGCAGCTCCACAATCCTCCCCAGCACTGCACCTTACCACATTCTCACTCTGAGTGCCCCAGGTCACAGTCCCCTCTTCTGGGTCTTAGACTGGGCACTCCATTCTCATCGTGTTTCCCTCCTGTCCCTGGGCAGAGTTACGCAATGGGAAGGAACAGCTCTCTTGTAAGATGTTAAAGTGTGATGCTGGAGAATAGGCTGGCCAAAGAAAACTGATCAAGGCTGGAGGAGTTAGGAGAGAAAAGGAGGTACTAAAAATTCTTGCCTGGCAGTCCAGCATGGAAGTTTTTTGGCTCATTAACTCGTAAAACGGTTTGGGGATTTTCTAGAAGGTATCACAGGAGTGCAAAGCAACAATATGGCCATTAATAATAGTTTTATTACCAGTTAGCTGTACAGATAATTCCTACATATTTCTTTCCACAGAAGGAGTTCAGCATTCTCTCTCTGTGCACAGCTGCTCTGAGCTAGGGCTGGCCAGAGAGCACCTCAGTAAAAGATTTCTGTCAGAAAATGCTCAGTTAGGCAAAAAGATAGTGTTTTATGGACATGCTCTGCCCACAGAAACCAATTAAGTCTCTGCTGGGACCAGCCACACAACAAGGAGCCAAACCCTGGTGCCCCAGTAACCCGTGTGCCAGGCTCTCAAAGCCAGGGCTGTGTCCTGGGGACTGACAGCCTTGGGCTCCCCAGCTCCTGGCTCTAAACTCCCCCAGAAACCCAGAGTTCTGTGCCAGCAGCCCAGCCCTGGGGGTGCTCCAGATGCAAGAGCATCCAGCTGTTTCTCAGCTCTCTCAAGGCTGGCTCAGCTGGGAGCCTGGCAGCACTGCCCCTCCTTCCTCAGCCTTAGGGGACCCTGCTGGGCAGGATCCCACAGGAGCTTTGATCCCAGCCTGAGGCTTTGTGCCACTGAGAGCTGATACCTGCAGGGCCCATCATCCCTCAGCCACCCCCAGATCCATCCCAGGCTGTGCAGCATCCCACTGCCCTGAAGCAGAGAGACCCATCCAGCCTGTGTTCAGTGTGGGGGATCTGCTGGAGGGATGGAGAGGGTGGGAAGCTTCTTTCTAACTCTCCTCTTCTGGAGTCTCTGGCTCCTTGTTCAGGAACATTGTTGTTACTTTCAGTGCTGCTCCTGCTGTTGATCTTGGCCTTTGCTTCTATGATTTCTGCTCCCCGCTGCACTACTTAGGTGAACAATAAGTTCCATTTCCAGCAGTGGTCGGCCTCCTCTCTTACCCCTTGCCTGCAGGAATTTCTTTTGTTTGGTTTGATATTTTTAGTCACGCTGTGTTGTAATAATAAGAACAAGACCATGGGCACGCGAGATTCCAGCCTTCCTTCAGTTGCCATGGCTTGCCTTTGCGCGTTGTTATTGCTTTGGACGAGCTGCTGCTGCTGCTGCAGCCCCACTCCTTGATTCCTACCTCTTTAATACTGTTCCCTGCCTCACTACAAAGTGAACAGCAGTGCTTGTTCTCTCTCTCTGACGTCCTGAATCCACCCACGAACCCATTATTTTCTGTAATGGCCAAGACCAGTGTAGGAGGAGGGGGAGAAGAAATGAAAAGAGAAAAAATAAATAAGGGTAAAATCCTGTGTGCTTTGGGACTGTTCCCTGTGCTGCAGAAAGTGCTCATGCACACCACTGGATGTGCAGATCAGGCTGTGACCCTGAGGTCTGTGTTTACACAGCACCCAGAACGTGGTGTGCTGGGGATGAGGACACCCAGGGGTCAGACAGAGCTGAAATCTCTGGTGTGTAAGAAATCATCTCCTGCTGTTGTTTTTAAAAGCTGCAGAAGCTGTGGTGCTGGGACCAGATCGTGGATGTGCTTAGGAGAACCTTGTGCTTGTGGAGACAAAGTCTGAGGGGAAGACAAACAGACAGCATCCCACCCTGCCTGTCACCCCGTGGCCACTGAGGTGCTGAAGGGGCACAGGCTTGGCAGAGGTGCCAAGGGTTCAGACAGGCTTTGCCACCAGCTCTGATGAAGTTCTGCTATCTGATGGAAGTTTCATGCAGCTCTGAACCCCCAGTGCCTTTTCTAGCTGCTCATTTTATGCCATTGATAAACTGATTTATTAACTTTTATAACATATCCTTTCATTCCTACTTATTTCCTTTTGCTTTTCACTTTTCCAACCTTTTGTCTCTGTCTGATAGAAAGGTTGAGAAACAAAAATCTGAGCAGTTAACATCTAAGCAAGTTCCCCCAAAGTACTCCTTTTCAAAATTTTCCTCTGTGTGATTTTAAGTGAGAAAAATTAAAAGACCACCAGGTTCCTGGTACAAAGTAGCAAAGTTGCAATATACCTTGTTTTCCTAAATTTTGGGTTATAAACAGTCCACTTTATCATATGAGTAGTGTATCCCATTTAAAAATATTTTCTGAACTAATGAAGCACTTTGAATACTTTAGTAGAAAGAAACTTAAACAAAATTTGTGAGCTGCTGCTGAGATCCCTTTCCTAGGCTTTACTGTGTGCCATCTATATCATGTCCTTCTGTCCTTCTCCACCAGCTGGTCTTTCATACCTTATTTCAAAAACAGAGAATTGGATATTATCTTACTTAACAAACAAGCAAACCAATCCATATGTATAGACATACATAAGATACCTATCTATATCTTTGTGTATATAAGATAAAGAACTGATTTTTCCAGCTGTGGTTGGTTATTCAGCTTACAGTACAAAGCCCTTCTCTCTATATGTAGGTGCAGGCTGCTGCAAGTCTTTAGGCTCTGTTTTTATGATGGCTAGCACAAAAGGGTACCTATTTCATCTATGTAATTCTTCACCTTTTGCACTGAGGGAGCTTCCTTGGAAAAGACTCTAACATTTTCCCGATTGCTCTTGTAAGCAATCCAAAAATCAAGGAATCTTGTGTAGTTTTCTTTAATGCAGTCTGGATGATGAATTTACATCTATATATCAGAAACACTGTCTTCTGCCCTACATTACTAATGTCAGAAAATTGCCACTATATAATTCATCAAAGTATTTCTATAGACTCCCCCTTTATTATCTCTTCTCTTGCAAACGGTGTAATTTGCCTTCATTCTATGTCAATGAGAGGAACTTTAATCTTGGATACTGCTGCATAAGGTGCTGTGCACATTCAAAGAATGGCAAGGTAAAAAGGGGATGGGCATGGATAAAAATATAGATTAGGAGCTGTTTATTAGCAACTGCAAACATGGCAACAAAAGACTTTAAGAGGAGCTTGAAATTTTTGCTCGAAACGGTCACATAATGAAAGTATTTTTGCACTGTATGTGTTTTAATCAAAATTATTTTCCTAGAGTTTCTTTTACACTGAAGAGTGTATGCTGAATTCTAAGTTACACTTCTTTAGAAATGTGTGGAGCCATAAAGTGGATTTAACTGTGAGAAAAGCTCAGTATCTCATAGTCATATTGTACCTTTCACCCCAGAATATCCTAAAGTACTTTTCACACGTAAAAACCTGATATGTAATTGCACCTGCTTCAGATATGAAATGCAGCAGTTGTTTAATGGTGCACAGAAACACTAGACAAGGCTATGAGGCCAGAAATTGAAGAATACAATATCCAGCTGAAAATCCAGGTGGGATTTAGGATGGGAGGATGTAATTGCTTCAATTAGAATTTTGTGAGAATAATATATTTAATAGGTGCAATTCCTGGCCCTATTGGAGTCAATGAGAACATTGCTGCTGATTACAAATGAGGTTGGAACTCCTCTCACATCTCTACCTTTATGAAAAGTTTAATGAAATACTGCAGTCAGAATTGTTTGCTGGATTTTGATTTTCTCATCTCCACCAGAAGAATCGGCTTGATCCTCAGCGCAGCGTTACAGCTATGAAATCTTGTTTTACACCCCTAAAAGGGAGGGGAGAATTGGATCCAGCATCTCCTGTGGCCTTTCCCACCAGCATGGGATATTGGTTCATTCCAGCTCAGATAGAAATGTCAGCTGCAGAATCAGCCTGACGCACACAGCTGTTCCGTGGAGGTTTCCAGTAAAAAAGTAATTTCCCATACAAGTACCCTGGCCAATAGCTCCTGTGCCGTGCTGCTCCTGGCAGCTCTCACGTGGTCAGGTTTTATGACTGTAGGCCATGTTTTAAAATATCAAGTGTTTCTGTTCAGCCACTGTAGAATGTTAATAAGTAACAGGGAGAGAAGGATTGTGATGGCATAGATGCACAGGAAATAGAAGCTGTGAAGATTGATGTATTTCTGTGATGAATAAGGAAAATACTCTGTTCTATCCATTCATCTCCCCTTTCCCCTTCACTCCTTCCTGTTTTCCCCTTAGTTCTGTCAGGATCCAAAAGGTTTGATGCTGATCTTAATGAAAACCTTCCATTGGTTTGGTTTAGGTACTGAGCTGTGTAATGCCAATACTGACCTGTGAGCTGTTTGCTTCCATTTAAGCATTCACCCTAAAGTTAAAAAAGAAAATAGGTCTAAAAGTATACACTTATGTCTCTCACTTCACATATCTACAGGCATGTGCTCTCCCTGCCTCACAGCTGGGCTTTGGAGTGGCCTTACCCTGCTGTAGCTGTGTGGTTTGTGGGCCAAGCCCTCTGAACCCAGCCCAGAGGAAGTCTGTGAGTGTTTGTGCTCTAGACACGTCCCAAAGAGAGCCTCAGCACAGCAGGGATGGTGCAGTGGGTGCCCGAGCCTCCCTGAACGAGCAGCTCTGGCTCCCCTTGCTCTGGGACAGGGGCTTGCCCCACCCTGAGTGGCCCAGTGGCCCCTCCAGACCCTGCTCTGCAGAAGGACCAGTCAGTGGAGCAGTGCATGTGAAGTATATTTTTCTCACATGCTGCCCTGGGAATGAGATTTCTGTGCAGGAAATGGACTGAAAATCTCCTGTTAGAGAAAGCCCAAATTCTTAGCACTGAGTTCTGCCCCTGCATCTCTGCAGGGGAGTGTGATGGCAACAGAGGAGCTGCTGAGGTGTCCAGGGGTGTGGGCAAGCAACCCAAACAGTGCCCTAAAATGGATCCAGAGTATCCCACCCAGATCCTCTGGGAAGGGCTCGTATCCTCATGCTGCATGAGCAGAGCTGGAGGCTTCCAGCACTTCCATCCAAAGGGGAAACCAAAGCAAGCAGGAGCCAGCAGTGATGGAGAAGAGCTCAGGGCTCTCCCCAGTTCTAGCTGGACTCTGTGTGCTCAGGTCCAGCCCCTCCAAAGCCCTGCCACGCTGCCAGGGAAAAGACATTTCCTTTCTTTCCCTCAAAGATAAACACCAAATTTTTAAAAGTGATTTACTTGAAAGCTAATACCAATTTTTTTCTCATTTCATGCCCCAGCTTGCTTCTAAGTTGCTGTGATTTTTTTTCTTTTTTTTTTTCCTTTTTTTTAAATTCATAACACATGAACTCTTTCAAAAACACCAAGTATTTGAGATAAAACTGCTTTCAGCCTATGGCATAAAATGTAGGGCTACATGAAAGTAAAAAAGGATGAGAGCTTTTCAATCAATTTGATGAAAAATTTAAGTTAATTAAAAGAATGCTCAATTTTTCCCTAGAAGGCGACACTGATCTTTATTATTAATGCATACCAGTGTTTCATAACTGTGCATAATAATGGCCTGTAACATCAGGCACAGCTTCATCCCCAGCTTAATTTGTTACAAAATCTTTTTTGGTGTTCTTAAAGCATGCCCTTTGCCACTGTATCTCTGATGCTCTTGGGCTAATTCCCAACTCCTAAAGGACGTCTTATTTTATGCTCACACCTGAGAATTAATTTGTCAGATTGTTTTTTCAGTTTAAAGCTTTTTAAAAAATAATAAAAAAAAAATTAAAAGGCATATAGAGACACTTCACTGCTTGGCTTTCATATCACTTTTTGAGTATTCAGATTCAATTAGTGGAAATAGAAGTAGAGGAATAATATTCATACAGGCTGGAGATGTGGAGTAAGAGAAAAGGAACAGAAATTGTTCTTTGAGTCATGGACACAAGGTTTCATTTTCTTCCATGTACATGAGTGGAGGAAGTGCCTTTCCAAGATGAGAGGCATGTACTGAAGAAGGATATTGGAAAACCCACAGCTAGGTGTGCCTCCATTGCTGTAGTTTTCCACATTAATGCATTGATTAACTCAGGTTAGTAAAGATTTCTACTTCAGAGCTGGCAGCTAAGGCCCAGTTCCTGCTCTCAGCTTACACCTCTGCTTACAAGGAGTAGGAGTCCTCCCACCTTGCCTTAACTCCACCTCTTTTTCCATCAAACCTCAGGAACTTCCCTGAAGGATTTAACTGTGGAGCACCAGCTCAGTGCTTTCCAGATTATTGAGGTAGATGGCTTTGCAGAGTGCAGCTTGGATTTTCCAAGAGCTGAATATCCCTTGTGTTTAGGGAGTTTAAGGTGATGAAACTTCCCAGCTGGAGGCCTTGTTTAATTCCCTGCAGTAGGAGGAATGAAATTATCCCAAGCCACCCATCTGGGGTGATGCAGGCATGATGTGCAAGCATTCCTTTGTGCTGGGGGAATGAGAGGAATAAGATGAGTGCTTCTGCTTCAGTACAGAAGCACGTGAAGGCTCTGGAGTCTGATTCTCCCTGTGCTGTCCCAGGAATAGGAGCAGGGATGGAGCAGTCTCCAGCCTAAACAGTTCACAGGATAGGTAGTCATGAGGCACAGAAGCACTACTGAACAGAGATACAAAGGGAAATCCTCAGGATGGAAAAAAGGATGAGTTTTTGAATCTTTGTGTTTCAAAGAACCAAGCTGAAGGCTGCTTTCTTTCTTTTTTTCTGTATATTCCTTTTACTTCTAGCATATAAACTGCAGTAGACATAGAAGAAGGTAAACAGAATATTTATTTTCCCCTTTAGTAAATATGGAGCAGACGTGCAGGTCCTCAATGAGGAAGAGAACTAAAGGAAGGAGAGTGGGAATAAAAGTCAATTCTAGATTGCACAGCATTTATCAAGGAGATGGAAAAAAGTTGGGAGTTGAAACCAAGGTTTAATGATAAGAGATGGTGATAAAAAGTTCATAACAGCTGAGTTTTATGTTAAGACTTGTAATCAAGAATCCCTTGGCCAACTGGTTGTCACTGGCTGCACATCAACACAGCCAGGGTCTGAACCAACCTTTGTTTCACCCAGGAGCTCTGGTGTAGCCATGGCTGAGTGGGGATCAGTAGGACAGATTTACATGCAGAGCTGTTTGAAATTCCCGTTTGCTTCCACTGAAATTTGGAT
Organism: Irena cyanogastra; assembly: GCA_013397155.1. Classification (NCBI taxonomy): domain Eukaryota; kingdom Metazoa; phylum Chordata; class Aves; order Passeriformes; family Irenidae; genus Irena; species Irena cyanogastra. The sequence continues at coordinate 408,424 of VWZV01009807.1, read as the reverse complement.
TGGAAACTTGCCACTTTACCAAAAAAAACCCCAGCTCTGTGTTCCAGGGGGTCTTCCTGGTTCAAGCCAGGGGCTCCAGTTTCTCAGCCTTCCCCATCCCTAGGGACTGTTCCGACCCCAAGTGGGTCATTTTGCTGGGATAGACTTCCTCAATCTGTTCTGCCAGACCTTTCTACTTTGCATAAATAATTGAGCATTCATTAGAGCAGGGTCTTGAGCCTGGCTTTCCCACAGCTGAGGTGAGTGCCCTGACCACCACACTATTGATTTTCCTATCCCGACCGATCAATCTCTCATTGATCTCATTGGCGCTAATTGGCAAAGGGGGTGCCCACAGGATGTCTGGTGAGAGCAGGAGGCACACGTAACCCCTGTGAAAATAATACCATGCATTTCCCAGTGGCAATGACAGCACTGCTCTGTGAGCCTGTGTCTGGGGTAGCTTCGGGTGTCCCATCTTGCACGAGACCCAACATCCTCTTTCTAATGATTCCAGGGGAAATGGCGCTGCCGTTCGACATAAAATATGCAATAATTGTGTGTCCTCAGTAAAAACATTTCTGCCTAATCATGAAAAGCACAGTTGAGCTACAGTCTGAGCTGAGTCAATTTATGTAACAAGATTCCGCTGCGTTTGCCCAAATTGGCATAGTTCCTCTCCAAGGGGCTGGGAAATGACGGGAAATCCAGCATGAAGCCTGTTGTTGTAGGAAGTGCAGGGAGTAGCACGAGTTTATTGTCAGCCTTCAAGTGTGCCTTTAGGTGGTCACCACATCCTGAGATGCTGCTGATAGAACAAGATGACATGTTTCTGAAGGCCTGCCAAGAGATTCAAACAGACAATATTGAAGGCTCTTGCTCTGCTTTTCTTAGCAGTTTACTATTTCCCTTCAGAATGAATATGAAATTACGCTGCTGTGAAGAAACCCACAGTGTAATGAAGGATGCTGGGAGAGATTAGCCAAGGCAGATAATGTCTTGTAGAGACTATCTCTTTGGCACCTTTGATACCAATTATACCATGACATCTCATAAGGAAGTCACCTGTCTTAGCTACAGAAAGATAGCCAAGGAAATCTAACAAGCTTTTATTTTTTTTGGTTCATTGTGCAATGAACATACGCAATGATATAATAATCATTTCCCCTGGTACAGCAGGGAAAAAAAATTCAGTAAAATTAGTTCCCAACATGAAACCATTATGAGCTATAATTTATTTCAGAAAGTGGAAAGTGTTAGGGAGAAAAGGAAAAAAAAAAACCCAAACCCTTTGCTGATAATTTGTTGTGTTCTGGACCCAGTAAATGACCTTATACATATGGACTTGAGTATACTCAGTGGGTACAATATATCTAAAATGACATAGAGGATTGAGCCTAATTGATATCATTAGAGCCCTGGTCCTTTTACACTTGGCCTTTGAGATGTTGGTGTTACCAAGAAAGCTGCTTTTGATTTATTTTGCTTTTCTTCTTCATCCTTTTGCTCTCTCTCTCATTCTCTCTCTCATTTCGCCCCCCTCCTCTCAAGTTCTGCACAAAGGCCAGACCCGGGGAGGTGAGGAACTCATGATCCCATCCAAGGGCTGTAGTGCTACAGATTGCAAATTCCTTTCTGAAGTGATAACTTCTAACAAGAGGCACTTGGTACGTTTGACCAGTGTGCTTCTTAGGGGAAAAAAAAAAAAAAAGGGAAAAAGTGCAATTGTATGGATAAAATACCAGCAACGTTTATTCTAGGTGACTCTCTTAGGGGTTAAAGTGTGCTTTATCTTTAAAGGGGATATTCTCTGGCGGCTTGTGGAGGAAAGAAGTGTGTTCAGCATAGTGTAGCTTGGCGTGGATTACAAATTTTTGAATTGTTTTTGTTTTTAACCAGTGAATTATATCAAAAACAAGGTCACGATCTTCCCTTAAAAATTCTACAGTGAATATGTTACGATCAATTCAATATTTCATTAGTGTTTTATGGATGGACTCTGAAAGTTGTCACTGATTTTGTACAACATCATATTCAGACACAAATTCAAACTAAGTCTATGCATCCAGCATTTTCCAGGAATGTTTATGTGCAACAAACAATATCACAGTACAGGTGGGAAGAGTGATATATGATCTTGTACCTAGAAGTCTGGGCAGTCTCAGAATTTTTTTAGAAGATATTCATTAACTGATTCTTGTGTTTCAATAGCCTTCTACTCTATTCGTTTATTTTTCAGAAAATCTGTTTCAATGTTCCAGGAAAAAAAAAAAGCCTGTTTAGCTGTAGCATATTTGGATTTTTTTCCCAATACTGATCAAATGCAGGTTTGGCTGAGTGTCATTTAAAAAAGTTTATCAGATAATCATTGGAAAGGAATGAGATTTAATGAACTTTTAGTAAACAAGAGAGAAAAAACTGCATTGAAATTGTTTAAAAGAAAATTCTCTACTTAGAAGTCACTTTTACCTGCATTTTAACTAAGTTAGCTTGGGCCTGATCCAGTGGATCCTGAGTGGGACCATTATTCCAGCTCAAAAGGGAAGAACAGGTTCCAGACTGCTCAAGGAGAGCAGAGTTCTTTTCTTTGCTGATTGAGCTGGAAGTCACAATCGAAGGAAATTTGGTATTTTGTGATGTCATTATGGTGAGTAGCTGGCTCTCCTTGAGCAGCAGCTGCCATGGGGGAATGGGATTGGTATTCCAGTGTCCTTGCATCCTTGTCCCAGTTGTTGGTGACAGTCAGAGGGATAACTGCCTGTGATGCAGCCCAGCAGGAATTACTGCAAACACTGGGGCTGCAGGGACTCTCTAATGGTCTGAGTGTGGGTTCAGGAGAGGGGAGACCTATTAGAGGAGGGGGAGAAGGAAGAGAGAAGGAAAATGTTTTAATGGAAAACAAGCAATCTAAAATAACCCGCTGTCCTTCATCCTTTACTCGTCTGCTGAGTGGAAATGGGAGCCTTGTGAACCCAAAGTACACACGAGCACATCCATGGGCTCTCCCAGAGAGGTAGAGTGCCGTGGCACACACTGTGCACGGGGAGCAAAAGGGCACAACAATTAAAAGGGAAATGCAAAGCACAGCTCTTGAAATGTCATGCACGTTAGCAGCACAAAATGCCACTTGGGCTCCTCATCATATTCCCTGAGTCCTTCTTTTCCTTTCTTCTGTATTTTTTTGGTTCTCTCTTTCCTGCATTTTTTTACCCACGCACGCTGGAAGGTGACGGCGGAAGCGGGGCACAGACACAGAGTTGTAAGCACAATATCACCACCTCCGTTCTTGTGATTCATTTACCCCTCTAACATCTCACTTCCCAAATGTCCACCCCCCAGCACTTCCACTGCCCAGTGCCTGACTCCATAACCCCTCTCACCATTAACACCCATCAGCAGCCGGCGCGTTTTTATGGTCAGGGAGCGTTGATGCCCAGGCTTCCCTCTGGGCTCAGATCCCATAACTATAAATTTACTCTGCAGCCTCTCATTCCTTGTTGGTTCTCTACATCCTCATGCCTTCCTCTCTCCTGCACTTTATCCCTGCTTTTCTCTCGTTGGCATATGCACCTTGACCCAGGCAGCCTCGCACATATGCAAGATACAAAAAGTCCACCAGCTGTGATCAACAGTAAATAAATCTTGATGCCAGTATTAAGTTACTGCAATTTTATCCTCTCTCTTTCTTCCCTTCCCCACCCCTTCATCGATGGCAGAAGAATATGAACTTGACATTTGCTCACTGAAAGCAGATGGATGAGGTAGGTCAGCATTAGGTGTAACCCTAGCACTGTTTCTTTGGGTTTCCTGAAGGATGGAGCTAAAAGAATTCTCCTGTTGGGTCAGAGGCCACATTAGTCATTTGCTTAAAGAAGAACTGTGCAGAATTAATCAAAATGAAACAGAGGTTTTCATGTCTCTCTCTTATTCAGAATCTCTCAGTCCTTTTTTCCATTCCTCTTAGAGGAAGCAATGTATTTTATCCTTTTACACCTTGTCCTGCAGAGGTTTTGTTCGGAGTGGTGTCACAGGCCTTCCCCTTCTGTGTAGAAAACCATTTTAATCAGGATAAAGCCTCCATGTGATACTTGTAAAGGTCATCTGAAGCTGGTGTGTTAGTACCAGTGCAACCACAAAAAAAAAGACTCAACCCTTCATGAAGAAGTTTTGAGTTGAAAAGAATGATTCTATTCACTGCATTTTTCCAACTTAAAAGGAAAGTTAAAAGAGCAGCTCTAACACTCAGAAGCAAAAAACTTTACATATTTTGTTTCACTATAACCTGAGGAGAGCAAACTATTCAGGGAGAAAGTCTTTCATTCTCGTTTCAAGAGCTATACCCCAAAACTGATTAAGAGCCTGACCTTACCATAAAACAGGTCACAGTAATATTTTTAGGGGTTTCTTTTTTTTCTTTTTTTTTTTTTCCCTGAGGTTGTTATCTTGGTCAGGGAGGTACCAGGGTATTTATGGTTTACAGTTTAAATCATCTCACAAAGGAAAAAGTTTCTTTGGACTGAAAGCTTTTGGCAGCACACTTTCACCTGCTATTTGAACTGTTCCCACTATTTGGCACACTTGCCTATAAAAGCTTAAAATAGTACATCAAGATTTTGGTTTCTCTTGATATTTTTCCCCCCCCTCTTCTTTTCTTCTCCTTTTTTTCAAATGCTGGAACTTCCTATTTACTATTCCTGAAAACATGTTAATAATTTAGTTGGGATTTGTGCATTCAGGGTAGGACAAAATGTCATTATTCTTCAAGAACTTTCATGTTCCTCAGCTGCTTCCCAGCCATGCCCAGCAGACTGAAACACTCTTGTTCCTCCAGCACTGCAGCAAAGTCATCACAAGCATTCTAGAAACTGGCTTCTCCTTGTTAACTCAGCTGTAAACCAGTTGAATTTCCACTGCCCTGAAAAATAATCCAGTTTATTCAGATGCATTTATAAAGCAAGCAGCAAAACCACCCACTGTCAGTTGCTCACACACTGGCATATGCACACACAGACACCTTCAGCAGCCCATATAGCACTGACAGTATGCACAGCTGTTATATTTTACGCTATTTGATGCTCAATAATTAGCGCCTGTTAAGGAAAAAAAGGAGAGATGCCACACTACCTTGCAACAAATAGCAGGAATCAGTATGTCCAATTTATCAAGACCTACTGCTGAAAGGAAGATTCCTGTTATAATTTCACATGATGTTGCTGTCACTATTACACTTGTCAGCACTATGATATCAACAAAAGACTTCTGGTGTATCTCGCAGGCAATGACTCTTCTTCAGATTCGCTGAAGTGAGACAAGAAAACCACACAGATGCTTGGTATTGTCTTAATTTAATTGGAGGTTTGGGGTTGGGGGTTTTTTTGCTCCATTTGGTGCTTTTACTGATATTTTTTGGTAAGAGAAGTGGGTTGAGGATTGAACTCCAATCTCGTTCCCAGTTGCTAATATTTTGTGATAAGAAAACCATTTAAAATTGAGGGACATGATGTATTCACTCATATTCTTAGCATGTCCAGGGAGCAACCAGCTTGGCTTCAGACTGGTTCTGCAGGTGGTGTAAAATGGCTTGTGACCCTCCTGTGATTAAGAGATTTCTGTCAACAAAACAGGTTTGTTGCATGGAAACTGTGCAGGTTCACATGCCAGGCTTCAAGACAACCCAACAGTACAGAATAATAAAATCATAGGCTGATTTGGGTTGGAAGGGATCTTAAAGATGATCCAGCTCCAAAACCCACCTGTCATGAGCAGGGACACCTTCCACTAGACCAGGTTGTCCCATGCCTCACCCACAGCCTGGCCCTGAATACTTCCAGGGGCGGGGAGCACAGGTATGTGTTAGAGGAACCTTCCTGGTTTCCTGATGTGTTTTAGCTGCCTGCAGCTCAGCAGGGAGAGAGAGGCAGGCAGAGCATGCTGGCGGTTAGGCATGGCTGTCGGGGTTCTCAGCTGGGTTCTAAGAACTCAAGGAGACATTAGGATGTCCCCAGCAGCACCTGATGGTTCCTCAGCCTCAGAGAGACCTGCATGAGGCAGGTGAGCTCACGTGAGGCAGCCTCTCACCAGCAGATCCACGTATAGCTTCTAGAGCAGAGGAGAGCATCCAGTCTGTGATATATCCAGAGACAGATAAATAAATATGCACACAGGTGATTATGAAAAGCAGAAACGAGATCCTGACCATGTGTCTGAGAATGTAATCTGCAGACAGGCCAGATTTCCTGTCTGCACACTCCTTGCAGACAAGTGAGGCTCTGGTATGCATGAATTCTTCTGGATGCGTTTGATGGAATAGAGATGTCTTAATTTGCATACATTGTATTTAAACCTCGTGGATCAATTAGATGTGTTGAAGTCTCTCTAGCAGCACAATCTCTCTGGTTATACACAGTAGTGTTTTCCTAGGCTTCTCTTGTTGCTTTGATTCCCTTGTTGTTTAATTCCTCACACTGGCCTGTTGTACTTCCATGTGCTGAGATGCTCTAGGTGACATCATCTGGAGTAATTTTTCAGTGTTATCTAAAGGTTTCGTGCTCTCATTCTGCAACTTTTGCTTGCACTGGAGCAGTACTGTTCAGCCTGATATTTGCAAATTGCTTTAGGTCTCATTGCCAATTGTAAACTTTCAAAAAATATGAGATTGGCTTTGAAATCGTGAGTCTTTTTTTCAAGCAATTAGTTTCGTAAGTTCTGGCACAGAAGAAACACTTCGTTTCTTCGCGATTTGTTTTTTTCGTAATTTGCTGCCAGTTTCAGCAGATTTTCCTGTAGCTGCGGTTTCTTTGGTGGATGCTCTTGTGCCTAATCCTGTGTGTCCCCGTGCTTGTGCTTTTCCCTGTGGCCACTGATGAAAGAGCCACAGTCACTTCTACACAGCCACCTGTTCCACAAGGATTGTCACAGCATCATTATTTTTGTCGAGGATGTCCTTCCCTCTCCCCAGCATAAACACCTTCTGATCACATACATTTTCTCCTCAGAAAGTAGGCTATAAAAATTAACAGATGTCATAGTCATGGGGTTTTTTTTGCCCCGTGGATTCTGAGTCTTGCATTGAAACACGATTGATGTTTTCTGATCTGATATTTGCAATTACCCCTGTAGCTGTGAGAACTGGGAAAGTATGTTCTGGTCTTTCAAAATCAACCTAAAAATCCTATGATTCTCTGCCTTGGGCATGTGAGGGAGACTTCAGTACTTCCAAGAAAATCACTAATAGAGTGATAACATTTGTAAGCCTGCAGTTCTGAGCTCCATGTAGGCATATGATTCACCATCCAAAATCGATGTGATTCCCTGGTACTGCCAGTTAAATCAAGGGTGTTTTGTTGTCAAGAGACAGGCCCAGTTTCCAGGTGAATAATCTCTCTCTCAATATGCAGACCACTGCAGATTAGTTGGATGCTGTTTAGCAGCACTGTTTCTTCCCCTTATGTAGAAATAATGTTGTCCTTAAGTTTAGGAGGCAGAGCAGGATAATGGTCACTCCATAAATTTCCAAACTGGCCTATGGAGTCTCATTTTCCCTTATGACATACCAAAGCATTAACAGAATATGGTGCTTTTCAAATCCGTTGTGTTTTCTGCCTTCTTACAGAATTTATGTTCACAGCATATTCCTTAATATCATCTTCACATAGTTTGAAATCTGGGTGCAAATTCATGCAGCAGAGCAGATATGGCTCTGGTTTTCCTTTCAGGATGAAATTGGCCTTGAAGCTGCTAAATGTGCTAACACTTAGGTAGTGTGCAAATCCCCTCACCCAAAGGAAACAAAAGGCCTTGGAGTTTCCATTTAGTTCTTCCTCCACTCACCCCAGAAAGCAGCTGAATTAAGGATCAGGTTATTCTGTCTTAATTCATCATATGTGTTTTTCCATCTACACATCACAACTGAAGATACAGCTATATATAGATATTTAGATATATAGATAGTAACAAAATTTGTCTAATAATTATAATTAAGTCAAAGATGTTAGTAGTCAGTGGTTAAGAATTTTATATCTAAGCAACCATCAGTCACTCCAATCTCAACATTTAAAAATAATCAATGGATGCTAAACATCTATGTAGTGTTGCTGAGCATATGACTGTGCAATGACCAATTTGCAAAGCCACATTAAGAGAAATATATGAGCAGTGCTTTCCTTAGGGAATGGCCATACAGCAGAGTGTGGGTATTTGTATAGAAGCTAATCCTCCCACGGAGTTATATCAATTAAGTACAGTTCAGGGTAATAAAGAAAATATAGTGTTATCTGGGCTGTATATTACTATCCCCTGATTTAAAAAATGGCAGCAATGTCAGTGGTTTTGGTACTTGTTACTCACAGCTAAAGTGCTGCCTGAGGTTTGCTGTCTGTCTGTGTATGTGTGCGTCTCTTTTTCTTTTTCAGTGGCCTGTAGTGGCCTTGGAATAGAGGGGAAAAAAAAAAGTGAAAAGGATCAATAATGCCACTTCTTCAAATACCAGAGTGGATTTAGTGTGTGTGAGCAGTGGCAGGCTGACAGCCTAGAGAGCTGGAGGCTCACTGTTACCCAGAGCTGTGCAAGCCCCTCCTGGGCTGCCTTGCAGTGTTGCCACAGCTTTGACCTGGCTGTGGACACTCTTCCTTCCTTGTAACTGAACTTTTTGCTTCGTTTCTGAGGCTACCACCAAATTAGTTCCAGTTGCAATGGTGTAGGATTTTATTGGGGAAAAAAGGCATGGTTTGGTTTTCATTTTAAGGTGGACAATTTCCAATAGGAAATGGGTATTTTAATATGCTTTTCTGTGGTAATGAGTTGCTTACTTTTAAAAGCATAGCAGAAAGAGAAACCACGCAAATAAGAGGGACTAGTTTCCCATGGTTCAAGCTGCACATCCTTTTTCTGGGAGTAAGCAAAGGCTGAATGTGTTTATTGCAGCACAGGTTATTCATTTTCCTCTGGTAGATGTACCAGATGTTTCCTCTGGTATCAGTACCAGCTTAAGTTTAATTTTTTCTTCTAATGGGATGGACTTCTGAAGACAAAGCTTAGATAAAAGTGAATCTCAGAGCTCTCTGTGATGTAACAGAGCAGTTCTTTGTGTCTCTACAGACCAAGGTGTTCCTCAGAAGTGTTTCCCCTTTGGGTGTCCCAGTCCCTCTGTTCCCCACTGTCACACCTTGGATTTCTAGGGCAGTCACAGACTCAGAATCCTTTCATTTGGATGAGCACCAGCAGTTCAAACACTGCTGCTTGAGAGGTGTCAAAAGGCACAAGTACTTTATTTAGGGTGGATTAGTTGAGAGGTTCAAAAATCGCACGGGGGTTTTCGTTCTAAACATCTGGAAATCTGTAAAACAAGAAAACCCCCCCCAACCTCAAAACAACCTCAAAATCTTGGCTCTGCCAATGCATATCTACCTCCTTACCTCTAGTCTTACATACTGAATGGTACCTGGAGTTTGGATTTGGAACCTGCCAGTGATGTTACAATGGATATTTTACCTGCACAGAGCCCCACATCAGGAAAAGCACAGAGGTTAATTCTCAGCACATGCTTCAAACCTATTGAAGTCAAACAGATATTTAGGTACAGATGTGGGAAATATGTTTATGGGTGTTGTTGAACAAGGGCCTTAAATGCATTAACAGTTTGCCACTTGATGTTGCTAGCCAATAACATGTTGCACTTTGGCTCTGCTAAAAATAACAATAAAATAGTTGTTCTGTAATTTTCCTGCCATAATTGAATGATCCTGTGTTGTGATTCTGCCCAGCTTCGTGAGCCAGGTAACACCACACACATCTTGGAAGTTTCCCCCTGGTTTCCTGATGTCCTTAAGTCATTGGGTGTAAAAGCATTCAGAGGTGGGATATTTTTTAAAAAGTTAATCTTTTGGTAGCTACAACTAGACCAGGAAAACCTCAGTGTTTTTCTAGAGATTGTCCACAGGAAGGTAAATCCTGGCTAATGGTTTGGAAGAACTAGAGCACCTTTAAAATCATGGAACTGATCTGATTTAAGGCTTCCCATTTCCTGCAAGCCCAGTGGTCTTGCACGAGGACCCTAGAATCCAACTTTGCATCTAGAGATCTGTTTCATGAGTCTATTACTGCAAGAAAAAACAACAAGAACACAAAAAATATGGGAGTAAAAACAAGCTAAGCCAAAGATAACAAAAATTAAAATTCAGCGACTACTCAATTTTGTCGTTTCTTACGTATTCTGGTCTTCTGGATCAATTTGTGTCCTAATGTGAAGATTGGCCTTTTCCATTAAAACAGGGTAGTGCTAGGAAATCCACTGCAGGGACTGAAAGCAAACACTGAGATTCACTGAGCTGCCCTGGAAGTTCCATCAGCCTTGGTGACTGGCTGGGAGCATGTGGATTGTTTCAGCAAATTCCATCTCTCATCAGTTTCAGAGCAGAAAACCTGACAAAATATGTTTGGGTATTAATAGAATTAATCATATTTTAATTACTATTTCTGTCTTTGTAAAAAAAGGTTGGAAAATCTGCCCTTCTGTTTTTTACTGTTTTTTACCCCATTTTTACTCAGGAGAAGATGACAAAATATTCACTGCAAGGGTCATTAGACTCCATTTGTATGATACATAAAAAATGCCTTACTAAAATCATTTTAGAGAGACAACATTAAAAATCACTTTCTGGAGCAACCCAGATGTTTTGCTGCAAGAGTCACTCTTACAAGGTGAAGTCCATGATTTACAGCATTGTCCTAGGCTGGTAACAGGGACTTCCCTTCCAGTTGCTTGTGTAGGGCAGATCCACTTATGAGGGAGAGTTTACCCACAGCATCAGCTACTTCTTTGAGAGGCAAATAGCTGGAAGTCAAAAATCTGTCAAAAGCATCACAAAGTGATTGTATTGAGTTGTTGACATTATTGCAAAAACTTCCAACGACCCCTGGCTTGGTGTCAACAGTAGAGGCCCACATGCCATCTAAGAGAGAGCACTGCATGAGCATCTCTTTAACTAGAAATCTTTCTCACATTCAGTGAATTCTGAACTATTGTAAGGAAGTAAAACAAAACCAAGACAAGAGAAATAAAATAATAATTTTAAAAAAAAAACGCAGCAGAAGAGGAGGTGGCAAATATTGAAAAGAGAATGAGGGGGAAAAAAGGTGGTTTCTGTCTGTTTTCTCCTACAGGCAGAAGTGCCAGGACAAATCAGCAGGTCTTCAGGTGAATTTTCTAGTTACAGTAGATGAAGCATTTCGTTGGCCACTTTGACAGATTGTTAACGTTAGTTGGGCTGAGTGTGATTAATTCTGCTGCTCTGCCAGTGACAGGAGGAAAAGGTTCTGCAAAAACCGAGCAGAGGTGACTCTGCTAGAATTCGTTAGAGGGGCTGGAGCAGGGGAAGCACGAGGCAGAGTGGTGTCAGCTTCCCAGCTGTGGTCTCCTGGATCAAAGGAAAGATGCTGCTGATTTGAAATGAAAAGTTGGGGGTTTCCCTAACGTGATCTGGTGTAGGGAGAGATTGATATGGGCTTGTCCTTCCCCTGCTTCAGGCGAGGGAAAAAACGGATCCGGATGTGAGCAAATAGTACAAAGGGAAGGCAGAGCTGCTAAGCTGCATATTTTTATGCAATTTTCAAATGTGTGAGCTGTCAGGTTTAAAAAATAATAATAGCACAGGGTCATTCCTTAGCCTGCAAACAGATGTGTCCAACATTTGGATCCTAGCGCAAGGATTTTGCCTTAACCAAAATGAATACATCTTATACGTGGACAGTAAATCTCTCAGCACCCTTAAAATATAACTCAACTAATGAAGGAGAGAGAGAAGACATCTGAGAAACTGCAAGTGTCTGCTTAAAATATATAGAGTTAATATCAGCAACTGGGGAGTGAAGTCAGAGCAATGGGAGCATTCCTTGCTGCAGAATCCGGATCCAAAGGCAGATTCACACCTTGTGCTAACACAGAGTACAGCAGTAAAGCTCCATTGGTTGCAGCCTGGTTATTACTGATTTTCAGCCATTTAAGGGAGGAAAACAGATCCCTGTATGATTCTGTGGCCAGAGCAGCAAAGCATGCTCCCCTGGCTCCAGTCACTCCAGAGGCAGGGACAGCATAGCCTGTGTGGCTTTGACACTGAGCAGTTGTTTCTAACACCAGCCTGGAAGCTTCAAGGGAGGTCACCTGATGTTTCCAGGGAAGAGCAAAGCAGGGGGATGCACAATTAGCTGTGAGGGAATGGCTGTGCAGAGGATAAAGCTCTGGAGTCACAGCAGAAATGTTGTTCTCATAGTAGGAAGGGTGCACACCTCAAAGCGCAGAAACAAGAATATTTGGTAGTGGTGCTGACTGACAGATCTGTGCAGAAATCTGCTGGCAGGATTTATTTGCAGTCTTTTCTGGCTAGCTGAATTGTTTGAGAAAGTAAGTAGTTATTCTATATATCTTTCTCAATACATGATTCTATAATATAAATGTCTGTAACTTGCTAATATTTTTTATCCTGAAAGTAAGAGTGAAGCATAAGCAAACAGGATTATGCTGCTGTGCTTAAACTTAAGAAAATGATCTGAAAATCACAAGGTTTTAAGCTGCGGGAGTTGTTTTTCCTGCTTTTCTGTGATCTTCCATTTCCATTTGAAACTGGGCAGTCACCTACAGCTTTTGGAAATACAGATTTTTTCCAGGACTTGAGAGGGATCCATCATGTTTACACTTTCCCATCCTTAGGATCAGCCAGATGTGTTTAATTCCCATTCCTTGCGGGGTTTATCTGCAGTGACTGAAGAGATAACTTCCAACAGAGTAACCTTGGAGATAGGGGGGGCAGACAGCTGGGGCAGTAACCTGCAGCCCCATGATTAATCCAATATGGTTGTGAGTCAGAGCTCTTGGTCATCAGAGCTTGGATGTTCAGCACCTTTCTGTAATCCAGAATTACTGCTGCCCATTCACCTGTGGTATAAAAACTGCAGCCTCAACAGAGGAACTGATGGACAGTAAAATATTGCAGCTAAGGCAGCAGAGCATTCAAAAATTTCTAGTTTTCATTGTTGGGTTAAAAACCATAATGGTTATTGAAGCAGGGAGCTTTGGAGTCTGCAAAACAGAATGAGATCATTATAGTCCTAATTGAGCAAAGCAAATAAAAACATGCTCAGCTCTAAGCACTTGGATAATCCCCATCCTTCTGACCAGAATTTAACTAAGGATGTAAGAGTGTGCCTAATGTTCAACATGTGAGGAGTTGACTTCTCAGGGTCTTGAGCATATGTTTAATTTTTTTTACTGAGTTAGGGCCATATGAATGGAAATGACATTTGTAGTTAGTGTCTAGGCTAAATCAAGCCACATGCCTCAGGGTACAAAATAACTGTCAGATGGAGACAGTAGTGTAGGGTTCTCACTATAAACTACTCACCAGAGATTCACTCTTCCCAGGTAGGTTCATAGCAGTTCATTTGGAAATCAGGCTATAAGGCCAATATATTTAACTTTATATTATTTGTTAATATGAGGTTTCAACGCCTTGCATAGCTTCAGTGATGGAATAGTTTATCAAATAATGGACAATAAATAATTCCTTCAGTTAACTTTCCTGATTTTTTACTGTTCCCAAATCCTCCAAGGAATAGATCACAACTTTTACCAGCCTAATGATTACTTGGAATAATTTGTGAATTTTTGAGACCAATAGTTCTTGATCCACAAGTCTGTCAGCCAACAGCAGCAAACATTCCACTGTGCAGGTTATTGGTATGGCCAAGTCAGTCACTCAGAACAGAATTAGGGCCTTTGGTCACATATGACTTAAATTCATTTCCTAATGAGCAATTTCCTGAGTTGCTCTAAATTTATAATGTGTGAAGGAAAAGGAGATTTTATTCCCTTTGATAACACCAAGGGGGAAAAAAAATAAGAAAAAAGAATAAGGTAGAATGTGGTTTGGTTGATTTGGCTCAAGTATTTATTATAGCATGTCCTAACTTTTGATAAAGACTTTTGTTGCTCCCTATGACCTTTGACTAAGTCTTGGTAGTTATATAGGCCCTAATTCTAGTTTAAAATAAAAGTAGGTTTCATCTTACTGGGTATGGCTGTGTTTGCCTGGCTAAGCCAATATATTGCCATTTGCTTTATGATCAATATCAGCTAATAAAACACCACTGTTCTTTTGAAGCGTGCTCAGAGAAGGTGAAAGCATCTTGGCAAGACTGACATGTTATCTCTTCTATGTTGAATTAACAGGAAAAAGGGAAGTAGAATAAAATAAGGAAAGTAAACCAAAATTAAATAAAAATACAATAGGTCCTTAAGAAATAAGATTACTACTGGCCTAAATGCTGGTTTCAGTGGAAATATTTGTAGCTTTCAAATATCCATATTAGATCTGAGGAGACCGTAGGTGTAAATGGAATTCAGAAATATTACTACATTAACCTTAAACCAATAATACTTTCTAAAAAAAAAATATGGTTTGTATTTATAAGTACTATATGGAAGTGTATTTTTATTTCCCCCTTCTTTCCCCTTTCTGTGTATGCCCAAAGGCATGCAGATGTAGCTTGCATTTGTTCAGTCACACCAAAATTAACAATCCAGCATTTCCTATTATTTGTTTTCATTCCACACTTTGCTGTGCTTTGAGCTGGTGTGTCTGTCTGTGCAGCCATGTGGTGACTTCACTTGGGGAATGATTTGCCTGAAAAAGCCATGAAAGAGAAGATCTTGGGTTTCGTTTCTCTTTTGATGGATCAATTCACCAATCCCATTCAAGCTGTAGTTACAAAAAGCCCTGGAATAAAGAAGAGGCAGTGGACTGTGGTGGTGTAAAATCCTCCCATGGCACCACTGCCATGTGAGAAATGGTTATAAAAAGCCAATAATTTTTTACTCTGAGTTAAAGCAGCTTTTTTCTCTGGCTTGCTTTCCTGTCAGCTGGTGTAAATTCATGACCACTTGTATTTTGTGCCACTGAGGCACACAAACTGGTATGTGCTGTAGATCTTCCATGGTTAGATGTGGGTGCTGCCTGTGATTAAGATTGTGGGAGTTTCCCTTCCTAACAGGAGAAATACCCCAAACCCTGCCATGCAGAGCCACTCAAACAGCTCTGGGAGCTACAGCATTACCTGCAGAGAAGATATCACTGGTTGTGGTGAATTTTGATTTCCTTTGCCTTGTTATTTTTTCCTTCTTTCAGTATTTTGAAGATAAAAAATTCCAAAGAAATAGAATATTAAGGTTTTTCATAAATCTGTAAATATGGAGATTCCAAACCTTTATGAAATCCAGTGCAACTTCTGGTTTCCTCACCTGTTGTACAACTGCAGGTCTGAATCCTACCTAATGCAAGTTAGAATGAACCTTCTCCAGAAGCAAAGAAATCTCATCTAATTACCAGTTTACACCCAGAGGCTGTGGCTGGAGTGACTGGAATAGCAGAACTGTAGCAATTGAGTATTTTACCCCACAGTTACCTCTGCCTGGCTACCTCTTTGTCTCTTGGGGAATGAAGACTCAATTAAATAAATGGCATTGGCTTGGGTAGATGAAGGAGCAGAATGCCAGTATAGTCCAGTCTGGTTTGAAATATCTAAAGCTGGGCTAACCTTTACTACCAGAGGAATAACTCCAGATAAGCATCTTTCTATCTGAGAATTGATTCTTGACCATAATCCCCATCCAACGTCTATTTCACAGACAGGTGTGACTAGTTTGCTGGTAAAAACAGTGGTTAAAACACCTGAGAGTTTTATGCAGAGATTTTGGTGGTGTAATTAGGAAAATAATACAAATATTTCTTCAACATCTGCTGCCTCTGAAACCTAAAACAATAGTTTTTCCATATTAGCAGACTTCCCTGGTTTTACCTTGTCTGTAATACAATGAGCAGCATTTTGTGTTTTATTTGGACAGTGGCTTTACATACTCCCTTTGGTTTGATAACACCACATCTCATTAACATACCAGGATCGAATTGTTGTCTGTGTTTGTGGAAATGTATCCAGCTCACCCCAGAGGTTTTGAGAATTTGGCCACTCCCCTTTAGTCATTAAAGAAAGAGACCTGCCAAGATGAGAAATTACACCAGGAGGGTTGAATATTAGGATTAATTGTCTTGAACCAGTGCAGTGGAGCAGGTAGGCAAGTCAAATCGAGGTGGGGATAATGAGGGCCAATAGGCAGCCTGTATTGTCTTCTTTCATAAAGAAAAGTATTTAAAAGAAACTATTTCCCATCTTTCAGCACAACTAAAATTGGAATTTAAAGCTTCTGCATTTTCAGCAATGGGAAAATTACAGTGTTCAATAAAGGGAGGATTTCTTTTTAAATGGGAGAAACCAGGTTGAACAAAGATCATTTGTGGGCCATTAGCTCTTTCTTCGAGGGTAGCTTAGCACCAGCTTTCCTCTGAAGCTGATAGGATTGGTCTAACCTTTTAGACCTTTGATATTGATCTTTAGCCTTTTCAATTGGACATTTTTACTGTGCTTAAACTGTATCTCCTGGTCGCTTCAAACACTTAATTGTGCTGAAAAGTAGTAATTCATTTAAAGGGAGAGGCAAAGTGGGCTAAAGAGGGGATGGTAATATTAACTGGAACATGACAATGACAATCAGTTAATAAAGAGAAATGCTTTGGATCCTTCCAAAGACTGAAGATTTTTGTTTAAAAGTGAATTGGAATTATGAAGGTGTAATGTTCATCTACTTGTTATCCTTTACTGCCTTCTGTCATTGCCAATGACTCACCAGACAGTGCTGCAGAGTTTCAGTAGCTCTGAAATGGGAAAGGTCCCAAACCTTTCCCTTTCTCTAGCAGCTCTACTGTGCCCCCATTTCAAAAGATTCCCATTGCTATCTAAAACTTAGAGAGACCTTCAAACAGTCCTTTGTTTTGTCTTTAATCCTTTAACCAGCTGTTTGTTCAGTTGTCTCTCCAGCAGACTGCTTTGTGTTTCCTTGGCGAGTTTGTGTTTCATCACAGAAATATCACAGGCCTTTGAAAACAGAAGATACCCATTCTTGTGAGATACTGGTTCAAAGTAGTGAACAATCAGTTCAGATTAACTTTTCAGGAAATTTCCACCTTCCAGAGCCAAGTTCTTGAGAGGGGTTTCCAAGATTGGTAAATCAAAGTATTAAAAGGAAATTCTATGGCTTTGGCACACTGTCTCTTCTCTCTTCAAGGAAATCAGTTGTGACAATAATAGGATTTGAGCCTAAGGAGCAATGTTGAATCCAGATTTGGTCCACAGTCTGGATAAAAAAATCTTCCACTCTACAGAGTTGTTAATAAGGATGAGGATATCTATTTTGCATGCAATAATTTAGTCAGTAAATTCCAAAAAACATTATTCACCAGTACCTTGTATAGATTCCAGGATGCTTTGGAAGGTATTTTAGCTCCTATTTTCCATGTGCACAAATATACTTACCTAAGAAGTCCAGTGAATTTCAGCAAACTCTGTATTTCCTGACCCTATCAACCAAAATACTTGGTGAATGCATTTGGCTTAGTATTGTGGGTAACTTTCATGATCTAAATCTGCTATCCATGATGACAGAAAGCATTATTTTTTTCTTCTTTTTTCAAGATTTATAGATTGTATCCACAAAGCGCCATTGTATTACTGTACTTGAATTCTACCATCCAAAATGAAATTTTTATGTACCATCTATCAATGTGAGCTGAGTGCAATGAATAGAAAAGGCAGCTCTCTATCTTATCAATGATGAAAGAGTACTTCACTTCCCAGAAGAAATAAAGTGGGAGACTATGTACCTATTTCTCCTGGAAACCACTCCAGGGTTTCACAAAGGATGTATATCAACATATTCACCTTGGATCCACCAAATACCCTTCAGCTCTGTAACTGCTAATTTTCCTGATCAAGCTCCATTTAATGTACCTGCATTTTGATGTCCCAGCTCTTAGTGATGTTCAGAACAGATTTGTACACACTTGAGTGAAGGAAGAGTTGAAGCCACTTTGAAATTCTGGCTATTGTTAAGATTGTGTTTCACTTGCATTTAATTTGATGTGTTTCACTTTACAAGAATAATTAAGTACTCTGTTCTGAAGTCAGAAATTTTCTTACCGAGGCCCTGTAAATCTGAGTTCTTTTCCTAAATTTGACAACAGTTCTTATTTCTCTCTTGTGTCCATTAAATTTAAGTACATTGGCTCTGTGTGGACTGTAAAAACTGAGTGATACAATAGCTGTCTTTACAAAAAATAAATTAGAACTGCCCATGAAAAAAAAAATCTGTAAACATGCAACTGTTCCCAATAGCAAGCATAATTAATAGCAACTGTAATGTAGTGTAATGGTGTAAGTCAGAAATAATGCTACCACCATTAAATACACATATGTTAACAAGATCACAAGGAATGAGAAAACATTCACATCTCAGACATCCATTAGTCTCTCAGCTTTGCTGTCTGCAAAGGGCCTGTACCAATGATCTTATGTTAATACAGTGAGCACTGCTGGGGAGGCAGCAACGGGGAATGCAGAATAGAGCAGGAATTGCTGCAAAGATTGGATCCAGTTTTTGCACTGCATAAATACACTGCAAAGATCCTCAATACATTAGGATGTAATTTGTCTAAAGCTTTGGAATTAGTGCATATTGTGAGGCAGCTTTATGTCAGAGAAAGGGTGGCTTTGTTTTCCCAGGAATTACTGGAGAAAAATGAAAAAGTAAGGGACTGGTTTACATCTATTCTGTAGTGTTGGATAATGCTGTTTATCCATATTTCCTGGGGCAGCTGAGCCTACCACATGCACAATTCAGTGCACATGAAGCTCTTTAATACAAGTGGCAAAGCATTAAGGTGGTGATTCTTCTCTCTGGTGTCTCACAGGTGGGACTGTGGAATATCTCCTGTGTGAAAAAGGGTATTTTTATCATGCTCAGAGAAGTGTGGGTTATTTGCTCCACAGAATGTCCTTCCTGCAGCTGCCCCAGGGACACTGAGCACAGGGTACTGCCCAGACATAGCTCAGTGTCAGCCCTGTGCTTTGGGTTTTCCTTTCAAGAGTCAGGGGTAAAAAAAAGGGATAAAAATGGGGCATTGCAAAATGACCCATTTTTGAAAATTAGGAAGAGCAAACTCTCTTTACCAGACCAAACTGCAGAAACTTTGAGCAGGCATTTATCATTCTAGGAAATACAGCTATAGTTGTATAAGTACAAATATAGTTGTAAATGTGTGCTGTGGGTAATTGTCCATCTTACTTTAAATTCTGAAAAAAAAGGTATTTCTTCATAATTTTATCTAAACCACTGAGGGTGGTAACTACAACTTGGTTGAAATAATTTCAAAAGCATCTCTGGGTGTAATGGTTTTTAAATATCTTGTGAAATTTCCTTTTAATTTTTTTTTTTTTTGTAACTTACCTCATACAGTAATACATCATGAGTGGCATTTGGTGGGGATCAGCTCCTCTGCATACGGATTTGGTATTTAAACTTGGATTTAGAGAAGTTGGATTATTTTATTTCGAGTTCACACAACTTCTTTTCTCCTCAACACTTACGTGCTGTGACAGAAACACCGCCTGCCTTTGAGTGGGTACGGTCCCCTGTGGTTTATCTTTATTCAACAGTTTATAGAAAGTAACTTTTTAGCTTTAGGAGACCTTCAGAGTTTCTTCTCTAGGCATTGGGGTCTCTGAAGCATCTAAGTCTGCAAGAGGAGATATTTCAGCCATCTAAGATATGCCCTAGGTTTATACGTAACTTAAAAAAAAGGAGAAAAACTATAAAAGATTAGTCATAAAATGGTTTAATTGGCCAGAAGTCTCTCTGGTGGCAGTGTGTTTTATTAACTGGAAGAGACATCACAGACAGTGCTCTGAGATAAATCTGACCTGACTTCTGCTAATGTTTTCTAAGAATGGAATAGCAGGCTGTGAAGGAATAATTTTGTTGGATTTTTCCTTAGAGAAAGTGAAGGTTGATTTTTTTTTCTTTGCTTCTCCCCTCACCTCCCTCCCTCAAATCTTTTGTGAATTAATTTTCTATTTCCTGTGATCAGGGTTTTTCTCATATCTCATTCATTCCAAACATTGCATTGAAAAATGTCAAAGATTAGGACAAAGGACGAAAGAACCGTGCACCTCCCATCTGGGCAGCATAAGTAATGACAGGGTCAAGATTGAAGTCCATGAATCCCTCCATTACCTCACTCTCCCACTTTCTATTTCATTTTTAAGGATGCCCTGAAATGTGAATACTTCTTTTAATGCCTTATGAGAGTTACTGTGAGAAAGGTGATCAAAAGGACTCTGCTGGCTTGGGTGCCCTTTATCTCCGAGGAAGGTGATGCACAGCATCTGGAGATGATGGAACGCATGATTAACATTACCACAGAGAATGATTAATATCTTCTTAAAGCACCTACTTCCAGATTATCCATCATTTCATTAGAGTGAAAAAAAAAAGTTCTTTTGAAAGGGGGCTGTGCCCCTGAACCATGAATAACTAACCCACCTCTTGACATGTTTACTAATTGAGTAGCAGAGTATGCTTAATATTATGTTGAACAAATAGTGGTGCCCCCTCTTTATGCAGAAACAAAAAGGTAGGAACAGAACAAAGTGAATTTGAGACAGCGCTTTAATAAAGCAGTTAAATGACTTTCATTTCATTGAAAGTGTCTTTAAATACATTAACTGGCTTTATTTTACTTTCCCTTCTTCTTTCTTGAAACACTCTGTGTATGTCAGCCTAGACTTTTTTTTTTAATGAGCATTGCAGTCCTCTGGATTACGTAATGTTTCAAAAAATACATCCTTCTCTAAATTCTCTTGGAAAACAGTGTTGTTCCTGTAGGATTGGAAGTGGGTCCTTGGGGGTATGTGACCTCTTACATCAACTTTGTATTACAGCCAGGGACCAGCCCTGCAAACCATGAGGGAAAGGCTTTGTGGGGCAGGTTACACCGAGTTTACCAAGGGTCTGTAGCTGGTGGTTCTTGAATCTCATTGCAGAAATGAGCAGGCTGCTGGCAATTTGTAAAACAAAAACCAGCTACTTTCCTTCTGCCCGCCGTCCTCCTTTTTGCAAGCGCCTGTATTCTTTTTTGTTTTTGTTAATGGCACTGAACAGCTCTAAAGTTCAGATCAATACAGTGCTACCTTAGTGCCTTGCTCACATATATAATATCTTCTTATATTAATCCTGTTTCCAGGGAAGTGTGACAGGCAGTGGCGATGCAGAATACTAAACTGGTGATTATTAATCACTGTCCTTCAGATCAATAATCCACTGGAACTTTTCCTTCCCCCCATCCCATTTTTTTGTCATTTGAAGTTAAACAGAAGTACTTATGTGCATCCTGCTCCGTGTGGCGTTTGTGTGCTTAATAACACGTGTGTCCTTCCTGGTGCCTGCAGCTTTTGCAGCACCTCCTTGCTGATGGGAGCCTGATTGCCTGAGGCATTCATCCCCACCCAAGGCTTTCAGGGGTGACCCTGAGACGTTCATTGTGGATGCAAGACAGTGGATAATATGGCATTGCTGGTAATATATTGCTTGCTTGGTATTGTTGCCTGCAGACCAACAAAGGCAGGGATCACTGCCCTAAGAAATAAAGCCATCCGTAGCCCTCTGCCTTTGTTTGATTTCGGGAGCATTAGTTACCATTACAGTGTGTTCAGATTCTAATGCTGGGAATTGGAGCTCTGGACAGTCTCCCCTGAGTGCTGTGACAAGGGAAGCATGAAAGGATGTTTTTCTGAGAATTTTAGAGGATTCCTTGAAAACGATACAGTGTGGAAACCCCACTTGACACGCTCCTGGCTTTCTCAGGAAATTACAGTTGGCTGCAGGAAAAAAAAAAAGTGATGCTTTCTTAGTTTATTTTTTTAAATGTTTCTCAGTTCTCCACCTGCTTTTTCTGTGACATACAGGCCTGGCAGGGGGGCAGGTTGGGAGAGAAGAATGGCTCCTTGAAAGCCACCTCTGGCATGACTATTACAAGAGACAATGAACTCGAACATGCTTCTCTCCCTTTTTCCCTCCAAAGATCATGAACTCGAAACTCAGTTGTGCATGCATGAAAGTTCTATAAACATTACTTAAACAGCAGCCAAAAGACCTTTGCCAGCTCTGGCCTACTTCTCCCCTTGTAGGGGCTCAGCACTCCCACTCAGTTGACTACTTGTCCTACTCTTTGCCCTCTCTGCTCTGCTGCAATCGTCCTGGAATTTTCCTCTATGCAACTGCTGTCCAAACCAGCTGCACCCACTACATCTTCAGCAGTGGACCGAGGAGGGTATTAATCATATTTTTGAGGAGGACACTCTGCTATTTATCTCCCTGACACCTCCAGCGTTTGGGAGCCCACTGCAGCACACAGCCCATTGACTAGTAATATTACACATTACCGTGCTCCATTGCCTCTCCCTGCCCTCTTCATTGAGTGGCTGTTCAACAGTGGAGTTGTGTTTGTTCAATCAGACATAATTTATACCTTTTTTGTTCCTTCTAGAGAGCTCTTGCTAATTTTAAGTCTAAGCACTGCGTTTTCCGTATAATTCCAGCTCCGAGCTGAAGATGGCCAAAGAGATCTGATTTCAGACTTGCTCAAACTTGTTGGTTTTAAATCACCAAAGAGATGATTTAAAAAGCAAAGTGTCAAGGGAGATCATCTCATACTTCCTTTAAAGATCCAGGTTTTATTGCATGTCTAGGAATATGTATGTGTCCTGTCTCCAAGGGGAATACCTGCAGCAGCACATGGTGCTGCCATCCCCTGGCTATTGTCCAACGTGCAAAGTCTGTGAAGGAGAAGAGATTAATAATTCAGTTAATTTATAGCAAGTGGGGTATTTTTTTTGTTTTCATTTTTTAAAAGGAATTGATAGGAAGAGGAGTGTGTAAGGAAAGAAAGCTATTGTACAGCTAAATGCCTAATCACTCATCCCAGAGTTTGTTTGTTCCCCTTTCAGATTCATCAGGCTGCACAATGAGAGCAGCTAGCTTAAGATCTGCCTAATTTTACACTGTTGAGACAATGTAAAGAAACAAAACGTGTTGTGCTCTGAGATTCTTGGAGAAATGGATTACTTATTACAGAATGTGGGGATTATTTCGTAATAGGAAAGTTAAAATAAACTCAAAATTCAAAATAAATTAAAAACCCACCAGGTTTTTAGCTTTTCTTCTCTGGATGGAATTTCTGAGGGATGTAAACTGATGAAATTTCTGGAGGAGTTAAGCCAATTTAGCTGAGTTAAGGGTTTAGCCCATGAGGTCCCAGTTAATGGCCCATGGGATGAACAGATCCCTCTGGTGCCAATCACTGTGGTGTATAATAATACTCTGTATTTCATTCTAGCTTCTGTTCTCTCCACTCCAGTGGAACTGTTCTTGCCAAGGTCTCTAGTAAGCTCTTCAGGGCCAAATCTCAAGGCCATTATTCTGTTCATATGTTCTTTGACATTTTGGCTACATCTGACAGACCTCATTATAATCTCTGTCTTGAAATTTTGATTAAAAAGACTCTGTCCTGGAACCTGTTTCTCCTGTCCACTTTCTGTTTGCTCCAACAGTGACCTTCTTGGGGCCACCATTTATTTTTTAATTTTTTTTTTAACTCTCCAAGCAGTGTCCTCTGAACTCATCTTCATCCACATCCAAATAATTTCCATTGTAATAATAATTTTGGCTGTTATCACCCCTGCTTCTTCCCTAATGCAGATACTGCTGCAGTGGCTTGCCTTAGAGCAGCCAAGCCTAGACATATGCTCATCTCTTTGACATCTCATCCCAGATGCTTTGTCACCAGGAAAAATTAATGTGGGTAAAATATTTTATTACCCTCCTAATCTCTTATTCAATGTGCAGCCTGCACACCGCGTGGACTGCACCTTCCTTGTGCTTTCTTGCTACGTCTAGAACTTGCCTCTTCTTGTGTCGTAGCAGCTCTCAAGTTCTGGAAATGCCCAATTTTTTCCTTGTGGCCAAATTGAAGCAGAGCTTGTGGGAGAATCCAGGGCAGTGGGTGAGGTGGGCATGGAGCAGGCCCATGTGGTTGGCATGCAGCCCTGGGGGAGATGTGGCATATATGCAATTAAGACAGAATGCTCTGGGAATTGTGCTGCTACCCTCTAACAAACCTCCACCGAGCATATGCAGATGGTGATTTGCAGAGGATTGTCATTTGGCCACGTTTTGTTGAATATTCATGAGGACAGTGAACGATACCTCTGTCCCTGCGTTGGCCTCTACCACATTTTGAGACAGTCCCCCAATGCACATTAGTGGAACTTCACTAAAAAAATTCTAAACCCTTCAGAACCAACTGGTGTGACTGTTCTTAGAAATGACTGAACTGTTTGGTAGAAGCTTCTCTGTTTTTTCAGCATGAAACAATGATAAACCCAAACAGACCCTGGAAAGTTGTAGTCCACTGCAAACAACCTTCACTGGGACATCCTGTCACTCTAGCATCTCTTTTTGATATTTCTGCTCCAAATTAATTTGTAAACTTGAAAGTGAGGCAGAAGTGATGATGAGTGTCTTCCTCCTCACATGAAATCTCATCTTTTTATTCATCTCAGGGCGTAAAGCTGAGCATAATTAGCCAGAAAATTAAGGTTCAAGGAAACATGTTTGTTGTAAGAAAGACAAAGAAATGAGCTTTGCATTGTGTTCCCTGGTTAGCTGTAGGCCTGGAGTCGAATTCCTCTCCTACTCACTGCTCCTGCTCACTTTTTTATTAACTTTCAGGGCAGAAAATTTCACCTTTCTGCACCTCTGTACCCTGGATGAGGTTCATACTGACTTCACAGGCCTGGTACCAGCCTCTCTTGATTAGTGCTCACAAAGCCCAGAGAGATGATTTCATAAGACTGCAAACGTTTTTAATACCCAACTTCAAAGCTTTGAGACAGAGGTAGGACCAGGTGACCCTCAGCACCCTTGCAACCTAAATTAGTCCATAATTCTGTGATCAGTGTTCTAAGTGGAAGAAACTCTGATGGAAACACACCTAAGCTCCTAAAGGTTAAGGACAGGTATGATCCTAGTTTATCACATAGCAAAATAAGCTAAGTTCATCTGAACTGTTTGGGGTCACTCAGTTACCCTTCTCAGTGAGGGGCAGTAGTGATTTGTAGTCTAAACTCAGTCAGTGAGGATCCTCTGATCCTGCCTCAGACCTTGCCAGCAGGCCAGCCCAAATAATACATTGTGTTTGGATTGCAGTCATCACAATCTTCCCCTGAAGAAGAAAATGAGCAGAGTTATCATTATTCCCAGGTGTGCTGGGTATGAGTTCTTACTGGTTTTGTACAGAAACAAGAAGAAGCAACTGTTGCAGTTATTTTAGAATGAAGAGTTTCACAAGACTTGATGACATAAAAGGGCAGTCCACAGTTGGAAACCTTCTGCTATATTTGTCCTCTGATTTAAAAAAAAAAAAAAAAAAAGAAGGAAAAAATCAGCCCCCATACCAAAACCTGAAAACAAATCTGAAGGCAAGGAAAGCTTTATCATAGCTAAACATAGCACAGCTGGATAATGTGAAAGGTTTGCAGCTGGGCTGGGTCGAGTTAGCTGTGCAAAACAGGAGATCTGGTTTCAGAAGCAAAGGACAAGACAAGGAGCCTCTCTGGATTCAGATGAAGTGTAAATCTCTTGACCTCTAGGCCTGTGCTAGCCTGTGTGAAATTCAGATCTCAGGACTAAGTAAGAGCTGATTGAGCAGAAGATGAGGCTTGTCTATTACATCCTCACTTTTTAATTAGATCTTCTGGCTGCATGTCCTTTGATCCTGAGCTGTACGTGACAATAAACATATTGACAATGGGGATTACATCAGGCCACTGTCTTTTCCAGCTGAGTGAGGGTGGGTTGTTGGTTTTTTTGGTTTTTTTTTTTTTCCTGGGTAGGAATTTTTCTATGCAAAAAAAGTTATTCTGGCATGATCTGAGGAAGTTTAAAATGCAGATAGTTAAGCTGAATAAAATCCTGATGGGTAATTCTGCTTTGGCATAATGGCAACTTCCTCAAAGTTCATTAAATCCATTTCTAATTAACGTTAACTAATTCCAATTAAGCTATTACACTGCAGTAAACATGTCCACATAGCTATGTGAACCAGCCTAACTCTTATTTTAAATTCTCCCTTCAAGTTGTGTGGATACAGCTTCCTAGCCAGCTGAGCTGAGTACCAGGCTAGGGAGTGTGACAGATGACAGCATCCATGAACAATTTCAGTGTGCTGCCATCTTTAATTTTCTCCTTTCTCTTTGTGTCTAAATAAGACAGCAGCAGGAAAGTCTGTTTATAGAGTTGTTTGCTGACGTGTTGGTTTGCCAGATCCAGCAGTTTTTAAGCATTCTTCTCTTCGTGGGGCACTGTGATAAGTATCTTCCAACCTGAAAGCATTCCCTGCCTTCCCTTGGCTCTTCCTGTCCTAGCAAGAGAACAGGATCATCTGTCCTGGTGACCTCTGAGAATGGTGCTGTACATGTATTTCCCTGTGCTGCCTGCCACCATCCAGAATCATTCAGGGAGTGTGTAGGAGTGAAACAATGCATGGTCCATCCCTGTTCCAGCCCTCCATGGAGGGTGGGAAAGATCAGGCATGCTTCTGTTTTATCATCCTCTACTTAATGTCACCCTGTGCAAGGATGCCCTGATGAAACTCAGAGAGAATATGGGCTAAATCAGCTTGCAGTCAAAGGATTTATAGCTGAATAATTAATCCCAGACTAACTTCAGGGCACTTCCCTGGATGTGAACAAAAGCTTGTGGCTAGAACTATAAATTGAACCCACCCACCTGAAACGCTGCCAGCAAATCTGCCAAAGCCCCTTCCTGTGGAGAGAAACCTTCTCCTGCAGGTCTTGTAAATGAATTAATTATGTGTCTGTTGAAACAGAGTAAAGGTTCATCAGTAGTGCTAATATTTGGAATAACAAAGTTGTTAAGTTTGCTGCAATCCAATGTTACCTACTGCTGTTGGAGCTCACAGCTGTCTCCTAACACTCTTGTTTGCTGAGTTCCATGCACAGAAGGACCTGGGTGTGTCTTGGGGATGCAGTGAGGTGTGGTTTTCAATAGTTGTTATGTTAATAAACATTTGGACTAAAGGAATCCATCAGTAGTTTCTGAAAATAACAGCCTTGCTACCAGCGGGTAACCAGAAATGCAGAGATGAGCTGTTTGGGTTGCTTTTATTTTTACCTTAAAAAAGAAAAATCCCACAAGACTGTTGAACAATTACAGCTTAATTTACAAAAAAACCCTTAAATGTATATTGTCTTGTGAGCCATTTAGTCCTATTGTCTTCAAATGAAAGCTTATTCATGTGCTTAACTCTATACAGCAGCTTAAAGGCTTCATTGAATCAATTTCGAGACACTGAGGAGACCTTTGTAGAAGTAACTATTGATAAACACAGGTGAAACTTGGGGAAAATAGCAACAGATCTGCCAGCAGCAGAAATTACTTTAGAGCCTGGGCTATCTTGGACTGTCATTAAGGTGACCACTTGGGAAGATATCAGGATGAGAGGTTCCTTAATAGTACTTAGGGTAGGCACAGCAAATAGGGTCTGATCCAGCAGATATTGAAATGCTTCTTTTCTGGGCACTTCAGTGACAATGATGCCAGCAAAAGGAAGGTAGTTCAGAAAACAGAGAAATAAATAGATGAGGAAGCTTGAGAGAATGGCTCGTGAAGAATGAACAAAATGTGCAGGGAGTAATGAAGAACTGTGAAGTGATGCCTGTCCCAGATCACGGGTGCACCTTGGTGGTGCTGCAGGGGTGTAAGCACCAAAGCCAAAGGATTAGTGAGGTCACCAAAGCTCCCAGTGCCATGAAAAAAAATTAAAAATGGAAAATTGAGGTTCAAAGTCAAAGGGAAAGTGCATAGTGCCCAAATGCATGAAGGATCACAGACACAGGGGTATCTGTGAGGGCTTTGGTCACAAAGGGGCAAGGGCAGGGGAGCAGGGCAGAGAGGAGAGGGAGCAGCAGAAAGAGAAACCTCCTGTGGTGATTTTTGATAGCCAGAGCCACCAACCTGAATCCATCCCCGCCCTAATGACTGGACAAATTCCTCTGGCATGGTCTGTGATCCCATTGAGTGTGTCACCATTGTGTGACACTCACCTAGCCTGAGTGA
Source organism: Irena cyanogastra (assembly GCA_013397155.1). Classification (NCBI taxonomy): domain Eukaryota; kingdom Metazoa; phylum Chordata; class Aves; order Passeriformes; family Irenidae; genus Irena; species Irena cyanogastra. The sequence continues at coordinate 380,313 of VWZV01009807.1, read as the reverse complement.
CACCTTATTTACCTGACTCAGAATGCAGTAGGAGAGATGTAGGCTGCTGGCTTTTCCATACCTAATACCTCTGCACTGGGACTCTAATAACCCACATGAACCTTAATATAAAAAATAAAACAAACCTTATTTTCACTAGCCTTTTCTTTTAAATGTTGGTAGCACCTTTCAAGCAGTGACAGATCCCAAAGCCCATCCCTCCTGTAGCTGCAGGTAATATCCTGATGTTCCCTATGGGGTGTTGGCAGATACTGTATATTTTAGCACATTTTGACAGGCCTCTACAGCATCCTTGAATCAATCAAGTTCTGCTAAATCTAATAAAAAAATTACCATTAACTTTTAAATCATAGTAAGAAAATTGTAAAAGAAGAATGGTTGCAGTCCTGCTGTCTTGGTTTGAGGGAGATAGATGCTTTTCTGTCAGTCTCTGTGTCTTCACAAGAGTTATTTTCTGAGTCAATCCCCTCCGTGTCTGGGAAGTCTTATTATCACTTTGCAATTAAGAAATGAGTGACAGTTTTGTTTTGAGGACATAAGAAGGGAATCTGATGACTGTGGGTGCATGAATATTTTAGCCCTATTTGAGGCCCACCTTGGGTCAGATTTGCAGAGACCTCAAGTACAGTCCCTCAGCTCTGTTGTTAGCAACGAGTATTTCTGAGAGCAGCAGTGTTTGAGATTGAACTAATAGCAAAATTACATTCTTCAAACCATATGAAAAAGTGACTTGTCCTGGATCTCTTGTGGATCAGACTAAACTCTTCTAGATGACAAACACCTATCAGTCCTAATGAAATTCAGTAACCTTCTCCCTTCCAGGCATAACACTCATTACCTCAAACTCTGGAGTTTTATTACTATTAGTACACAAGATTTCAGCCTCCTTGGATCCCTCAAACTCTGCTGCAAACCTCTTTCCAGCTGTAGTGCAGATTTATTCAATGATTCTGTGTCAGGGGTAATGAGAATTACTGAACTGCACTTCATGATACGGTCATGGATTCAGCAGGGGAGCAATGGGGCAGTTCTTCATCCCTTTCTCCAGGTGCCATGTGCTCCTGCATGGATATGGGCTCAGCTGGTGACAGTGCATGCCCTGGGTAAGCAGGATGCTCTCTGCTGTATATTTAATGTATAAAGACAGGAGCAATGTGAGCTTAGGATGTGGAATGTCTATATGCAAGAGTGGGGAAAGGTGGAATTACAGGCTCTGATGCCAGTGGAGTTACTTCTTCCATCTTAGTGCCCATGCAGCAGGAGTAGCTCTGACAGGGACCCCCAGATGAGCGGGTGTCCTTTGCTGATGGAAGAACCTAACTGCAAACATTCTCATTTCCTTATGCCAGTGCATGGCAGGCCATGAGCTCGAGTTTTCTGGTTGAAGGGCACTCCTCTCCCTTTTGTTTGCATTGGAGGCCTGATGTGGAGTGTGCTAAGAGCAAAAGAGAGATTGCCAGTGTGTGAGCAAGCCGTTGAGTCCAGGCTGCAGCTCGACATGGAAGAACGTGCACAGAAATTGCAATATGTTGTATATACACACATTATACAGTCACACATATGCATTTGGATATACTGTTTACATGCATCGGTGTAATGCTGTATGTGTTTTTATTATCATGGTTTGTAATCCCACCATCATTCAAAGTCTTACCAAATAGCTCTGTGGGCAGCGTGCCAGCTTCTTTCACATTCCTGCTAAAGTCACTTGGAATATATCTGAACGTGGCAAAATGCATTTGCCAAGTTATGTGCATAAAAACATCCTTTGATCTTTCAGACTCATAAATATGTAATAAAGTACATGATTGCCCTACTGATCTGTCCTCCATCAATCTTACGTCCTTCTTTTATTGATTCATCAAAATAAGATACGATCAAGGTACAAAAGAGTTAAAGAAGCTATTTATTTTAATGTTTCCTTGGAGAGCTTGCATGTTATTTTGAGTACAAATTATATATATAATATTTCATGAATGATGTTTGAAACATTAAAAATCACCTCTGCACTTGAAGTTAACACAAAGCTCTGGCAGTCAGCCATCTTTTATTTGCTTTTTTTTTCCCTTTTCTTCCTTTTTTTTTTTTAAAGAAACATTGCAAAATGTGGTGTCATTTTTCTCTGGCCATGCTTAAGGGGTTTTTGACTTTTATTTTTAAATCATGTACTCAACTGGTATTGTAATCCAACTTTGAAATGTTCAGGAAACCATGCTTTGCAATAGGTTTAGTATATGGGCTGTCTGGATTGGGTAGTGAGTCTTTTCCAAAAGCAGGGATTATCCTGATTTGTACTGAGGGTAAAATGAGAACTGTGAAGGCCCAGGGAGGTATTTTAGGAGTAATAACAGAAGTAAGAAGTTGGCCTAAAAATACACGTGATAGCAAGCCTTGCCTCTGCCTTAGAGTTTCTGAGAAGACTTCAAATGCCCCAGTTTAGGCTTTGCCTCCATCAGGTGTAAAGCCACTGAAGCCGATAAAAATAAAATGTATTTGGACAGAGGAAAAATTATTCAAACCATAAATAGAGCAAGTTACATAGCAGGTAATAAAATCTACATTTAGTTCCACAAGGGAGAAATCAAGTGGAGTCCTTAAGCTGATCTTGCTTGATGGGAGGAGAAGCGCTTTTCCTCCTGATGCCGCAGCTAAAGGACCCTCTGAGTTTGCTTTGACATATTTAGTGCATCCAACAGAGGCTGGTTTATGGCAGCCAGTGCATTTTTCTCAACCACTTTATGGCACTTCCTCTTCAGAAGTGTAAAAGCATCCAGTTCTGAAGATGTACCAATAATGAATGAAATAATTTCTGAGCAAGACCTGCCAACCAGGTAACAGGGAGTGAGCTTCAGCACACTTCTCTGAAGCTGTAAAATCTGGGGGGAAAAGTGACATGGGTGCAGATGAGTTCACTTCTTTGTCAGGTTTTCTCTTGGCCTGCCGTATGAGTTGTAGAGTCTGGGAAAGTGGAATCATTTTTATGCAGTTCTTGTCATGAATCCACCAGCAGTAACAGGCAGAAAAGACACAGATTATTGTGTGATTTTATGATAATCAGGACGCTTAGCTGACTTGGAGACTGAGAGAGAGAAAAGAGGTGCCAAGTGCTTTGTGATGTTTGGCATCTCCCCTTTGAGGGTCATCACACTTAGAAAACATTAATTAAGTTTCAAGTCACCCAACAATAGGAAATGCTGTTACCCTTTCCTTTCACCACTGAGAACTGAGTCCAAGTGCTGTAATCAGTATGGAGTGAACCACTGGCTGGGCTGGAGAAATTATTGAGACTCCTGACTCTCAGATCTGTGGTTAGGCATTGGCTTTTCCTCACTTCCAGTCAGCAGCAGATTATGGCTTCACGTTAGGCAGGGAATGCTGTCAGTATAACAACCTTTGGAGCTAGCAAGCCATATGCTGATTTCTGTGACGTGGGTATAACAGGAGAAGTGGTTTTGCACTGTGGAGGAAGAGCACAGCCTCTTCCCAGCAGTCACACACTGTGCAGGCTACGTGAGGATTTGATCCATCTGGATGAATTCTCCTGTCTCCCACCCCACTTCCCTGAGGACTGGCTGTCCTCCTTTGACTTCCTTCGGGCTCCTCAGTGTTTGTGTTGTGGTCCTGTCTGCTTTTCTAAAGGTCTTGCCAGCATCCCTGTTTGGTGCTGAGTCTCCAGGCCTCACACCTTCCCTAGGTGAGAAGGAAATACCTTTGATCCTCCCCAGTCACACATTTTCCTTGCAGAGACCTGCAGGTCAATAGCTGATGAAGCCCAGCACTGAAAAGGAGAGGGATTAAGCTTCCCTGAGCTTTTGTGCCAAGCTCTAAGCTCAGTCTGATCCCAGGTTTGTTCTGCTCCTGGCCAGGTGGCATCCTTGCCTGTGATTGCTGTGATTTGAGCACCTTCCCTGGCACCAGGCACTGAGGCTGTTCCCCCTGAACTGGGGCAGCCCAAGGAGGAACCACCAGGGATGGAGCATCGCTTGTGCCGTGGGAAGAGAAGGCTTGAAACAGCTGTCCAAGCACAGGCAGCAAATCAAAGTGGGGATGGACACACCACCACTGCCCAGGGCAATGACCCAGCAAGGGTGTGACAGCCCCTGCTGTGGTGACACTGCTGTGGTGACACTCCCTGCAGCCAGCAGAGACACCACGCTGGGCTTTGGTCAGCAACTATTCTTCTGTCTGTGGTACTGATGCTGAATCATGGTTGTTTGGCTTCTGAGAAAAACAGATTTGCTGATTGTTCTTTCTTGTCCAGTTCTCAAAGCTCACCTCCAAAGAATATTTTGGGTCAGAGCATGTCTCTTACCAGCAATACAGAGGGAAATCACTGCAGCCTCTGCTTGACATTCTTTCTGGGGAAGAAGCTGGGCTTCTGGGCCTTTATTAATCAAACAATTGGCAGATTTTTTTACATAACAAAAAAAGGGCTGGAGGATTAAAATCTATCATTACATATTCTTTATTCAGTCAAGAAGGTAGGAAACAATTAAAGCAGATTTTTCTAAAACCTTTCTGGAGTTCAGAGACAATAACCCAAACCAGAGCAGGGAGCAGGCATGGCAGTCAGGTGTTAGAATGATTTCTGTTCCTCTTTCTTGTAGATGTTACAATTGTTGTTTGAATAACTGCCTTCTGTTGCTATTTATTTTTATTTAGTGTTTATCCCATTTATTTCACATTCAGGAAGCATTTTTGCTGAACAGAAAACCTGCTTCCTGAAACCTTCTGCTTTTCCCACTGTAACCATTCAGGAAGAATAATTAAAGCCAACAACTTTCATTTCTTCAAACAACCTTAAAGAACCCCCCCAGGTGAGACAGCAGTGACACAAAACGAGTCTAGTTTAAGTACCTCAGATATGAGCCTCTGATCCTACTTTAATATTAGTCACATCTGAAAATGAAAGAGGAAATTGAAACAGGTTTTGTTTCCATAATTGTTTTTTAAAGCTAGCATATTAAATCTTGGTGAATTATTTAGTAGGAAGGATGACTCTGCACCTTTGATTTGTAAGTTGAATTTTTTATTCTTAGCTGCTTTTTCCTGGCAGGATTAAATGCCAGGTTCTCAGCTCTCTGTGGAATTAGTAAAATCCTGTGATAGATTCTATAGGAAATTAAAGCACAGTGGAGAGAAGACAATTGCTGGAAATGTTACAGGTTTGTTTTCACAGGATTCCTTGGTAGATGTTTTCATTATGCATTTTCCATTTTTTACCAAAATTTTCTCTTTCTTCACTAACCTCAGAAAAAGCTTGTAACACTGAAAAGGGTTATGCTGGTCTCTGAAACTATTCTGATTTTTTCCTGCTGCCACTATGCTTCAGGATTTGTTGTGTGTGTGCTGCCAAAGCAGGTTGCTGAGAAAATGCCATTTTCTGGTAAAGGATTTGCCACCTTGTGGTTGAATGAATTCAGTGGAGGAGCCCAGTGCTGGGGATGGATGGAAGAGCAGGAACATGCCTCTGCTAAATCTGGAGCAGTAATTTAGGTTGGAGTAATTTGGGTAGGAGCCACCTTGGGGGCAGCTATATCTAATAGGGATATAGCCAGGAGAGGCTCAGGATATTAGGAAAAATTTCTTTGCTGGAAGAGTGGTCAAGCATTGGAACAGGCTGCCCAGGGCAGTGGTGGAGTCACCCTCCCTAAAAGTGTTCTAAAAATGAGCAGACGTGGCATTTTGTGACAGGCTGTTTGGGGTATTTGGTCACAGGTTGGACTTGGTGACATTGGAGGTCTTTTCCAATCTCAGTGATTCTGTGATGTTGTTTAAATATCAAAACTAAAATGGCAAGAAAAACCTTTCTCTGACTACAGGCAGAGCCTAGATGACTAATTTAGACTTAGAGATGTATAAACTTCCAGAGATGGCTGAAGTGTGGGTGATGCATACTGTCCTTGGTGTCTGTGCTTTCCTCTAGAAAAACAAAAGAAGCGAGGCAGGGAATAGTCTTTCCCTTCCTACATGAGTCACTGCTTATGCATCAAAATTTCTGATTTTCAGGGCATTTTGTGCTTAGCAAACCTGATACATCTCACTGCATCTTATGCCTTAAGTCTCACTTTTCAGTCTGTGGCCTGAGGCATCGTGTCAGGCAATATCTAAAGTGGTTTTTCCTCTGTCCTTCTCCCCTAATTCCCATGTTCATCCTGAATGCTTTCTCATCATGGGCTAGCTTTGTTAAGGAACCAAGGGCTAAGAGTGAGTTTGGAAAGGGGAAAATAAAGGATATGTTAAACTTAAAAAGTACAAATAGGGTAGGAAAACAGTTTGCCTATTTGGCCTTCACTATGGGGGTGGAGGGGATGAGAACAAAATTAATGGGTCAGCCCCATTCAGTTAAACTTGAATTTATTTGGGCACTTTCTGCTCTCAGAAACAGCAAAGAGCAGCAGAGGAAATAATTATGATATTTTTCTTCTTACTATGACTGGGCATGAGTTAATGCAGACTTCTAAGCTGACTTACTAATAACATGCATTCCAAAGGGTCTGTGCATGTTTCCAATTTAGAGCTGTAAATTAGATTTTATCCTCAACTTGGCATCCATGAAAGACATTCATGGAATACACCTGCATAAAGATCCTTATTCATCTCTCTCATCCCAATTTAGGGTTGCTTTTAGGCACTGTAATAGAGTGCAGAACCAAACTTTACCTGTGAAATCCAGTGCCTTGAAGAGGGTAGAGAATAATAATACTTTTTATTTATGACTATCTTCCAGCTTCAGAGTCTTTTACCAGTTTAACAGCAATTCCAAGAAATGGGGGTGCTTTGATTGTTTAATGTATCTTGTAGGAGTATCTTTGTTTAATCTTTTTAGGCTTTGAAAGGGAGCATAGGATAGCTTTGATACAGGGGATTGGATCCATGATACCAGAATGCCTTAAAATATGTTGTTTCTCTGTAGCTTCTCTGCCATGTCTGCTTTCTCCAGAAATGTTGCCATGAGAATTCTTGCAGCTGTGCCCTTTGATGGGGCTAACACCACCTTACTCTACCTGCAGGAAACCCCACATGTTCAGATGTCAGTCTGCAGCATCACGCTCTGTTTTCCCTGGCAGAGGAGCATCCTTGTCATACGGGCTCTGAGCAGGGTGGCCCCTGTGTGGCCACAGGGATCTGACTGAAATCATTCTTCCAGGCAAGCTTGTAGTCTGTCCCTCTTCAGAGCAGTTTTCCCAGTCCATCAGTGGGGTTGTTATCACGCTGTGCCTGTTCCTGGTGTAGCTGTCTGCTCCTGGATGCTGTTGCAGGCTCACTGCATCCCCGGGGCACCACGGCATCATCAGCTCATTACTCTGAGCTGTGCCCATCAGATACAATCCATCTTCAGAGGAAGGGGTTTTGGCCCAGGGGGTGAATTTCCTGAGGTCTGTGTATGGGTTTCAGCCACATGGTTCCTGTTGACTTTAATGGGAGTCACGCTGCTCGCGTCCCTGCGCTCCCCTCGGGGTTACTGCACTTGTGTGCACTGCTCCTGCACCAGCTTTGAGGGGAGCACACCTCTGCCCTGCCTCGTCAAGCAGAAACCAGCCCCCCTCTCCACCCTCACCCCCACCACCCTGGCCTTGTGTACTTATGGCTAAGCAACAATGGGGACTCATTGCTGTGGCAAGTTAGCAAGATTTATACTATAAATATTGCATTACAGGGTTCCGACACGGTGCTATTTTCAAACATATCCACACTTTGCTGCAGATCAGTCTGTCACTGAAATGTTTCCTTTAAAGAACACGTTTCTGAAACACATCATAAAAATTTCTAGCATTGGGATTCCTCCATTTGCACCATCAAGGTGCGGGCCAAAATGTCTTTGTTAAATAGGATATTAGAAACTTATAAATTTGACTATTTCTTTCTCTTTTTTGGGTGGGGGGAGGATTCTATAAGGGATTCAGAAAACAGGCAGCATAGCTTTAATTGAAGGAGACAATGTTGTCAGTATATGTGTTCCTACAGTTATAAAGCCCAGCAGTATAGTATTCATCAAGTCTGATTCCACCTGACACTTGACTGAAAGCATTTTGCACTAATTTGCTTTGTGCTTGTCTAGTAAATCTAAAAAGAATGAGTGAAGGGGTGATAGGTGGCCATTAAACAGAATAAACAGCCTCTGGCAAGTGAATGAGTTTTACAGACTTGTTGCTTTTGGGAGGGGGAGGGTGAAGGGGAGAAGATTATAGGTCTTTGAATCAGCATGTGGCTGCCTCTATCACTCTGTAATCACAACTGTTTTCTTTGGCCCGGAGACCCATGTGCACCTCCAGAGAGGCTACCACGGTGAAGAAGGAAGCTCTGCCCTCAAACCTCTGCAGGAGAGCCCTCCAGACATATGATTCATATTCCAAGTGTGATAGAGGCCTAAATGGCAATTATTTTATCATATAAACACCAGTAAGATAGATTTCAGTCTGGAGCTGATTGCTTTCCTCAGATAATCCTTTTCAAATTTTCCCCTACATAAAATATAACAGCTTTAGGGTGTTTTCAGGTCCCTGCTTATGGTTCAACTTATGGTAAAAACCTTGGGCTTGTTGTCATCTTTGTCTGACTTTGCTGATAGCAGGCAGGAAATAGCTGTGTAAAGGCAGGAGGGGGTAAATAGCTGACTCTGTGGTCTGTAATTGGTTCATAGTTTTGGCTTGTGAAGAATAGAAAAGAAGGCAGAGGAGGGCTGGAAGACAGCCTAACAAGGAACACATGGGCATCTGAAAACTAAACACAGCTGGACCAAGAAGCACATTTGACCGCCCGTTCCCTGCTCTCAGACTTCTGAGCATTGTTGTTGTTACTGGGGAATATATAGCACTGGATTCCGAGGGGGTGGATGGGAACTTCGTGGGGATAAAAGGCAAAATATCATGGCTAACAAGAAATCAAAACAAAAACTTCCTTTCTCCATGTACTTATTTGTTTAGTTGCTCGCTGGCTTGAGGTTCTCTTATCTTGGCAGCGTCGTTGCTGCAGTTTTGCTGGAGGGTGGTGCCCGCTGCAGAATGTCAGGTTTTCATTCCCCAAAAAACGTTGTTCAGGATGGATTATTTTTGCTTCCCCTTTTCCTTGTCATCCCCTCCCTTGTTGCCTTCAAAACAAGCAGGGGTGGAAACTCCTGGACTGAGAGAGGACATAATGAGCCTGAAAAAGAGGATGGCATGATGAAAAACTCTACCTGTTGATACGTTAAAGAGAGGAACTTTTAATCTTCCCCTACCAGCCTTCCCTCAGAAGGTCGGAAGAGGGATCATACCAACACCAGGTCATGCACCAAACCCAGGCAGAGGCTCTCTGTGGGACTCACAGACCATTCCTCTATCTGGGATAAGTCAGCTTTGTTTTGGCTGCTTCTACGACAGGGGAAAAGCTTTTCCTCTTGGTGCCCCTGAATTAAAGGCTCTCATTACTTGAACCTCATTAAAACAATCTCTCATCTGTCCCTGTGCCACAAGGAAATGGCTGATTCCTCCTCATGTCATTCCTCTCCCCTGCTATCTGCACAAACGTATTTTTCTTTGCTAAATTAAAAAATATCTCGCTGGCGCTACACTTGGCTGTTTACATTCTTTAANTTAAAAATTTTTTAAAAAAAAAAAAAAAAAAAAAAAAAAAAAATCAGCCCTGAACCCCCTGACTGCAGAGCTGCCATTAGAGTTGATTGTGCCCAGCAATGCACAGTCCACTTCAAGAAAGGCAACATCCTCTATTTTTTAAGCCAAATGTTGTGCACCGCAGCAAGAACAAACAAGAGTGACTTTCATCCTTCAAACACTGAAGCAGCTTTGCAAAGCCTGACATGAAAGGGCCTCCCTTGCTCTCTTGTCCATGTAGGCCTGGAAATGGAGCTGAAATGGCTAACAACATTGGTAATAATAGGGGCCTGCCTGGCATCAAGAGGTGAGCCGAAAGACTTCAAAAGCTGGCTCGAGCATGGCTGCAGGAGCATTTGCTCTGGGATTCAGGCTCCAACTTTTATTCTCTCCCTTTGAAGAGCTTACAATTGGGTGGAGGGTGGAAACCAAGCATTTTTGACATGAACTCTGCCATGGAAAATTATGAGAAAGACGGAGATGAAAAGGAATGTGTCCTGATTGTGCTGGCTATTTTTTTTTATTATTTTATTTTTAAAAGTCTGCAAAACAAGGGGCTTGCAGTACTATAATCATTGATCCTGAAATGTTCTTCAGAGATTAGTGCTATCAGTGCAATGTGAACCTCAAGGCTGAGAGGCAGAGTGGAGGAGAGAGACCCTTTTGCACCAAAATAACACAGGCTTTTAAAGAAATAGTGTATTACTCTGCTGGGGAAAGTAAAAAAAACCAACAAGAACATAATAGAAAAAAACCCACAACACCTGTGCTTGGAAACAAACAAACAAACCAGAAAATAAATGGCAGGCTTGGCTTACCTCCAAATTTTGCAATCACCTGAGGGTCCCAATTGTTTGAGGTAGATCCCTCAGCACACTCAGACTCCTGTTTGTTTTGTAAGCTCAGATCACTCTTCAGGACTCTGGTGTTGGTTTTTCTGCCTATAAACACAGAATAATTTCACTGAACCTGGAGAAAGTGCTGGGGATTTGTTTTAGTATGGGCAGCTATGTGGATATCTATGGGATTACTTAATATTTAAACCAATTAATCTTGTTGTTTCATTCTTTTTTATTTTTGGCAAAGCTTCATTAGTATCAAATATGCAACAGGCAGGTGGGCAGCCTTGCAAAAGGTCACCTGTCATTTCATATTGTACTACTCTTTCCTGTTGTGTCAACTCTGTTAATCTTTAAACATTGGAGCAATAGATAAAGAAAAGAGGCAAACAAGCTGGAAGTCAGTACGAAAATGGAAGGAAAAGCAGGGTACAGGGGCAACCACTCTCAGAGCCTGACCCTGGAGACCAGGCCTGCAGTGAGACTTGGAGAGCAGAGTGGGAAACTAAGAAATAAAGAGCAGGCTGGAGTGGGAGAAAGATGGGTTGGAAGGAAGGAAAGTCAATGGAAGAGAATATCCATGGTCTGAAAGCCACCTGCAGCTGCTGGGCAAGGGGAAGGTGTCCTGCACTGGTAAATAGATGGAGAATAATGATACAAATAGAGGAGCACTAAAGAGCCTGCCCAGAGGCTGCCGAAATGAATGGAAAGAGTTTGTTGGACATTTGAGTCCTCCAGAGCTGAACAAACACTTCCCACCCACTAAGCCACCCCCAGATGTTGTCACTCTGAGCGTGTATCAATTTGACATTTTAAGATGAATATTTGGTATTCAGTGGCTCTCAGTCTGTACTTTTGGCACTTTCTAGTGGTCCTGAGCACTCCTTCTGAGCACAACTTGTTTGCCCTCTCTCATTTGTACCCATGCCATGAGGGAGCTGTGTATACACACTGCTCTTACCTAGTTTTCTCTGAATGGGGAGTCGTGGAGTGGCTGCTGTACATGATTGCCTGTCAGGCACCAATTAGCAATCCATTCAGAGTCTCTGAAGCTGTGATCCACAGCCAGGAGAGAGTTTGAGAACACTTGTTTTGAATTATCCTGCACAAATCTCCTGCCATAGATCTACAGCACAATGAGATCATATCCCTGTGTCTTTTAAATACCAAGACACCCAGGTATGCTTGGTTTTGAACAAACAAAAACAAATTTAGAGTGAAGCTTTTCTTGTGTGAAGCAGTTTCTTTGACAGTATGTCTTATAAATTAGTTTAACTCCATCTGAAATATGATTTGCTTTTATGTCTCAGACTACAATGACACGAGTATTTCAGTTGCTAAAATGTGGAAGTTAAGCTGTTGGTTGCTGAGCTCTTAAGTGCGTTGTTGATGTGAGTCCTTCAGTTATTTTTTTCCAACCTCTTTTCTCAAAGGCAAAGAGAAGCCTCTCTTTAGCATTTCTAAAGCCCAGCTTGTCAGTCTGTTGCTGAAGTTTATATGTTAAATCTTCGAATCAATACTCATAGTTCTTAGCTAACCAGTTCTCTAACTTTAGGGAGCGAGCAGAAGAAGAAAACAAAGTCCCTGAACTACAGGGACAACTGGTAGAAAGTGAGGCTGCAGGGGGCCTCTAATGTGCTCTGAAAGCTGAGTGCTTAAAGCAATCAAAGGTAGGGAAAATCTAAAATAATATCTTCAATAACAATCTGTTAATTTGCAAGGACAAGGAAAAGAGCAGCCCTTGGTTGTGTTGCTAAATTTAAGAAATTTGCAAAGCACCAAAGCAAGAGGGAGTCCAGCAGCAATTCCCACGGCTCCCAGCTCACTCACTAGCAGACTTGATGAGCCTCTTTGATCTGGTATTGACATCATATCAGATCTCCTGCTCTGTTTTGCCCACTTGCCAAAGCCAGCTTCCCAGGAGCGAAAACGCGCGTTCCTTTCCTTGGGGTAATTTGGAACATTGACATGAAACAGACCTCTCACTCTTCCTCTGCTGTGGCCTGCCTTTGGAGTAGTTCCTTCATTAATGTCTCCTTAAAAACACTTGGAGGTCAGTGCCAGGCTGGAATTGCAGTGTTCTTGTCTATTGTGAGTGATGCAGTGATTGGGTATTAAGTGTATGAATACCAAGAAGAGAAAAGACAGAATATGTAAGTTGGTTTGGGAGCCTGGGATTCAGACATCCAGGGTTTTTCAGATATCTTGTATAATGAACATGGACTTCATTAACCATTTTTGGCTACTTACAGATCGCTATACTACACAGAATACTCACTGTTGTTTCAGTGATAAATGAAATTTTCATAGTGAGAAAGAAATTATAAATTCCCGATACAATGTAACACATGGAAAGAAGCCAGTGGAAAAAAACGTTCCTCTTCTCTCTGCAAAGGAATTTTTGACACTGGAAATAAAAGTATAATCTACATTATGAGCTAAAGTACCATGTCTGCACAAATGCCAAAACAGCACGGGAAGCATGCTGCTCTCTTCCCAAGTTGCATTACAGATCTACTTGTTAAAGAGCATCTCTCAATGTTCCCTAGGCTGTAATATTGACCTTGCTTTTACTTGATTCAGCAGTATTAGGCATGTGTAGATCCCAGATTTCCTCTCCTCTCCCTCTCCCACCATTACTGGCTGCCATAGCTTGTTCATGGGATACTGGACAATAAACTCCCATGTATTATGAGTGCCCAAAACTGTGCATGAAGAGACACCTGTTTTGGGGAGGAAGTGCAGCAAATATGGGTACCTCAGGAGTTTGGGAGCAGTGGCTGGATTTCTTTTATTACCTTTTCTCCCTTTTGGACATCAGTTGCTGTATGTTTCTCTCTTATTTAATCAGCCCTACTGGGGAGGAAATATGGCTGGAAAAACAGTGCTTTAAAAAGTTACAGTGGCAAAACTTCCCTTAACTGAATGACTAGTCATTAATCTTAAATACAAGTGTCAGGAGGAAAAAGATCTTTGTTGGGGGTCAGGAGTAAAGGCATCCAGGTTGTTTGTGAAATATTAAAAGCTAGAGTTCACTGAGCATCTGTCTTGTGCATTTTAATTGTATCTCCATGAACCTGAACTGTGGGGCCCTCAGTGAGCCCTGCTCAGTTGTGCTGGCTCACGAAGTTCAGGGCTGGGTTGTAAGTTGTTTTTATTTAGCACCTAGTGACAGCAAGTACTGTAGGTGGAGAAACATTAAGTGCCACTTAAATCTGTTCCTGTACATCTTATTAGGAATATACTGGAGTGATACTCTGGCTCTGAATTCACTGAGAGTCATTAAAGAGTCCCCCTTGGCCTTTTCTAACACATTCCTGACTGTGCCTCTGGAGAACCCTCAGCTTCCATCCAGCACTCCTCAGTGACTGCTCCACTCCAAAATCAACACACCACAAAGTCAATGCTACCAGCTATTGATTGGGAAAACCTCAGTGTTCTCGGCTGTGCCAAGACAGAAACCCAGGGTTTGGTTTGGATTCTGGTTTGGCATGAGAAAATGTGTCTAGAAAGGGCTGCTGAAGTCGCACGTGTTTTCTGAGAGCACATCTTGACTAAATCTAAGTGCTAAAGGTGCCATGATTGGGACGTGTGGGCAGGTGCATCCATCAGGAGTCACTTCCTTTTCAAAGGTTGAATGAGTTTTTTCTTTGGCTGCCTTGGGAAATTTGTCCAAAACATTAGGAAGCAAAATAAAATACCAAAGGTGGGCTTTTCTTGGGTGAGCCTGTCCCTAGAGAGAAAGCAATCTCTTTGATCTGAGCACTTGCCCAAGCTGCTGAAGTCCATTTGAGCTGGCTGAGAGAGCCTTGGTGCTGTGTTAATGCAGTGAAACGTGGCACAAGTATTTGTTATTGCAGCGAGTATCAAAGGAGGCAGGATGACTTTGCCACTTACTGTAAAGTGTTTCAATGAAAATGGAAATGAATGCTACAGGGGTCTGCTCCCCCTGAATGCACAGGGGAGCGAGGTGCTGAAGGGTTGCTTTCATTATACCATTAACAGGGCAAGTTACTTACTTTCTTTTTTCCTCCATCCCTCTTCAAAAGCGCAGGGGCTTGAGGCTCATTCTTTGGGTCAGCCAGGCAGGGCTGTGTGTTCCCTGCCAGCCAGGGCAGTAAATCCCACTGCTGTTCCCAGATGGGCCCAGCAGAAATCCATCCCTTGTCGTCATTCCAGCTGCACTTTCTCCGCAGGGAGACAGCAGCCACCCCTTTGGCGAGGAGGGGCAGGCTGTAATGTCTGGCCAGGAACATCCACCATAAACCATCGCTTCCTGTTATGACACTCGTGTGTCTAAACTTACTGATTTATTTGGGTGCAACTGTCTAACCTGCTCTAGGAAGAGTGGGCTCAGCAGGTACTAAGTCATGTAACAATAGGAAACATCAAAATGCAGCCCGCAGTGTTGGATCTGGGAACAAATCTCAGTTTAGATTTATTCTTTAAAAGCTATCCCACCCGTTATCCAGAAATATAGTTTCCATTTCCATTTTCTTCTTCCATGCTAAAAAATTATTTGTAGTATTCATATCATCTGGCCATAGCTTTTTCATTTGTGTGTTTCCCTGATTAGCAGCATAGAAATTTTAGAAATTGCAAATCTGGAACTTGGGCCACCAAGGATAAAAGGGATGGTATTCTGTTTTGATTTATACATCTGTCTTGATTAGGGAATTCTCTCTTTGTCTGGAAGGAATGTGATCTGGTTGTTAGAAAAGTGAAGATAGACCTTGGGGACATTTGAGTTCTTTCCTGGCTCTGTCACTCAGTCAGATTCTTTGCACCTAAATCCACCCTTTGGGTTTATTAGTGGGTATAAGAACATCTATCCAGCTTTCCCATGTGCTGTGGAACTTAATTTATATTTCTGAAGCTCTTTCAATTTGTCACACTGGAGAGCTTGTATGAAACATGTAACTACTGATTTTTAAAGGTGTAAAGTAGTTTTCCCTCCTATGAACATTTATTAAGGTTGATCACATTTAGTGCACAATCACACACTATTTTTTTCTAGGAAATACTGCATTTAGAAATTCACTGGGAGTTACATCTTTACACCTGTAAATAATGATATCTTGTATATGTATGTGGCCATATATGTCTCTATATATTTATATATGCATGGTTATACACACACAAGCAAGAGAAGAGATAGTCTTTCCAAATAGTCTTGAAAATCTCTGGGACTCCACAGCTGGCAGTGCATTTCTTTTATTCAAGGAAAACTTAGGCAAAAAAAGCTTATGTGCAGTCAAAAACTTCCCAGCTCTAATTAATTAATATGAAGTGTAAACAAATCATGAAATATTTTTTTAGTGCTTAATACATAGAAATGTCCTGTGTTGATGCTAATGAAAAAGTAATGCCTGGAATATTTCACATTGCAGGGCCTGGGGACACAGATCCATGGAAAAGCAATTCATACCAAACTGCTTTACAAGTGCAAAAATTCTGTTAGCCTAAAGCTACAGCACTACCTAATTGTACAGGGAAAAAAAAAAGGCAGGAAAAAACACCCAGCCCTCCTCTGCCCTGTGTTTGCATTTATTTCAAGCTATGGTAATGGGTCATTCTGTCAAAAAATGATGACACCACTATTTCAGGAGAAAGGATTTTTGATCTGCCATATTCTCTGTGTAATCTGGATAGCTCCTCATTGCCTCACTGTGTAATGTGTCATTCCAGCTGATTCTTGAGATCTGATCAGTGCGAGAGAAGTTAAGGAAATGTCTGAAGACCATGAAAATCCAATCCTCTCCCCTGGAGAATAGTCTCTTAATTGTAATAGCCCATTTTAATCATTGTAATTGTTTAAAATATTATGAACAGAGGGAAATAAGGAAGATAATTGTACTTCAGCAGGCACAATCTTTTGTTATCACCTAAGCATATTGGAGATTTAGCTGTGTATAGTCCCAATACTTCCTTCACATACCAAGTGGCCTTAATTATGTGGGCAGCTAGAATTCCTCTTGAGAGAGAGGCTTGGATAGCAAAACAGCAGGTAAGAAATGCCTCTTCCTTACTTCTTTGTTTCTTCCCAGTCCCCTGTAGCTAAGGCTGCATATGTGGCTGTCTCTGTCTTTGTGACACTTTAAATGTGAAACAAGTAATTTAGTTGAAAATTTTCTGTTATTTTTTTTACATGCTTCATATGCTGGGTTAAAATCCATTAGCATATAACAAAAATCGGAGCAGATGTAGTGCAACAGATTCCTTAAGGGAGTCCATATTTTTACATATTTTGTAATAAGGAAACTGTCACTCCCAGATGGTATCGAGCTAATACTGGTGGTTTGCTTGCTGATAACATACTAAAAAATAAAATTAATTGTTTTCTATTTGATGACAATGAAGCCATTATCATATATAATTCACTCTTAAAGCGAACGTCCAAATGATGGTCCCTTGCAATAACTAAGCTTTCCTGGTCTCTGTGCCTGTCCCTTCTCTTCTGCCTCAAAAATTCTTTCAGAATTTGTTGCAGCAGAAACCTCCAGCTGCGAGGTGTAGCAGCCATTCATTAGCAAAGCTGGCAACCAGTGTTAATTTGTGCAGGGAGCCTGGGCCAGCAGTACCTCAGTGCACTTACCGCGGGCTTCATCCTTCACCAGTGGTTCTCAAACTGCTCTGGTTTGGATGTCACTGTTACATATCACAGCAAAAGGAAACAATTAACCTTTGCAATAATGCCACTGACTGGTGCCTGTCTGCTAATGGGCTTGAGAAGTGCAGGAAGTATCCAGAGCTGGTACCTGCTGTGGAAATGAAAATCAGTAATCCAGGGTTTTACACAAACGCGCAACGCTGATCTGTGGAATGTGTGCAGTATAAAGCTCAGATGATCAAAATATTTAGAAAAAAAATCTGAAAGAAAGATTTTTTTTTTTCTGGTAAAACTGCTTAAATCCTTTCTCAGGTGAAAATGTCAAGACCTGTTGTAGACTGATAAGAGAATGGTTGAGTTCACAGGAATTAAGGGTTTTGGTGAGGTTTATTGACATGAAGCACCAGAATGAGCAGCTCAGATGAACTTTCCTTGTCTCTGTCCGTCCCATCATAAAAATACCCGTGTGTGGGAAAGAACAGTATGGGAATGAAGAGTTTTCATACTCAAAATTGACCTTGGGCAGAGAGTGTTGGCTTTCCCAACACCTCTTGGGGACAACAGTGCTGGTTCCCCAGGCCACGGATAATTTCTAGGTGTTGATACCAGTTGGCAAATGGGAAAACTGGAACAGAGGGGTGAAGTGACTTTCACACAGAGCTGGAACTCGTGTCTGAATTCCCAGTTCATTGGCTTGCTTCTTCCAGTGGTGTTGGAAACTAAAAACAATCTAGCAGTGCTAAAGAGAGAGTTTGTCAGGACTGACTAGTTTAAATAACTATTCAAGGAAACATTTAACTTGATAATAATGGTGTCTCATCTCTGGATGACTGTCGAGCAATACAATGCACACTTTCTGAAGGGTCTAAAATGTGCCTGGCTGTGGTCATTCTAGTTTATTGATGCTTTTAGTTTCACTTCCTTTCTGTTCTAAGCACAAAGTGCTCAGAAGAGGAACAGATGACTGCATTTATTTCTGTTGGGAGAGCTGATAGAGGAGGACAATGTTGTAGCCATCTCTGTCACATGGGAAGTTATTTTACATTCTCTGAGGCTATTGCCTCAGTTTGGGAACTCCATAAAACTACATAATGCTACTGGCAGACATTGCAGAGGAAACAGATCTCTCAATATACGTGTAATTTTGAGTAAAACATTATTTAATTTAAGAAAATCACAGACCAGTGCTTGGAAAGAAGTACATAAATCTTAGCCATCTCTTGTCCTCTATCTTCAGTCAGAAGGTTCTTAGTAATCAGCAAGCATTATTTTACTTCATTTTTCCTATTTTATTTTGATTTCTTTTACTTTGTTTTAGAAATGAAACAGCCCTGTGGAAATAATAAGAAAGTAGTGAAGTTTCAGTCCCTGGGTGTAATATGTCCCGGGCATTAATCTTTTCCTTCAATTAAAAAAGTGAAGAGTTTTCTTCCCCAGTCTTCCTCTCCTAGTGTCTCACAAAACCTGTAAGTTTGCAGCCTCAAATGGTGGAATATCATGAAATATCTGCTCCTATCACATTTCAATTATCTGGTGTCTAAAGCAGCTTAGAGATCGTCCATAGTCATCTGGAAATTTGGGATTTGTGTAACAGATTTTCTCAGCAGAATTTACCCAGCTTCAAATGCTCTGAACTCACTTTGTAATCCTTGTCTTCCATAGAATCAGGTGTGGCCTCTTTGCTCTTTCCCTAATGCGTTAAGTACCAGACAACTGTAATATTTTATTTAGCATGATTTGCATTCAGACTTCAAATATCCCTTGAATAATAAAACATTTACATTATTGAACATTACTTCTGTATGTTTGCTGGCATTTTAAGATGTACCTGCCAGGAAAAGCAGGATTGCTCCTGTGTTTGTGGACCTCAAGTCGTTCCTTTTCTCTCTCAGCCTTCCTCATTAAGACATCACAGCTGATGTGTTTTCTCCTCTGTGTTTTAACGCCTGAGCAGAAGATGTATTTTATTCATGATTTGGTAGGAAATGTGTCTGATGGGAAGGAATTTGGACACCATTAAAGCAACCTGAAATTCCACCGTGGACGCTGGGGGGGAGCTCTTTTTCTTAGCCACATAAAGCATCTGCTTAAATTCTCAAGTGTGGAACGTGCAGACTTGTTAGGCAAGATTTTAACAGACTGTTTGGCACTGAGTGTAATTTTCCCAAAGACCTGGCAGTGGAAATAGTTGAAATAATGGTTTGTCAAACACTCATCAAGAAAAATGCTAATTGATACCTCATCTGAATCGAGCACCACACAATTCCGGAAAGGGAATGGGCATTTCCTGTTTCCTCCCTGCTCAAAAAGAGACTCTTCCCAAGAGACTGCTCGTGTTAGATTAGTTCTGTCCCTCCTGTAGGACTATTCTGTGAGGTAGATTAGTTCGTGTCATGCTGTATTTATTGAGTATTTCTTGGAGTGATGTGTGGCTCCACAAGCCTGTAGTGCCAGCATTGCTAGATGCCCTTTTACCAAGTGGCATTTTGAACCCCACAGCAACATTTGTGTTCTGGTGTCCTTCTTTCCTTTGTTCCCTGAAGTTTCTGGGTTCAGTTGAGCTCTTCAAGCCAGCATGGGGACATGAGGATACAGCACAGCTGTGGCTGTGGGGCTGGAGTGCCAGCTGGCCACGGTGCCGTGGCGGCATCGCGGGGCCACTGGGTGAAGCCAATCTGAACTTTTGCAATAAATATTAAAGAGACCACAACTTTGAGTGGATTTGGAATCTGAAACCAGAAACCCAATCTAAATGTCAGAGCGAGTCCCTATCTGCAGACTAAACTGAACTGAATGTTCAGACCCCAGCTTTGGCAAAGAAATGAAAACCATAAATCCAAATCTGCTTTTTGTATTTCAGCCCCTCTTGTGATGCTAATAATACTTTGCCCTTTCACAATCTCCAATATTTTAGAAACTTTGCAATGATTTATCAAATGAGTCATACTTCCCAGTCAGACTCACAAGAACTAGTTTGCTAGAAATATCACCCAAAAGCAAGGGCAAGACTGAGCTGTGGCTGAATTTCTGCTCTCTTGGTAGCTGTGTGTGGATACCAGGGCTGTAAGTTTTGTCTGTATCTCTGTAACTCTTCCAGTGCAATCCCAGCTCTATGTGCCTTGGATTCCCATAATTTCCAAGGTGCAGGTGTCTTTCCATTGACTCATTCCTTTGCTTCTGCTTCCAGAGAGAACAGGACAGAGTGGTAGAAGCTCTTGGTGCAACAAAGTCAGGTTTGCTTTGTCACTGAGAGCCTTCCCCAATATTTGGAGTATTAAAAGATCTGCCCAGGGCTCTGAGGGGAGTGAGTGGCAGAGCTGAGGCTGAAACATGGAACTGCTGAATCCAGGTGTTCCTCTGAACCTTTATGTTCAGAGAAAAAAAAGGATTATTTAGCATCAAAGGTACCGCTAGCAGATACAAGGCATCTTCATTCATCATAAATAATGCTGTTAGTGAGAAATAATAGTATTCCTTAGTATTGATGACAATATATTGAGCATTAGCAAAGCCTTCTGCTAGGAGAGTTATCTAGTGAAGTGAATTATGGAATTTTACTACCTGAGTACAAGGACTGATATAAATGATCATTGCTGTGGCAATGAATTGGTTTAAAAAGGCTTCATAAGGACTTCCCTAATGCTCATAAATTAACATTAAATATGAGATGGGTTATCTAATCACATGCTTTCAGGCAAATTCCTTTTTAATATGTATGTACACTGCTGCTGGAAATACAGAAGATATATCAGAGGAGATATTTCATGCCATAAATGGTTATGTTTGATAACTCTGTATTTTCATAGTTCTTGTCAGTTATGGAATTTCTTTACCATCAAAATTTGTACACAGAACCCTCGTTAAAATAATATTTAGTGATAACTTTAACCCTCTGTATGCCTGTGGCTTCAGACTAAGGAAGAATTCGATAATTTGATATGAAATACTGCAATAATGGGTTCCTTTGTTTTAAGTAAAGATGGGTTGAGTCACTGAGCTGCTGCTCATCTTCTGCAAACTGCTGGGGCTCAGGAGCAGCCCAGGGCACATCCAGTGCAGCTCTTGGTGTATTTGGTAAACAGTGCCCCTGATTGCCAGCCCCCAAAAAACTTTGGTGGGAAGACTTGGTGAATACACCAGAAGCTGTTCTGAACAATTTTAGTGCAGGGCAGATAAAGCTCGTGGATTTAATCAAAGAAGAGTAGGATGTCCCAAATGCAGATACCTAATTTTCTGTCCTCTGGATTAGCTGGGTAAGGGAACATTGGTGTACCAGGTTAAAGCTGATTTTTTCTTTCCTGTAGCACATGCCACTGCCTTCTGGGCAGTGCCACAATGAAAAACACCAGCTCAGGTCAGTGTTTTGAACTCTAAACAGAGACAGTTACTGTTCTCTGTGGTGCCTGTGATTCAAACAATTCCCTTCTCAACCTGATGGAGGAGATCTGCAGTAGAAAACTGCTTCCACCTGTTGGAATGACTTGAATTTTAAGCTGGGTTAACTATGGAGCCCCATTTGGAAATAGTTTATAAAATGCTTGAATCCTCTAGGGGTGGTTTTATTATACACCTTGTAGTTGCTGAACATTTCAAGACTTAAACTTTATCTCTAAGTTAATCACCTGGGGATCAAGCTAGAGGACTGGATAACAGTTTTACTAATCAAAACAATTTTCTGAATATTGTTGAGTTCCAGGGACTTTTCCCTGCCATCTGAAAACACAGTGAGAGGACGCCAAGAGCAGAATTGTAAAACAAACTTTTTAAATCATGTTGTACTTGGAGTTTGATTTCCTCGTCTGTACAGTGAGCAATAATAAACTAATTATGATTAAGCTGATAAGAAGTACTCTAAGAGTCAGCCAGGAAAGTCTTTCATAAATAACCAAGAAGGAATGCATGGTCACACAGTTGACATACATCAGAAAAGCTTCTTTTTGCCTTTTCAGAGAGAGAGCTCTCTAAAAAAAAAAAAATACTCCAAAATGTCCAAAAACCCCCAAACAAAAACAAGTCCAAACCAGCAGAATAAAATATGTACTGTTAGTATTAAATAAATCCCATTTTATCTGAAATCCTGTGACATCTTTCTGACCCACAGAACTGGCTCTCAGGCACGTTGGAGCAGCACTGTTACTGTTGCTGCTATATAGCAAAATTCTAGACTTAGACTTCCTAAGAGTGCAAATAGTTTGGCTCTGGATTTCTGTCTCTGGCCTATTTTGAATAGTATTTGGGTTTCACAGTCTCTACAGGGCAGGATTTATTTAATACATGGCTTAATACATGGACATTTCTTCCCGATAGGTTAGGTCAGCTGTGAGGTTTAATCAGTGTTCAGATTTCTGACATGCTGCTTTGGGGCATATCATCTGAGCAAATAAACAACCCAGGAAGGGTCTGTATACCACGGGGATGATGTGGGATTGCAGGGGATCAGTTCCACTCAGGTGTTTATGGTGGTAGTGTCTTTTCATGGCAGATAAGAGCTGACATTCAGCATTACACCCTATGTGGCACCAATGTGTGCAATAAAACAAACAGTTATTGTTGTTTCCCCTTTGGAGCACTCTTGTCTAAAGGACTGAACTGAATATGTTTGCTTCTCTTTGAAGCATGCAGATCCTTCCCACTAACGTTGCAAAGGTTTGGTCTCTTTTATAAATGGATCATATTTTCAGCTCTTCTTCACTTTAAAGAGAATCTTCATACTGAACCTGCCTCTGGGTGGTCCTGGTCCTATTCTAGTTATTTTTCTAGTTCTTTTTCCTACATAGCTCCTAATTAAGGCCTTTGGTTTCCACTGGTCAGTGTGGCAAGAGCAGTTATGGGGACCAGAATCTTCCTTTTCCCTTGCTGTCCTATCCAGTCTTGACAGTACTTTGGAGAAGGGGCATTCAGCCAAGGAATGAAACCTCGAGGCAACCATATCAGCCTCAAAGATTTATTTATTTAATTAAGTCATCAGCAGGATGGAAAAATACTCTCAGTTGCCAGAGAGAAACGTTCCAAGCTCAGGGAGGGTCAAAGTGCATGCCTGCAAGTTACATGTCACCAGGACTTGAAGGAGCAGCTTCACAAAATTCTGCCCTTTGGTCTGGAGTAATGATGCTGTGGGTGCATCAGTGAGGGAGGAGAGGGAGAAGAGCTGGGAAATGTTCTGGTTTGCTCTCCCTGCTTTCTCCCACTGCAGTGATCCTGCTTCAGAACTCTCTCAGCAGCTGCTTTAATGTCGAGGAACATCACTGGACATAATCACACAGCCAGCATGGAAAATATTGGGGGACAGGAGGGAGTGGGACCACTTCAGGCAGTGAGAGCAGCCTCTTGACACAGGACACAGCTACGTGGTCAGCATAATGTCCTTGAGAAACAGCTCAGTTCCCTCAGTTCCCAAGTTCTGCACAACTCTCCTCTGTGGCCAAGGCAGTGGCAGGGGACTCCGAATTCTCCATCTCAAACAGCTGGAGAAACTGCTGCCACTGAGACATCAGTGGTCCAAAAAAAATATCCCCAATCCCTTTATCAGGAAAGCTCTCAGAGGGGTGGGGGGTGAGCTTTGCAGTCAGTGCAGCCAGAGACCCAGCCCAGCACCAGCAGGCACCTCTGTGCCTTGGCTCTTTATCTGCTACAAATTGGCCTCGTTCTTCTGATCTGGCTCTGCATTAAATATTACTTGCTGTCATTTCAGATAGGACTGAGCATTTTTAAGAAAGATTTGGGAAGTACATATTGCCTCAGACAACTTCTAGTAAATGCCTTGTGTTTGTTGCTCTTCTCCAGTGGGAATGCTTCTGAACTTTAGAGACAAAAAAATCCTCTGGCAGGAGCAATTTAGTAAAGCCAGGATGTATTTTAGTGCAGCTTCTCAACTTTCAACTCAGTTCCATTGTTGATCTTTAAATAAGTCTTGCAGTCTCAGCTTTTAATGCTCCTCTTATTGCCTTCATTTGTCTTTCTGAGGGGTGTGTTGCTGCAGTACTTTCCTGTTCCAGGGCTGCACCAATTTCTCATGCAAATTAATCTTGTTAATCATCGCAGCCATGCAGTCCTTTAGCTAAGTTCTCTTTGCTCAATGAAACACATCAAATGCACTCAAAACGTGGAGGAGTTTTTCAATAATCAATCCAGACACATTTGCCCCACTAGGAATGAAGAGGCTGTGCCTTGATTTTTCTTTTTTCTTCATTTTGATTCTTCAACTTTCCTCAAAAGCTGCTCCTCCTGCAGTCTGTTCTTATGGGTTCCTCTTTGTTTGGAAGGCTCAGCAAGATCCACACTGAGGGCAGCAAGTATAAGTTTGCTTTTGGATGATATCACAAATAAATGTCAGCACTGGAATGTGAAAATCTAGCTAAAAAGATACTTTGGCTTCTTCCAAGTTGCACAAATAGTTAACTCAAATTTTGTATGAATTATCAGTAACGTAGATTGCTGTCTTGCTTGAAAACCAGAAGAATTGGCTTCAAAATTTGCTATTTTCACCCAGCCCCAGTTCTGGTGATCTTCCCAGCCACTGACCTTTTTTTTTTCCAAAAAAAAAAAAATATTGCTATCTATTCTCTCTGGCCTTAGCCAGAGTCATTACTTTTCTCTTTGTCATACTGAGACTCAATAGCATTGTAATTATTTCTGACATATGGTATCATCTATCCACCTCTCCTTCCAATATGTCCAAATAAAAGAGGAATGCCACTGCAGCCACCAGAGCATGGTTTCCATCAATTAACACCACCCCATGGCTGCCCATTCCTGGGGGAGCATGGACCTAAACTTCATGTGCAGGGTGATGTGCCACGGAGTTTTGCTACCTTATTTCAGCTCCCTCAGAACTGGAAATTCAAGCCCCAGTTTACTTCCCTAGTTTTGTGGCAGAAGGCCAATGATTCTGTCTGAGAGCTTTTTCTTTACCTTCATTAACCCCCAAATGTTGCTGTATTCAAAACATCCACAGAGAGTGTATTTATCATTCATTTTCTCTTCATGTTGATGTGGGAAAACACGTGCAATCAATATTGAATCTCTTTCAAAACAACTTAAAATGGGAATACATATTGCTCTAATCTAAAACTAATCATGATGATAAATGATGAAAAATATGACAAAAAGTGAAAATCCTGAGTTTAGAAGTTCTTGAGTTGTGGGTGTGGGTATGTGTATGGATCTGCATATATATCTATTGTTTACCAAGAAATTAGAACTCAAATCAAAATTAAATTAGAAAGAAAAAAATTGCTTTTAATGTTTAATTTTGTGCTCATAAATACACCTCACATGCCTAGTTTTATGCATCTGCCATCTATTTAAATGTAACCTGACCATGTATTTCATTTATCTGTATGAAAAATGGCCACAAGTGCATGTTAAAAAAAGACAAAAGTATTTAGCCATATTAATCTGTCTTCTACAGTTATTTTCTAATGCAAAATAGAACTGTAAAGCAATACAAGCCGTGGCACATACCTGTCCTTCTGTATATTTATGGTTCTCCAAGTTGTTTGCTCTCCCCTTTCAGGCTGAAGGTAAATGCCATTGCATTATTAGAGAAGTTAAAGACAAAATTAGATTAAAGACAAATTCGACTGTGGTTTGGTGAATATCCTAATTCAATATAACCAAGCCTACTAGGAGAAGAAGTCTTGCCCCCACTGTTTGTGAGTACCAGCCCTCATTTGTGCCTGGGTGAACACCTCTACAGACACCCAGAGCTGCAGATCAAAAAGCAGATACCTGAAAACCAACTTGTCTCAAACCAGCAGAGACATTTCTTTTCTCATGACTTTTCTGCCAGCGCACAAACAAGTGACCCAGGGTGAAGGACAAGGCTGAAATGCCATTTAAAACCAGTCTGACCAGTACTCAAGAGTTAATAGTTCTGGGATCTCCAGGACAGTAGATGCTAATGTGCCTGCACAGTCAAAAAATATTTCCAGGCACTGCAGCAAATTGAATGGCTTGGACCATGAATAGTTTTCATTAAAAAGTGGCTTTGGGGGACAAAATTAGATTTTCAAAGTAACTGATTATTTTGATTCTCACACAGAAAAGGACCTTTTCACTTCTACATTTTAAAATGTATCCAATCCCATAATCCCTACAAAAAGTGAATTTGCTAATAACTGTTTATGAAGCTCACAATAACATTGTTTGTCCTGGGTTAAGAAGAAAAATCATGAGATCTGCTGAAACATGAGGTGGCTCTGCTCTTTCATGTGTTTTGAAAGAGTAACTTCAACATTTGACTTAAGCCTGGCTTCTCCCAGTGCTCAGAGTTAAGCAGCGAGACGAGGTTTTGCCTCATTAGGTCAGCAACGCCAATGCCGCTGGTTCTGTGGTGCTGTTAAAGAAATTATAACTGCATGCACACATCCTTGTAGCATCAGCCCCCCAGTGAAGACACGAGATCGCAGAATTGTTCAGGGGGGTGGAATCAGCAGCATGGATTACAGTTAAGAACATAGTGAGTCAATTTAAGGCTATAAATACCCTGGTTTTCTGTTATGCTTTTAATCTTTATTAAATGGAATGATTCTTATTTGTTTTCGTTGACATATGCATGTGTAGAATATATAGTTTGTTTCTGCATATATAGGCCTGTAAGACTGTAGCAAGTCTTCTAGGACATAAATAGTGTGAGTCCAAACCCTTACCTGAGAAACCACAGAGGCACCAACACACACTCAGCCTTTAGAATTTCCCTGTGCATTTTTGCAAACAATGACAAATGTTGGTTTGGTTGGTTGTTTTGTTGTTTGTTTGTTTGTTTTTTTTTAAAGCATGCAATATTTTTTGCATTGCTTAAGAAGAAATTAAAACATCTTTTTGCTTTCTATCCTTCTTTTAATGGCTTTGCATATTACTTTTCATCTAAACTCAGTGTTTGAACGTACACTTACCGGGCGCCTGTTTTCTTTGTTGCTTGTAATTACTGAGTAAGTTGGAATCATAGCCAAGGAAGTCTGTGTGGGATTACATCTGGAGTAGTGTACTACAGCAACACTGTGCTTTGCAGAGCTTCTCCTCTCATAGATTTGATCTTAATGATGGGCTACACTTTCATCTTTAAAAAAATCATTTTCCGCAACTCACTGATTTTTATACCTCAGCAAGAAAATGCTGTTTATTGTTCAGTTTCTCTTGCCTACAATGTTTGTATCTATAATTGAAACTTAAAAGCTACGAGCTTGAATAATTCAATCAGAAAGCATATTGTTTTTACTGTGCTCAGTATGAATCCAAACGATCGCATTATTGTGATGTTATAATATCAGAATGTATTTATTTTTGCTTGCACAGTCATAGTAGGCAGTGTCTCTCTCTCTCTCTCTCTCTCTCTCTCTCTCTCTCTCCAGAACAAACAGCAACGAGGAGGGGAAAAAAAATTAAAAAAAGCTGAGCTTTATCCGTGCTGGGTTCCCCTGGTCTAACTTAAGCAGATGAGATCTCTTGTCCCCTCCAGCGAGCGGCGGGTCTATCGCTAAGGCCGTTTCTATCAGCGCTGCTGCACGCTCTGGCAGTGCCCCCAAGGCTGAGTGTGGTCCTGGCAGGGGGACACGTGTGACCTCCCTGTGTGAAGCCACCCTGGCTGCCCAGCGTGTCACTGATACCGCGCTCATGGCTCTCCGTGTCAGCTCTGTGCGCCACAGCCGCGCTTCCTCCCCCCAAACCTGGAACCGCGCAGGCAGAGCAGCTCCGTTGGTGTCTCAGGACACCTTCTCTCCCCATAATTAACTGCAGAGCAAAGTGAGGTCCGTGTGTTTTGAGTGCATTTTTTTTTAATGGGAAAAAATGTTTTAATTCAATTATTGGCTATCATATTCTCCGTGTCAAGGCGAGCATAAAATAGGGGCTTTGAGAACAGGATGGATGAAACTGTGGTGCCTAATGCAAGCACCATGTATTTTATCTCAACTGCACAGCAATTTTTTGAGCTGATAAAACATCAAATGTGACTTTTGGCTTAATATGGTTGAAGCAGTTGGTAAGAATTAGCAATAATATGGAAAGTATCCATTTTTCCCTTTATTGCTATGTTTGGGCAAATCATTATATATAATCTACTCTTAGGTAGTGCTGTTGCTGTACCAGTGGAATTAGACCCAGGAAGAAAAACTGCCCTTACTCCCATAACCATGAATCTGAAATTTTCTGATTTATATAGATTTTCATTATGTCCTTAGCATAATTTCAGCACAAACAGAGGGCTTAGCCAGGCTCCCATGGTGTGTCCTACAGGTGTGGAACAGCTTAGCATCTTTTTCTCTGCTTACCGAGCTTAGTGCCTGTAAATCAACCACTCCATTATGCAGTAATTCCCCTTATTCTTAATGTAAAATAGCAAAGTTAAGGCAGAATTTGGGTAATGAGGAACTGTATCGTTTTGGCCTGTCTATGATCCTTATTCATTATCTTCTTTCCATTTAGGGGAGGGGGAAGTGAAAAACCTTTTTATTTGCAAATCCATCCATACCACTTTATAAGACACTGAATTAGGAAATAGCATGATTTATTGGACTGAGGCATTTCAGTAAGGCCTAAATGATAGAGTCTGCTAGGAAACTCATTTTTTCATGATGGGATCTGATGATGGGGGTAAGACCAGGAGCCCCTGCCAAGAAAACACACAGTAATAAACTTGCAGAAAGCTTTCACTACCACCTATCAGTGGTGATGGTTCCCCCTTCTCTCACCTCAAACATTGCCCAAATGGGGAGGCACGAGAATCTCCCCACTGACTCTCTTGTGAGGTGAAATGAAGAAAGCCTTAAACTTCACAATTGCCAATAATGAGCAATCATTACTCAAATTACACCAAGCACTGATTAGGTTTAAAGTAATGAAGAAAACAACACGATCAATCATCATCAACCCAAAAGAAGTCAATCTGTGCTAGAGATACAGCAAGATCTTAGTGGAGGGCTCCATCTACAGGGTTTGGGAGATGAGAAAGAAAAAACCTTCACAACATCTGAAAAAGATTCCCCTTGCTCCCCACTCTGCTCACATTTTTCTTACCAATCTCCAAAAGCCACCCATGTAAAATGAATTTTTTTTTCTCCTTTCTTTAGCTGCACAAAAATTAAAAGGGTATTAGCAAAATATTAAGGCATAAAAACTTTTTGGAAGGACATTTCACTGCTGTTGAACTGGAATATCTGTTTAAAAAAAAGTGACAAGAGTTAAATACCTCGCATCTATCAAATAGTAAAATTATACTGAAAGCTCTGACTGTGTGAACAGCATCAATGGAAGCTGAGGTTTTTAATGCAATTTGTATTAATAGCTTCTAGCCACAGAAATAACATTGGAAAAGAACAAATTGCATGGGAAATTCCCATTTGCCAATTTTCATTGGCTGCTAAATAGAAAATTATAAATTTACCTAAAGCTTATTTGGAAAATCCAGAGGAAATTCAGCCTACACCATATTTCTTAGGCGTGGAATAAGATTTTGATACCAGCTACAGACTCAGTCTATTAAAAAAGAACCCATTTTATTTTAAAAATAGGAAAATAAAAAAGAAGAGAGTAGGTATGTTGCTATTCTGTGCACATGTATATGTAAACTTTAAACTGTGCTAACAAGTAACATTAATATATGCATTTTGTAAAAGATATATTATTCTTTAGGAATAGTTTCAATTGAAATATGTCCCCTTTCCGTGTGCCAGAGGCTTTGCATGACAATTACTTGAAAAGAAAATTATTTACAATTTAAGCATAGGAAAATACAAAATTAGGATTTCAATTCAATGTCTGCTGGATCTAACAGAAGTTTCCCTACTGACTTAATTCACTTTTGAATTGGGGATAATAATTAGAAATAATGAGATACAAATGAAAGCCCAGTAAAAAATGCATGACTGAAGGGAAATAAAAAACAATGCATAGCCATTGTAATGTAGATTTCCATACTAAAGCCCCTGATAGAGGGGCTAAATTTAAGGGCAAGTTTCCAATATTTTGTACCTTGAGCCATTCAGGACCATGGGGTCCTGATGGTTTGTCTCCTCCTTAGAGTTCTCTAAGTGGCCTGAGATAATCTGTAGGAATAATGTCATCATCACTAAAACTTCACACTTGTTTGGAGAAATTTTTATTAAAACATTATTTCAGCATCCCATATCAACAGTAAATTTAATTCAATTTATGTAACATGCTTAATATTTGCTGATAATCAGGAAATTATGAGCTAGTCAAGGAATTTTCATACTGAAACTTGTTTTTTATTGAAGACAAACTTACAGATGAGCATGTGTCTGTGTGCCTGGCTGAGCTACAGATTAATTTGAGTACTTGCTTAAATAAAGCACTGTGAGGAGTATTGTGAGGATAAAAAGCAGTTTGGGAGTTCACATATTTGTAGAAGTCATTTGGAAATAGTTGAATATTTTGATATCCTTTTGTCTTTACTCTTGGTAATACATAATTTTCATGGAAGTAATTGGGCTGTGCCCTTACAGAGCTGTCACGTGGCCCTATAAATATTAAATGGCAATAAAGTCTTCTAAAAGGAAAAATTAATAGACTGTTTATTAAAATTCTGGTTTACTTAAATGAGCTTGAATAATACTGATCACCTTTTCCTCCCTTCTGCTTTGTAATAGAGAAAAAAGTCATCTATACCAACATACATGAAAGTTCATTTATGTTCTTCTGAAGTTTTATCTTTTCACTGAGTTTCTCTATTTCTAAGTATGTTAAAGAATTTCTGTCACTGCTGGAGAAAATCTTTTTACAAGGGCATGCAGTGATAGGGCAAGGAGGAATGATGTTCATCTGAAGAAGGGAAGGTTTAGATTAGAAGTCAGGAAGAAATCTTTTCCTGTGAGGGTGGGGAGGCCCTGGCACAGGGTGACCAGAGGAGCTGTGGCTGCCCCTGGATCCCTGGAAGTGTCCAAGGCCAGGTTTGACAGGGCTCAGAGCAACCTGGGACAGTGGAAGGTGTCCCTGACCATGGCAGGGGGGGAACTGGATGGGCTTTAAGGCCCCTTCCAACCCAAACCATTTGGGATTTTGTGATTTAAAGAAAACATTGAATCTGCTCATTTAAAAAACCCAACAAACAAACAAACAAGAAATAAATAAAGTCTTGATGGAAGAGGTTGACAGCCACAAGTTTGTTTTGTGAAGTTCTAACATTCTACTTCTTTAAAACATATTTGGATTGCCCATCCTTGACAACAGTAATAAACTATGTATCCTGGAAACTCAGGGGGGAAACCATGGAAATCTCAGCAGCAGGAAGAGCAGGTAGCAGCACTGACTGCTGAAAGAATGACATAGCATGAGGTAAAGCAAGTCAGTTGTTAAGGTGTTAAAACAAAAATAAATCCTTTGGTTCTGATTGCTTGTTTTCAGACCTTTTAGAAAAAGCTACAGAGAGTAGAGGCAAAAATTATATCTATAATGAAAATAGAAGGCAGAGTCAGTCCTTGCAGCAGTGAGAACTCTCAGAGTTTGTGGACTTGGTAACCCCTGTGGGTCCCTTCCTGTCTGTAGTGTACAAGAAGGTGAATCTGGGGGAGCTCCTCTTGCTCAGCTCCATCCTCTGTGTTCAGTGAAGAAGATACCAAGCAAGGGAATACAGAGCTAAACTTCTGGGAGGTGGATTGGGAATCGTAATAGAAGCAGCTAGGAATTTCTGGGAAAGCACTTGTCATAGAACACAGCCCAGACCGTGCTTGTTAGTGAAACCAAGATCAGGTTTTGCAAAACTGTTTTCATGTAGATTCCTCAGGTTTCAGACAAAAATCCCTGGTCAAAGCCAGGGTGGGATGGGTAGGGGCAGCAGAAGAAAGAGAGTGTGATGCCATTTCATGTATAATTATTTAAAAGTGTACAGCAATAGAGGAGCTTGATGTATTTCCAGTTTTGTTCCTAAAGTCATTTATATCAGACATAGGAGACTGTTCCTTTCCCAGCTTTGCAGCATAAACAGCCTGTACTGGTACCTTCACCATACAGAGGAGAAATTCCTTTGTACCTGTGTGTTGGTTTTCAGAGCAAGTGCTGGAGAAGATAGGTCATGAGATAGTGAACAAGGTTTGAAGAGATCACGTCTAAAAAAACTGCAAGCACCAAAACACCCTCTATAGGGAAGACTAATAATGTTGTGAATAACTTAAAATAATTACATTAGAAACAGGAAAACACGAGCACATGTGGGTTGAGCCAAAGCTGGAATTCTGCTCATGCTCAGCTTGGTGGTCTTGTGGGCAGGCAACATACACAAGCAATTGCCCAAGGCAACAACATTCTTTATTAGATTGATTAAGCACCAGGTTTACTTATTGTTGTTAGTAATGGATGCCAGATTTCTGCTTTGCCTCTGGTAATAGGAACCAGCAGAGAGGAAGCAGTGTTGCTGTGAGTGTTGGTCCTACTACTTGTGTGGAGTTTTCACACCTACCTCGATTTAATGTGGAAACAACCAGAAATGGTCCTCACCCAGCACTTGCTGCATGATTCATTGTTTTTTCAACCTAAAACTGAGATTTGAGGAAGCTGATTTAAGTAAGATAAGAAATAAAGCCCCTTTGTTGAAGCATCCAAGTAATTCCGAGGTTTCCTTTGCACTGTTATCTGGGATTTCATCAAGGGGAATCATTCTTGGGTGGAGAAAAGGGGCAGCAAAGGAAATAATTCCACTACAGAGCTGCTTTTATTATTCATTTTAGCCAAAGGTACAATCCATGTGATGAATTCACTGACCAGACTTGTGCCTATCCCAAAGAGTCACAAGTTGCTGACTGTAGTCTGTAATGTGGGAATGCTTCAGATCTCTGGGGAGGAGGTGTGGAGCTAGGACAGTTCATGGAAGTGTGAATGTTTGCATGGGCTTCCCATGGTCGTGTGTGCTCTGGAGCAGATCTACATAAACTACACAGACTGCTGAAAAGCTGTTCTTTGAAAGTCAGACTCCAATTCCTAAATAATTTGTGTGCTTTTGAGAGCAGTGCTCATGCAATTCATATCCATGTCAAATCTCTCTCATTCAGCTATGAGCACCTTCTAACAAACTTTCGCTATTGAATTAATTAAAAAATTATGTAGAGGTGTAAAATCAGTGAATTCTTAGTTAATAAATGGCCTTTTTCACTATTGGTTTTTAACATAAACATTCTCACAATTTAGATTTTTATTATAGAAGATGCAACATATTTTATCAATAAAAACTGTACTTTATGTTTCTGTTTTAGATAGCTGGGAAGCTTCTATTTCCAATAGTTTAAGTCCAAGTGTTATTTGATTACTTTTTGAGGGTTTTACATATCAAACCTCACTCACATGTATATTTTTCACTATAGAACAAAGAATATTAAACAAGAATTAATAGCAGTGCACTATGTTAACACTTAAGTTTTAAATTGATGGGTAGAAGATGCCAGTAGATGAGCTTTTTAAATACTGGGATTTTTGCAGAGGAGAGTGTATACAAATAAAAATGTGTGTGTGTATGCTATAATCCTTTCAATCTGTTGCTTCAATATTGATACAATGGTTTTTAATATACTGCAAAGATTATGATAAAATTGAATAATTTTCACCCAGTCCCCAAATTGATAGTAGAGAAACTACTCGTTCCTTAGAGATAAAAATGTTAAAACAAGAAAGTAATGAGTATCTTAAGAACAAAAATTCTCTTTCCTATAAATTTAGGTTACTCATTTTGTATATTTATGATAGATTCATTTCCTAACATTCAAGACACTTCTGAACTTTTGAAAAAATATGCTGATATGTTGAATTATATTTCCTGTGTTTATGTTTCTGATCTCTGTCTGCCTTATTTTACCTAAATTCAATTTCCAAAAATTATAAGAAAAATGAAAAAGTGTCTGTGCTGTTCTGCTCCTGTGAACTGATGCTGTGCAGGACAATGGTGAGGAAAGGGTTTCTCAGCCCAGACAGGCAGTAACTCACTGTGGAGAATTTTATCACTGTCACCCCAAATCAAAAATGCCTCTCTCTATGATATCCCCCAAAATACAACTATTTTCTAGAATCAAATGCAGCCAGCTTTTCTGCTGGACTGCACTGGCTGGTTATTTAAAAAATAATGGTCTCTGCCTGTGGAAAGGTAAGACCTAATCTTTGGCTTCATTGAAGTGACCAGGACAAAGCTTAGGTGCAGGGAGTCTGTGCCAAGTCATTTTGTAGGATTTTTGAATAGGGCTGTCCCCAAAGAGCAGCAATGCCTGCTGATTAAAAAAAAAAATCAAACAAAAAAAACCCAAAACCACAAAACAAACAAACAAAAAATGTATCTTAAACAAAATTTTTGTTTGAGATGTATCTTAAACAAGATGTATCTTAAACAAAATTACACCTGGCATCATAAGGAGGAAAATTGGAGTTTTGTGAGGATTGAGGTCTGGTAGTCATCTTTTGATAATGGGCCAGTAGAAAGTGGTTGTTGGTGTTTGGTTCATTTTCTTGTTTTATCAAGTTCATGATTTTCAGGGGATAAATCTTAAGCAGTGCAATTGAAGGAATTGGAAGTTGCCTTCAATAAAATCTAGGCTTGATTATAAGAACCTGTTGTGGTACATAAGAAACACTAAAGAAATCCTTTGTCCATAAAAGTCAGCAACAGCTTTGCCATTGATTTCAGTTGTGCCAGATTTTTACCCACTGTGTTTTGTTTCAACATTTATAAGTATTTTCATTTTAGATAACGTTTTAAAATATTTTGTGTTTTCTTGATGTTAGGAACTATTGTTGAGCAATAGCAGGGTGTTTCTCTGCTGGCTTTTTGCCTCGAGTTGCACCAGGGAGGTTTAAATTGGGTAGCAGAGAAAATTTCTTCACCCAAAGTTTTGTCCACCCCTAGTACAGCTGCCCAGGGCAGTGGTGGAGTCACCATCCCTGGAGGGATTTAGGAGGTGTGTAGATGTGCACATGGGGACATGGTTTAATGGTGGATTTGGCAGTGCTGGGAGAACAGTTGGACTTGATGATCTGAAAGTTCTTTTCCAATCTAAGTGATTCTGTGATTCTATTATGATTTTCTATAGAATTCTACTTCTCTAATTATCATTATAATCAAAATAACTTTACTGTATGTGGTACAATGCCAAATAAATAATGGCTATGAAAGGAAAGTATATGAACTTTTGAAAACGTTCAGGATGCAAAAAAAAAAATTACAAAATAATCGAACAGAAATGCACATACGTGTGTGAGATGATATTGGCTTGGTTCTGACAAGAGCTGCCAGTTTTGTCTATGTCATCAGATGAAAAGCACTGATGGCCACATGGACACCAAATCAGAGTTATCTGGAAACTGCAAGTGCTTTTGGCACAAAAAATCGAAAGGAATGAAGGAAGTGCAGGGACACAGTACTAAAGAGGGAAGACAGGAGATTTTCTGTCTTTCCACTGATGAACTAGGATACAAAATCCAGAATTTTGGATGGGCAATATTATTTTTAATTTGTTCAGTAATTTTGAGCAGATATACTACATTAATATTTTCTTTGAGCATATGTGTGTGTGCTTTTGGTGTGTACATTTCTGTGCCTGTCTGCATACATGGAACATTTCATGCTCTCTGGCTGAGTGAGAAAATCATTCTTTGTTAACAGTATTTTCTCTTATTTCATCTTATATTGTTGTCCCTTGTGGATAGTTTTATAGCTGTTTAATATAAAATTAAAAGAAGACAACCATAGAGGCTTATGGTACATCAAATCTGGTCATTCCCTTTCTATTTGTGGAATAGTTTTTATCCTTTGGGATACACCTTGAGAGCACAGAGGTGAATGGTGCTTTAAATAAATTTGTTTGGAAGCACACAGAAATGACTTGAAATGGGAGGAGCCGAGCTGCCTCTTGTAGAGATGAGGCTGCAGCACTTTCTCTTGTCCCCACAGAAAGAAAACTGGTGTAGGTTGTATGGCCTAACCCCTAAAACCATCCTGAGACAAATATCCTGTGCTCATCTGAGAGCATTTAATTCTTAGTCTTGCTAAAGCCAGGGTTAGGTGGACACCCAAGAATGTGGATGGCCACCTAGAGCTCATTCCTTGAACATTCAGTGACACTGGAAGAGATTTTGTGGCTTTTTATTATCACAATCCAGATTGATGTGGGCTATATAGACTCCTAAACCATGCAGAAGATTTTTATGAGAGCACAAGAGTGAGCATATGCTTCTGTAACAACCCAAATACAATATATATGTGTAAAACATATAAAAACATGCATTTATAAGAGACACACATCACTTATATGTCAGAAGTGCCATCTCTTTTGAGACCATTGCTCCTGTGTGTATCTGTAAGAAAAAAAAATTAATGAAATTACAGTGCGCATGTATTCACCCCTATATCTTGCTAACTTTCACAAGTTTGCACTCATCACAGAGACTTGAATTTTCTACTCATTTTTGTAGAGCAACAAAGAAGGGGACTTCTATGTTCACTTACCTGTTGTCAATTACTGATGCCTCATTACACAAATCACTTGGAAAGCTGATGAGGTTTTATCTAGCATAGAGGCCAGGTCAATCAATCGTCATCAGACCTGTGGATCTTCAATGGACATTGAAAGGTTAACCCAGTTCTTCAGGGCCTCCATCATGTCAGCAAAAATTAGCAAGAAGGTGGCCAAGCTGTCAATAGAGCACAGAGACAATTAGTTAATGATTAGAATGTTAGCACTTGGGGAGTTGATAACAAAATGAGCCATCTTGGATACATTTGCATGCATTTAGAAAATCTATATAGCTTGGTGGGATGGGAGGGAAGTCTGTGCATATGGTGCAGTAAGGAGTGCCATAAAGCAGAATTATGTGTGTCTGAGTGTGTTGTAGACTTGGCTGTGCTAAATGAAGGCACTGTATCAGAAAACCTGCACATTTCAGTTTATGAGAGTCAGGTACTTGGCTTTACTGATCTGCTTAGTAGCCAGCATTAGCAATGAGACTACTGCCCTGTCATCATAACCCCATTTGCAGCTAAATGATTATGGATTTGATATCTTCTACAGTAAGCACTGGCCTTACCAGTTGTGATTAAACTTGAAGCTTGTTAAATTAGGGACAAGGTAAAATTAAAAGACTTCCTCCTGTTTAGGATTTCATCACTTAATTTTATTCTTGACTTCTCTTCTTTCGTAAGAATATTTTGTAAGACTTCTGCCTGCAGTTATAATTTCATTTTATATCCCTTGTTGGAACAAGAAATCCTCTGTTCATATCACCAGGCCAGGGTACCTCCTTGTGCTGGCTGAGGCTTCTTAACTAGTTTAGGCAGGAAAAATAAATGTTAGACATTGTCTGCATAATTACTCGGACAAGTGGGTTTTGATCGTTTCAAGGTCTCCTTTACCTTTGTGCTCCCCATCAGGTTCAGACACAGTTCTGATGCTCACGACTACATTTAAAAATTGCTAAAACGTTCTGCCATTGAAGTGTTGCAGAGATTTATTTCAGGCTGTTAGGTTTCTCTCTACCTTTGATGGAAGACGAGTGTAGGCTCTGTATCTGAATTGCATTGTCCACCATTACAAACACCCCCTTAATAAGAGACATCCACTCAGTGCCTCACAAAAGAATTCCTTGGATTCTGAGAACAGCTTTAAGAAGATATATCATATATACTATAGGTTACCTTGTGACCCAATTGCCTTCCTATTGATGTGCTCATACCTGGACTTGTGTCTCTGAGTGCTTTGACATACAAGTATCCAATTATATTCAATTTAGATTCAGGTGGCAAAGACCTTCACTTTTATTTAGCAAGCATAGATTTCGTCAGTTTTAAAGGAAATGTCATGAAGGGAAAGGGAAGATTTTCTGATGGCTAACTCCAGCTTTATGTTTTCTACCCCTACAACCCTCTGCAAGCCATAACAATTGAAGTCATAATCATATTTATACGAGATTTAGTGAGAAAGGGGCATGAGATGACCAAGTGGTGGTTTCTGCAACAGTGAAAGTGAGACATTACAGTCTCCAGCATCTGTTCAGACAGTTTTCAGCCCTACATTTTATAAACAAAAAAGGCATCTCTTTTCCTCCTGTGAGCAATAAAGGGGATGAAAATGTGCTTTAAAGACATCCGCATTTGAATTGTCGCATCTGAAGCAGAAAGTCTAATTGTCTGGAATATTAGTCCTCCATGCCATTGTGATGAGGCTTTATGAGTATCTTCCTCCAAGTGTATTGAAAAACTCAAGTGTGCTTGACACTGAGCACTAATGTTTCTCTCTACACGTTGATGTTGCCGTCACAAAAATGTGTCGTGCCTTAGAGCTGTAACTTCCAAAGCAATTACACACAGGAAATATTTTGGATTAAGTGAAAATAAAAATATCATGGCCAGTAAACACTGTTTCATTACCAGGCTCATGATCAGTGTTGGTGTGTTTAAGCCATACTGTGCTGTCTTTATTCTTTCAATATTCTCTTTATTTTTTCATTATTCGAAGGATTCTCTTTTTATCCACGAAGTTCAGGTTTAAATATATAACGGGACAGATTCCACGTTATTGTGTCTGGAGTTACTCAGCTGTGATGTGTCAGATTAACCAAGAGCAAGTTTTTGCCCACAATGTCATAGGAGCAGTCACAAAGAGAGACACATTTTCTACAAAGCATTGCAAACCCACCCTGTTGGATTGCCCTGGTGGCACCCAGACTTCTGGAACCAGATGCATCCCTTCTTTTCACCTGCTCTTCACCTCCTACAGAGGAAGCCCTTTTCTCCCTGGGAAGTATTGTCATTCTGCCTCTTTGACCCCCAAACTGGCAGAAATGGTTAAGCTTCCTTGATGAAAGTTTTCTTCTTGGCATTTTGTTGAAATGCTGCTCGTACTTTAGTGCCACAGTATAGATTCATTAAGGATGCTTTCTGATTCCCTAAAGAAATTCCACAAGAGCTGTTGAGCTATTGCAAATATTGCCTTTCTTGTTTCTCATTTCTCTCTTGCACTTTGATCAGAAGCTTTGTTGAAATGTGTTGGTGTTGGGCCAAGGGAAGTTTTCTTTTTTGTCTCATGCCAGCTACACTGAAGTATATTTCTGAGCAGAAGAATGGGCTAAGCAGGGAGTCCTGCTTGGGGAATGTAAACACTATTGTGGGCAGCATATTAAGAAATATCCTGAAGTTAAAGTCAAAACTTCTATCTAGATGGGAAGAGATGCCCACAGTAAAACAAAAAGCACTCTGAGGATTTCAGCTGAAATATTTATTGACATCTATTTAACCACCAATCTCAGAGTGTTTTTATATGAAAATAATAAAGTCCTGAACCACTTCTGCCTAGTTTTTTCTAGAAACAAAACAAAAAACAACTGGAAAATAACATTTTAATTATATTTTCCCTGTAGGTAAAAATAAAAAAAAACTAGCATGAAAGCTGTTCCCTTGAGATCTCTTGGCAAGGAAGACCCATGAGCCTCATGTACATTTGGATAACAACAGCACCTCAGAGCTCTTTGAAGTTATACCCTTCAGTACTAATCTGATTTCATTCAAAAGAGAAATCTAGGATGATGTTTATGAGGGTTTGTAGTTTCACCATGGTTTTGATCAGAAACAGATGGTGTATCTGAAACAATTAGAAAAACTTTTGTTTAGAAGCAGCCCACATGTAATTGACTGTTTGATGTAGACATCACAGCATTTGGTGTTGGGGAGTGAAACTTGTACATGCATTTAAAATTTGGTGTGCCAGGACCTCAGCAGGTGTCAGCTGGCTTTGCTTCTGGAGGCTGTGTCAGTTCCCATGAGCTGAAGATCCCAGCCCACAGTCCCTCCAAATGAACAATCAAATCATCTTTTTACAAAATGGCCAGAACCGCACCCTTCCCTAAGAATAATGGCATAGAAGATGCACCAGCCCCAGGCAGCTAAAAAATTGAGTTTGTGGCTAGAAGATGATCCTGCAAAATTACTTTTGTTAAGGATTCCTTCGGCTGTAATTCCAGCTGGGCATTGCTGGGCCTGGAGTGTGTGTGAAGACTTCAAATCCCACCAGGCACTGAGATCAGGGTTCTGGGTTTGTTTTGTCTTCACACACTATTTACATCTTCCCTAAGAATTAGGTCTTGGTTAGGATCCTGCAACTAAATCAACATTCTCCTATCAGAAGGTGGGAAGCTCTGAGTTATTGCAAAGGGAAAGCACAGTGTGCACAATATTGAGAATGTGAGTCCACTTTTCGTGACTGGAGACTTTCAGGGGTGACTGAAATTTAGACATGCAGCTGTGGGAATGGTGGGATCAGGAAAACAACAGCTGTGGAGACCCATGCCTGCTCTGAAAACTGTTGGTGATCACTCTTCTATAAACTCTAGTGAGACATAACATTTTCTCCTTGGGGATTGTATTTGCAAGAGAGTTCCATGAGGGAATACTTAAAATATTCTGTTGTTCCCTGTGAGTTTTCATTGCTAGGAGAATTTACCTTGTGTCTAAAATTCGGTGTCAGCCAATAATTCTTATGCATGGTTTCACACATCTGTGCATGTGGACATACGTTCAGTATGGATTTTTATAGATTTTGAAGGAAGAGCAAACAGAACCAGCTGACCACTTAGTAAGGTCACCTGCTTAATAGACAGTAGGGAGTTGTACTCACTGAGAATTTGACACTGCATTCTGGGAGACCAAGTCTCTCTCTCACAAAGGAGATACAACATTCTTTCAATAGGAACAGGAACAGACTTGAACACTCTCTAGAATCCCACTATATATACACAAAGCCAGTTGTCTCGAATTAAATGCTGTTGAACAAACTGCTGTTCCCATTAAAACCCCTTTTAGCACTCCACTTGTAACGAGATGAAAATATTTGTCGTAATGGGCCCAGGTACACAAAAGTGCACATTTAAACCACTTCAGATGCATGTGTAGCACGAGAAAAAGACATAAACATGAGTCAGCCCATGTATAAAATGACTTTCATCCGTGAGGCCCAGATTTATTCCACCTAACTTTAGGCACTTAACCGGGGTGCTTAAGGATTTTCTCTCCCGTGGCTCTCCATGGAGTCAATGGAGTGAGAGAGGCACCGTAAGGAGGCAATTTAGCCTGTCTAGGATCTGAATTGTCCTTATGAGATTCCCGTTTTCCTCCAGTGCCTGTTTAGTTATTTGCAGGGCAACAGTGTTTTTATGGGGGAGACTTCACTTGGCTGCCTTGTGTGGGGGAGATAAATCTTGGCCAAGCAGATTGGGTTGGAAGGAGCTGTTTACGTCGCGCTGTTGCTGTGATTTCTTTGAAGTTACGAACATTCCCTCAGGACTCCTAGTGATAAAAAAATAATAATTTAGAGATAAGCTAAGAGATAAGCTAAGAGATCTTTAGGGTTTCTTTAAACCTCTATGCCATATTCGCAGCTTTCGTACAAAGCATTAATATTGCAAAATGCGCCGCAATGAACTAGTTCCTCAGAATGCCAAATTTTCCTTCAATACCTCGGTTCTCCAAATACAAAGATCTGATTACTTGACTCAAAGGCAACAAACAGTTATTTTAAAAAACATTTGGCTGTTTGTATTTCTATTAATAATTTTCATGAGTTGCTGCAACAGCGTGTAATGAGTGTAAAAGTCAACAAAAAATGTTTTAACTAGCATTAAATTTGTTCCCTGCCAAAGTAAACACCACCATGATTCTGCTTAAAGAGAAAATCCATCCTAGCATGAGCAATCATTGTTTCCTTCTTGCATGGAGTGGGAATGTATGAACAAGGAGAACGTTTCTCCTGGAATTAAATGATGGTTCAAGTAGACATCCATTTTCCCACTGGCTAAAATAACTTTACATTGTGCAAAGCTGTCTAGATGGCATTATTTTCTTCCAAACACATGGGTTTTAGTTCTTTAATGGTAAGTCCAGTTTGAGTAGCTCTACCTTTGCTGCCATATTCTCCCAATAGCAGGGGAAGGTGTCTAATTTGCCCTTGTGTGATGTTGCTCTTCATTACCAAAGGTGTAGCTACGCCTCACCCCAGATATTCTCTGTTTGGGTAGCAGTGAATGTGCCTGTGAGGATCAGACCAATTCCACCTTCTTCCCTGGACTGATTCTAGCAGTGATCAGAACCAGATGCTTCACAAGCGAGTACGAGAAACTCCCTAATAAATAACATGATATAATCTGTTCATTGAGAAAAGCTGTTTCCTTTTTCTGTGGAGATTAAGTACTATGTAAAGTATTTAATTTTCTGTAATTGAATCAAGAGTCTCAGAGTACAGCTTCAGTAATTTTTTTGTCTCTTGCTGGATTTTTATCCTCAATAAATATCTTGTGGCCTAGAGCACCACAGATTAATTTGTGCATGCTACAAGAAGTAAATTCAAATATCAGTTGTCTTTCATTTTCACAGAATATCCCTTCTCACTGTGTGATAAAGTAAAAACTCAAGTTTTATCCGATTCAGGTTCTGTTTTTCTTATTTTTTTTAACTCATTCTACATTTCCTATGGCATCCTCAGAAACTGAAAATGCTTACCTAAAGGTCTTACAGAGGATTTTGAATAAAAAGCAAATAATGAAACAAGTCATTAGCCCTGGATCGTTTTGCAGCCAGCCTCAAAAATACCTTCAGCATTAAAAAGGACTGGTGCTTTTTTTAAGTGAAGTCTACTGCAATATTGCCACTCATTTCCAAAAATCTGTGTGCAAATCTGTTTCTTTGCTTTCAGTTGGTCACATTTTTCGAAACACTTGTGTTTTGGGGGGAAAGAAAGTCTTTTCTATTCAATCTTTTCATGAAAATTAAAGCTCTGAGAACAGTCAATTTTGTAAGGAAAAAAAAGAAGAAAGTTTCAGACAGATTAAAGAGATAAGATGACTTCTAAATGGTTCTAGCCTAGAAATTGGTTCAGTTTGCATAATTGGACCCCAGCCTGTGAGATTGTAGAATTGCAAGTAGCAGATGACAGATATTAAACCAGTTATTCCTTTGACTGAGAATTAAGGAATGGAATAGGGTGTGCTACAAGTGAAATTAGTAATTGGATTCAGCTCTGTAGGAATAGAATTGACTTGCTTTGGACCTAGTGAGAGCTCAACTCAAAACTTTTGCCAAAAATCTGAAATAAAATAGTTTTTTAAGGTTTGAAAAATGTCGGTGAAATGCTGTGGTTAACTTTATCACTGTTTATTTAGTTGCATTAAGGCAGTGCCCAGACAGCCAGTGAGATGTAACAGAAAAGAACATGTAAGGGCCTAAAACCTAATGTCTAATTTTATAGATTTAAGTAGTCCCCATTGGCTTGTTTACGTGACAAGTGACAACAACTAAATAAATTCCAGATTTAGGGGAGTAGCATATACTAATCATTGATAGACTAAGACTGACAAAATTTGTCTCTTTTTTGGGGGTGAGTATGCCATGTTGCCATGTTCAAGTGATTATGGTTCTTCAATCTTTTTCTTTTTTTCCACACTTACATGTCTGCTGCCTAAAAAAACTGTCCCTGAACATTTTCAGTAGTGTTGAAGTGGGTGATTTGGATTAAAAATCTAAAAAGGCTGTTGATCCTGATTGTGAAAGCTGTTATTTTTTGGGGGGAATGAGATAGTGGAGTAATGAAAGGGTAAAGGTAGAGATTTCTCTGAGGAAGGTTTGCAGAACTGCATCCTGTTTCACACATTTAGGGATGCCAGTAGGTACTCACATTTATTCCACCAAAAATAACCACAAAGAAACAACATCAAATAAATATTAAGAAAGATCTCTATGATCTTGGAATTCTCTTAGGATCTTCCAGATTATGGAGCTTTGCAGCCCAAATGAGTAACAAATTTGGGGCCATACTTCTCAAAAAACCAATTTGAATGTGTCATTACAAGTGAGCATTTTGGAGCTATCCAGGAGAAGATATTGCAGACCATTTTCACTTGTGGGCTGTAGAAACCAGAAATAGCTTTATGAAAATTCGGGCATTGGTACGGAGTCAAAATCAATCAACACCGTGGTATGAGAGGAGCTTCTTCAGACACTAAAAACAATGAGGTTCAAAGAAGTCAACACACTTACATTTAAGGGAGCACATCACAA
Organism: Irena cyanogastra; assembly: GCA_013397155.1. Taxonomy (NCBI): domain Eukaryota; kingdom Metazoa; phylum Chordata; class Aves; order Passeriformes; family Irenidae; genus Irena; species Irena cyanogastra. The sequence continues at coordinate 336,246 of VWZV01009807.1, read as the reverse complement.
AGTGAATTGGGTCATCTCAGGGAAATATAAAAGCATTATTCTTCTGAGATTTGAAAAAAATACATAATTACTTCTTCCACCAAGCATGATTCTTTTAAATAACCTTCATTTTTGTCCCTTGGAAATGAAAAGAGGTTTACATTAAAAAGGCATTTCCTCTGACTCTCTGTCCTTGAGCAGCACAAAATGTAAACTATACCTTTCCCTTCTTCCTTTGAAGAAAAAGGAGTTTCAATCTTCCTCTGTGAACACGGTCCATTTAAATAAGGAGATGGAGTCCCATCTTTTCGATCAGCTTTCTTTGTTTGACTTGTCAGTAATAACACTTTAGCTGAAATTGTACAGGCGTCCTGCTAATTTAGTAATTATTGACACGGTGCTGGGCAAGAAATGATAGCAAACACAGGGAACTGTTAAGAAGAAATGAAATAAAAGATCTTCATATCATTGTGAATAATGGTTGAGATCATTTTGTGCTCTAAGTAGGCCCAAGACACCTTTTTCCATTTTCTCGACACATTTATAATTTATGCTTTGTAATAGTTCCAAATATTTTTAGGACTCCGCACTTTGTTTGAGAATCCGGAAGAACTGAATGAGAATCACAGAGTGCACACACAGATGAGTGAGGGGTGTGACCTGCCATAGCTTTTGATTTAAGAATGATCCCTCATTTTTATATATCCCCCTTCCTCGTTTCTCAGGTTGTCGTTGGATTTAGGGCTGCCTTTGGGGTTTTTTGGGTTGCTTTTGGATTTTGCCCTGTTGGCAACATCGTGGCAGCTTTACTTGGCACGAGCAGCTTTCCAGTGACCTGGTGTGCAGAGGTTTTAGTGTCATTTCAAGGAAATCTGAGAGTTTCCCCCCAGGGGTGCATCACTCTGCCCGTTGTGTTGGATCCTGGAATGCTGAAGCACATCTGTGAGAGAGCATCCAGTGCTGTGCTTGCTTTGTGCTTTGTAGGTGAGCAGGCTGTTCATATTAAAGCTCCCTACTGAAAAAATAGGTCCCTGATGGTCTTCATGGGTCCTCTCCAGCTCAGGATATTCTGTGATAAAATCACAGTGAACTTGTACATGCTTTAACTCCTTTAAATTCCCTTTTCCATCTCCTCATCAGAATAATTTTGTAGACCTTCAATTCCTAAAACCTTTACAAAGCTTATTAAAAATGCTGAGGTTTGTCAGAAATGAAGACAAGACTCTTGACTAAGAGTTCTTTACTGATGTCAATCTACGTCTCAGCTGTGGGCAACAGATCTTTGTTGCCACCATATAAATAAAGACACAGACCTGCTACTTCTCATTTGAATTTTAACTTGGGTCCTGGCTGTTAATGGCAAACATGTGGTGCAGCTTGGCAGTGCCATTGCACTGTGGAATCAGCTGGTGGTGGCACTGAAATGGTGTTTTCAGGATTTCATGCAGATGGCAGGTGGCTCTGGCTTCTCAGGGACTGTCATTACCTCGACTCAGCTGGAATAACAACCACAAAAACATTATCTCAAGCTGCATCAAGGCAAATATAGGTTGGATGTTAGGAAAAAGTTTTTTATGGAAAGAGTGATAAAGTAGTGGAATTGTCTGCATGGGGAGGTGGTGGAGTCACCATCCCTGGATGTGTTAAAAAAACCTGGATGTGGTGCTCAGTGCCATGGTTTAGTTGAGGTGTTGGGGCTGGGTTGGACTCGATGATCTTGAAGGTCTCTTCCAACCCAGTAATTCTGTGAATTCTGTGAATAATATATTAGGGTACCCAGGGCCGGTTATTCCATGCTGAACTGAGTGTTTTGGAACAGGAGGCAGGACAGGGCATGCAGAGCAGTTGATCTTTAAATCGAAGGCCTTAATAAAAGGGAAATAGAAAGTGATGTTTTAATGGCAGGATTATATCAGTGTCTGTGCCATGTATTAGATTTCAGTGCAGTTGTATATTGATTTATACACAAACTGATATGGGAGCTGTTCCTTCACACATTGGTCATGGCTGATAATACCCATGAACCGTGGGATTCTGCAGCATCCAGGGACATGAAACCCGTACTTAGTGGCTGGTTAGAGAGGACAGGAAAGGTTAATTAATGTTGGAAATAATGAGGGCTCCTCTCCCATGATCAGCTGTGACTGTAGCACAGGTGTGTCCCACCTGCCCTACCTGCCTCCACACCCTCCCACCAGTGTCACAGGGAGGGTTTTAATCCAGAGTCACTTCATTTTTTGTTTATATTCAAAGATTCTGGGTCTTCTTGTTTCTGTAAAGTCTCTGCAGCAGGAGGCTGCAGTGAGAGAAACAAAGCAGTGAAGCTGTATTAAACTTTGCATATTTCTGATTAATCTACATCTATCTGCCTGTATGCACCAATTATTTGGCTACGAAAAGGAGAAATGCAGTGACAGATTTCATTGTAGACGTGTTTGTCTGCTGCCCTAAGGCTACACAGAATTCCATGAGCCACCCCTGTTCCCATTCCTGGGAGCTGGGCGTGTGTCTGGCTCAAAATTTACCCTCTGGCCAGTGAACACTTACAGGTGATTTGCCAAAAAATAGATGTTACGTATAATTTTTAATGTAAATATAGATAGGATTTTTTTTTTTTAGTTAAAATTACCCAATCCATTTGAGGATCCCTGTTTTTCCTTTCCTACCTATACATATCCTTGCAAACAAAGAGGGAACCCTCCTGCTTTTGTGTTATTAGTTTATGTGTTTTAGATTACTTTAGAGAATTTATTTTTTTCTGGTTTTTTCTCCCCAACTTTTTTTTTCCATAATCCTACTTCTGTTTGGAGGCCTTTCAGGTGGTTTAGAGAAGGAGAGGGAAACAACAAAAAAATATTATTTAAAGGAATTTCCTGAAGGAAATTTCAGAAAATATAAATTAAAAAATACATCTCTTCTAAAGCAGAACACTCTAAAATATGTGTTAAGTTTTATTTCTGTGTGGCACTCTGTGCATATAAGGCAATTAATGTGCCCTTGGTTTGCACCCCCCCTCTTCCAAATTCCATGAGGACCTACATTTTTTAATCATTCCAAGAGACTGCAAACTTCACTCAAAGTGTTTCAAAATTATTTCTGTTTGTTTCATTTATGTGTGTTAAGTCAAATAAAATATTTAACAGAACTTGGACACAAATTGGAAAGGACCTCATCATTGGAGGGAAACAGAAGATGTAGCAAAGAATCATATTAAAGAAAAAATTGTATCATTTTCAGACAAAAACTGAAATGAAATCTGTTTACTAACCCACCAGCTGTCACTGCTGCTTCTAGTTGCAATGTATTGCATACTCTGAGCTATAGACTTGCAGTCACAGGCATTACTGTAAGGTTTCTGCTGGGAAACTGAGCCTAATGCCTTTTCAACTTCTATTTTTTCTACCAGAATGGAAAATTTAATTTTAGTGCCTGCACGGTTTTCGATTTGCTGCGATGGTTTTATTTTTTTCTCTTACATTTTAGGCAGATTTTATTTAAAGCAAACAAACCAAAGCTGGGGTCCAAGTGATAACAAAGGTGAAAACGTTCAAAGGCACTAAAATTTACAAAATGCTGTTGCAGGCCACAGCTATTCTAAATGCTTTCAAGATGCAGGTCTTTGATTTTAAAGAAAGAAGAAATCTTGGTTATGTACTTCATATTTATGGCCCCTCTCAATTCACTGGCTGACAAATTCATTGCCCTGTGATGGACAGTTAGTGCTTGCCTTCTGAAAGTAAAAGCCAAGGAGATTTTCACTTGTGTGAGGAAAAGAATGAGTACCAAGCATTCCAAGTGCTAGAAATGTTTCAGGCACACACTTACAGATGTGCCAAGCTAAAGCACACAAGCAGAGTTGGTGCCCGAGGCGCTGTGAGGAGGACTTGGTCTCAAAATGAAGAACTAAATGCAGATCTTCTGCCTGCCTGTGCTTGAGCTGCTGCAGAGAGAAATAAAAAAAAAAGTAGTGAAAAAGAGAAACACTTTTATTCGAGCTTGAGGGAGAACTTTTCCTGGGATCTTGAATATTTTTGTTGAGAAAGAAGGAAAAAAAAAGAGCAAAATTTTGAAATATCAAACCTTTTATATCACAAAATTAAAATCGTTTTGTTTTGACACTGTCAAAATGAAACACACTGACTTCATTTCGATATTTTTTCAAATGGTTTTGTTCTACAAAATATTCAACTAGAACTGGGGAGAATGTGCAGGATCTCTAGTTTTTGCCAAACAGTTTTGCTTGCCTATGTTTCTATTCTGCTACATTTATCCCACAGTCAAGTTTCTGATTCAGAGACCACCTAAGCCAAAGCGGGGCTTAGCATTGCCTCCAGCACATTCAAAACAAGTTCCTAGTGAAAAATGAAATTTTCTGGGCTGTTGCAGTGGCCTGTTTTTCCCAAGACTGCTTCACACTAAAGGGGGAAACTTCATAAAGTCCTTCCTTTATGTGCATGCAGTTTTATGTGCTGAGACAAATGTGGTGCTCAGGCAGGGTGCGTGGTGTAATGGGATCCTCTTGCTGGGAGCTCTGCTCAGGCTGTCTGTGCTGGCCTTTTGTTCCCACTGTGGAAAACTGAGCCCATCCCCTGTCCACAGGGGATGATAACACACGGGCAGCGCAGCATAGCAGGGTTTGCTGTAAAAAACATTCATTTCTTGTTTTCCCCCAGTATCTGCAGAATGACGCTGTCTGGGTGCTGGTGTGGGGAGTTGCTGTGCTGAATGTGCAACAGAGCACTCAGGACGTGCCCAAACTTTCTGACCCAGGGGATGGAGCAGGAGTGTGAGCACACAGAGGCAAAAGAAATCAGCAGATTTAATTGTTCCTATCCCAAATGTAAATATCCCTATATAAAAACACCCCTCAAACCTGAAACTCCGTGCCGACTGGTCCTTTTTAATCTTAATTTTGAACAGTTGCTACTCCAATTAAATTCTACCACCTAGCATTTTCAAACAGCTCTTAGTTGTTTCAGCAAACTCTTTTAATGGACAGCTGTTTTTGACAGCTCCTCCTGATTTGCCAGCGCTGTGTCATCTGCCAGAGCAGGAGGACCCATTTTGTATTCTGCTGCTGGCACTGAGGGGATATGTAAATGTACACATGAATCAGTTGTCACCAGCACAGACACGCTGTGGCGAGATGATCAGAATGTGTTGGGAGTTTAGTTGGCTTAAAGTGGGAGGAAAAGAAAAAAAAAAAAAAACCAACACAAAAAACCCACCACGCTTAGATTTCTTGAAGTGATTTTTCATTTCAAGTCTCTCCAGTTTATTTTCACTTTGTGGCGCTTGTTAGATTTAGTTCAGGAGAGTGCAATCTGCTACTCGCAAATCACCAACCTGAAACTCAAAAGTTGAGGAATTATAGAAACATTTCAGGTAAACAACGTCAGAACTTCAGCTACACAAACAGAATTTTATATAGGGCTCCACTTTTCAAACATTTTAACCCCAGTGAGAGAAAACTTCACGTTCCCAGGAGCACAGAATGGAGAGAAAGTTTGTTCAGCTTCCCAAGGCATTCTGGTAAATGGTCAGAGCTGTTGCAGCTCACAGGGTAGTGCCTGAATTTCACACTACACAGAGAGTCAGTTTTTTTATAAAGGAAAAAGGAAATCACAGGGGGGTTAGTGTTATCAGATTTACACCTGAGATGCCCTGGTGGTACAGCCCCCCATCTCTCTGTGTCAGCAAGTGAGAGGACAAAAATTTGGTCACTCTCCTGCTCACCCATGTTCCTCTCACTCTTACAGTCCACTGCCAAAATCAGATGCTGCTCCAGTTAAGCAGAATGTATGTGGGATTTACATTTGGGAGATGCTTTGAGGTTGATTGTTGAGGTTTGGGATTGTTTTGGCCAATATCTGCAAATCTGAATTACTGGTATGAATCTGAACCTTGTTTTAAACACCCAGAGAAAGTGGCAGGATAGTTTAATGTCCTGAAGACCTTCAAATCCTGATTATGCTTGAATAAAAGCAACATTTAGTACATTAAGTATTTGCTTCACTATAACTTTGTTCTCTTAGAACATCTGAGTGCTTGAAAGATGCTACTGATGCAAGAATATATTGAGCAACTGAGGTCCCCATCACCAAAGACAAAACCACTCCAGAGTGTCACATGCCTTTTTCCACAAATTCTTCTCAGAGATGTCCATCTCTGACTTGAACATTTCCAAATTTAGAGATCAGTCAGTGGAAGTCCTCTTGATCATCTCATTCCCATAAGATTTGAAATTCAGTGGGAATGGTGCACCAGCCCCACCACAGACAGCATCCAGATTTCTGCTTCTGTCTCAGAAACCACAGTTCTGTGTTCAGTAAAAAAAGATAATATTCTTCAACTACCCAGCTTGGAAGGAAAATGGGTCTTTATTAACTTTGTTATATAACAAAAAGAGAAAAGGCAAATGGGTAACACCACATGGCCTAGATGTTAGAATAGAAAAATGATGAGAACAAAGTACACACAGAAAACTTCCAGTCAAGGCAGTGAAACATCAAAAACTCTGCATGTCTGCATGTGCACATGCATGGATTGCAGGGTAAGGGTTAATACCAGGACACTGTGCTTGGGTATTCCTGGGTGGATAAGATAGAATAGTTAATAACAATGCAGAAAAATCAGAAGTGCTCAAAAACATTTCTGCTCTGTGTTTGAGAAAAAGCCAAAGTACACAGTCGCACAGGACCATGATGCTGCTGAAATAGTTTCTTTTCCAAAAATGCCAGAGTTGATCGTTTTAATAAGTTTGAATCTGAACAACCTGCATCCAATAATTTTCACAGAAGTGGCCAAGGAACTGTCCGAGCGTTTAGAGTTGATTTTTAATGCCTTGGAACACTGGTGATTTTCCAGAGGATTTCAAGAAATCTAGTGTTGTGCCAATATTTAGAGAGTGAATGGAGTGACCCAGGTAACAGGTTTAAGAAAAGCAAGGTGACAAATACCAGTTAATGTGGCAGCATGGGACACCTACTCCATTGGGCTAATGAGGACAGTTTTGATGAGATTAAAAGTGGTTTTGGTAAAAGCAGTGTTTAAATGATATTGGGACTTGCATAATCACTCCGTGATAATTACAGGGGTATTTTCTGGCTGTCATTTTGGGGCATCTGTACACACCTGTGAAAATAGTTTGATATTCTTATCTATCAATCTAGAAGATAATATTTTAGTCCTTTAGAACACATCCAGGCCTGTAACATCTGCCAGTTATAGATTGCTCTTAATGGGGGCTGTGTGGATGTAAATAAATGGTACTTGATTTTCCTATAAAAATGCAGTAAAACTGAAGTTTTACGTTTTGGGTAAAATGGCATTTTTACTTTAAAGAATATAATTTAACTTGACACAGCTCTGCCGAGCTTTACAGTGGCTTAATCAAATACAGCACTGCTTTAAAAATAGGGATTGCTTCAAACAGTGGATTAAGTTATTGGTCTTTCACATCTCAAGTGCTGAAGCTCGTTAGGTCTCTGGGTGAGAGTGAAAAGTGATGTAGTTTTAGCTCAGACTGGGTGTAATGGGAGTTAACTCACAGGCCTCTGTCAAGCTGACAGTTGGGTGGGTTTTTTCCACTTAAAAGAAAACTCTTTCAGGGTTATCTAAGTCTGAAGAACCTGCTCATAACCAAGTCAGTGCTACTGGCTAAACAAGAAGGTTTGCTGTCCAACACACATGAGGGATCCCCAGCACCTCAGGTCCTTTCTCAGCTGTCCTGCTTCCCCTACTCATTCTTCAGAATCAATCACGTTCTTGTAGTGATGGTTTTAGCCAGTTTTTTGAAATATCTAATTAAATAAGCAAAGGACATAGGTAAGGTCCTGTTTGACATGAAGCTATTGATTGACTTAATGCATCATCTGAAAAATGTTTTCATATCCTCCTGTCTGCACAAGGAGGGACTTTTGTAATCTGCAAGACAAAGCTCCTTACATGACTCCTGGGTTTGTGCTAATGAAGTTTGTGCCTCCCAACCAAAGAGCCCCTTCACAGGACACAGAGCTTTTGAAGAAGATTAAATCAGGTTTTGTTACACACAATGACCATAGTGTACCTCTCTGCTTGCTCATACCCTGATCAATTGCTGATCGATGCTAATGGCTGCAGTGTCTGGTTTTCATCAGTGTGCCTTTCTTCTGCTTTGGCACTTCAGCATGTCACTGTGCTCTTCACGAGAGGCTTGTTGAAAGCAAAAAGTGTAAATCAATTGGTCTCTGTGTGGTAAACAAAAGCTCCTGGATCAGTCAGAATGAGCCCTGGAGCACCGAGTAGCACTGGGGTTTAGTTTTATTTAATTAACAGAATGTTTTAATCAGGAGACTGTTAAAAACCCAGAGCTTCTTGTCCAACCACAAACCTTTTCAGTCGTGATGGGCCACAGAGTGAGGTATTGCATTCCTGTTCACTCCTCCACTGCAGAGTTTTAATGATTGAGAGGTTTCTCACCAAACACTTGTGGCCTTATCCAAGTCCTGCGTCACAGCCCTGCACTGCACCAGGCAAAGGGACATGACTTCCAGCTAGCATCCTGCCAACCATGCTGCAGGTTTATAAAGCTTTGTGTTATTTAATTTTCTTCATTTTAACCAGGTATGAAGGTTTAAGGCAGGGGGTGTTGAACAGCAGCAGCTCAGTGGGTGAATACCTCCACACCAGGTCAGGAGTAGCCAGTCTAGGACCAGCCATCAGTATGTTCAAAACATATTGCCTGGGTAAAGGGTGGTAATGTTGGGTGTTCAGAGCTAATTTCAGGCAAGAAATCCATTTATGCAACTGGGACTTAGGTTTTGATGATGTTTTCATTAGTAGGCAAACCCTGTGTGGTTCTGCCTGCTTTTAAATGAATTCAGCTAAGGAGAAATCAGTAGTGTGAATGGGACTGAAGAAATCAAATACCAAGTTATTATTAAGAAAAGCTGAAAATCTTTGTTCCAACATGAAATGTTGAGTTTGGCTTTCTGAAACAGTGCTTTCATTTAATGCTGATTTATGACCTTGTTAGGGTTATTTATTACAGAAGTATTAGTCTGTTATAAGTAGATATGAAGTATTGTAGGTGGTGAGTAAATATGATTGCTGTTCATTCACTGCCTATGACAACCATCATATATTATTTACTGTTAATCACATTTTACCTAAACAGCAATTTGTCATTTATCAATCAGTTATAAAATATCCTAGTGTGAGTCAAGATCTAAAAATGTCCTTGATTGTTGCAGAAAGCTTTTGTTTTGTGTGTGCTGTACTAGAATTTGAGATTTTCTCTTTAAAAACTCAGTCAAAAAGTTAAAAACTTAGATAACAATTATTTGATAGATTGAGGAGACATGTTAAAAGCTGGAAAAGTATGAAATAATGTTATGACATTGTCATCTTATTAACGTAGTGACAACTAATTTTTTTCTGATGTGCTAAGGTGTTGTTTCAAGCCTTCGTTATTATTATAAAACTCAGGATATAATTGTAGAAAAGGAAAAAAATAAAACACAACTCAAAATTTGTCCCCCTCTCCTCTACACCCCACCCCAGAATGACAGCTGGAATTGGAAGTTAATGTGGATTTTCAGTCTGATATCCCAGGGGAAGCTGACCCAGGAAAGGCAGGAATGGGTTTCCATGATGACCAGACCTGCAATGAAAGTTCTCCCCTTTTGGAGAATAATGCCTTGCTCCCTGTTCCCCATGTTAAGGCCAATAAATCTCCCCTGAAATGGTAGAACTTTTCAGACTGCGGGACACTCCAGGCATGGATGTTGAATAGAGGTTTTATGGTGGCCTTTCCATGAGTATGGCAGAAAAACCCAGCCGTGGTTATGCAGAGCAGCAAACAGAATACAGAACAAACACAGAAGGAAAGAGCTTCTCCCTTCTCTCAAATAATCAAAACAATGTCCTTTGCTGCCTCCTGTCAGTACCAGGACAACTGTCCCCCGCTCTGCAGTCTTAGAGCTTTTGCCTCATTCTGGTGTGTCTTGAGATAGTCCTCAAATTGCTATATATCAAATGACTGAGCAGAGGAGGCCTTTGTCTAAGGCTTGTTAAATGCCTTTCCCTTACTGTGTGTCTGGTAATTCAAACTTTTACCAAGTTAAAATAGTTTGGCTTTCCAGGTAGGTGGGAAAAAAAAAAAGACAGCATAAATAATTATATTTAATACATTCCACTCCTTTTGAGATGGTTTGCTATTAAATATGTGCCATTTTGGGATTTGCCAAAAAGTCTCTGAGGGATATCTCACAGGTTAATGGCTTTTGGCTTTGCCAGGTATGGTAATGAGAAAATTCCAGGAAAGTTTATGCTGCCAAATCTTGACTGGCTCAGAGGACAGAGAATGGTTGGGATGGTGCAGACAGGACAGCTTTCAGCTAATGGGGTGGGAATCTACAGGTCTTTTCCAGCTTGATGAAACGAGAGCAGGAGAAGGAACAGGCACTCAGCAGGCTGAAGAGAGAGTTTTAAAAAGTCCAGAGCAAGATCTGTAATAAGAACTTCTTAAAAAGTGCTATTATTTTTAACAACTGAGAGTAGTGAATTTTACAGCTGCCACTACCAAACCAGATTGTGTCACGTCCTGCACAGCCCTCTCCATCCCGGGCTGTGTTCCCAGGACCAAAGGGCATGGACTGAAAAGAATGGTGTGATGTGGGGTTGTGAGGACTGAAAAGAATGGTGTGATGTGGGGTTATGTTGATATAACCTGAAGGATCCTTGCAAAACTGGTGGCACAGGCCAGCAGCAAAATCAAATCAGCACCCCAGGCACATGGACTTGAGCAGGCTCTGGAGTTGTACCAGCTGAGACCCTTCAGTGCATCTGGCCAGTGTGGTGGAGGATGGAAAACTCGTGGTTTTTCAGGAAGCACGATGGTTTGGGAGCAGTGGGGTGAGAAAAGAGGTGCTCTGATTGCCCCTGGCACAATGCACCACCCTCCTGAACTCCAGCCAGGGGATGCAAGCAGCCACAAGCAATCTGAGTGAGAGAGGTCTGTGGTTATTTTACATTAACTTGCATTACAGGACAGTATGGCACTTGTATTTATCATCTTTCAGCTGAGGATTGAGGCCAGCGTGGCTAAAGACAATATAAAAGTTTTCCCTGTAAAAAATCCTGTAATTGAAGATCTCAAAGCATTTTACAGGCATTAATAAGTAAAGCCTCAAATACAGCTACCAGTATTTCAGTCCCCAACGTTCAGCAGTGATTGTAAGTGCTGTTAAAATAATAACAGTTGTATCAGTGCTCTTGCAATCCCAGAAATATTAATGGCATCTTCCCTGTCAACAACCTCCCCTCCTCCAGGCTCTACTTTCTTCTCATGGGCAGGAAGCAAAATTTTTCTAGGCAAGAGCTTGCAGGGGAGTTTGGGTCATTTGGGATTTTGTTTTGTGGGTTTTTGTGTGTGTCCAAGGCAGGGCACCAACCAACTGGAGTGCTTTCTTGTGCTAAGAGGTGTTCTTCCTGATGTCTAAAACATTTGGATGGATGGTTTTATTTTTTTTTTACCTTTCTTACTGGAATGTGTTTGTGGTCACAGACAACTAATGAAGAGAACAAAGGAGAGACAATGTTGTAAAATCATTAGAAAAGGTAGGCACTGTTCAAACAAATGCATTTTGCTATTAAAGTGCCATTTTCAGTCTTATTTGCAGCCCCTACTGTTCCTTACACTGGCTCTTCACTGGGGACAAAAAATTCATTAAATGGCTCTTCATTTTACAATATCAATATGTTTTAAGTCAAATTGTGCATTCTTTGCTGTTAATTCTCTTTTAAACACAAAGGACCATCAGAAAGTTTAGCTGCAGGGGGGCTACAGGCAAGAAGGAAGATACAAACATCCCTCTTATGAGAAATAATAATAATAATGAATTCTTTTAAAGTTTAAAGGAAAATAGTGGCTTTTTTTGTGCCAAGACTGTAAGACCTGTTCATTGATCTTTTCAAAGAAGCAACAACAATAAGGAGAAATGAGAATGAAAGGAAATGAAAGCAAGGGAATAAAAGCTGTGAGGAGTTGGGGTACATGGAAGCAACAATCCAGAATCTGACAGAAAATGTGGATATTGATGAAGCCTGGGATACAACATAGATGTGATCTCAGGAAAAGGCCTGGCTGTATTACCTGACTTGACTATTAACTTTGCTTAACCACCAAGTATTTTTATTGAGAAACCCTTTTTTCTTTCTATTTTTCTTTTCTTTTTTTTTTTTTTTTTAATTCAAAACACTGCTCATCTCATTTGTCAGACTACTCACAGCTCATGCACTTTTCTGGGTGGATTTGTTCTGTAAGTGAGAAGTCATAGCTGAAATGGGACCTTGAGTATTTTGCAGAAAGCCAACCTTTCACCAGCATGGTGGTAGAAGGGAGACAGATGTGCTGGCCCTGTGGAACACAGAAGTTTTGTGATAGAAGTCTGTGGTTTGAATCAAATTGAGCAACTAATGATTTGTGCTGTGAATGTGTCTGGTGTAATATTTTAATCTACAAGTGACAAGTGGTTCTCCTGACAATCAGTGTAAGGGAGCAGAACACCCGTAGCACAGTGTCTAAATAAAATTTCAGCAATACCCATGGCAAGAAAGACAGAGAAAACCTAGTGAAGAGATTTTTACATGTTGTGGAGTTATGCAATTTAAATAAAAATTATATGTGTTTGTGTTTAAGCAGAAGGAAAATGAGAAGGGTCATTGAAAAGTTCAATTTGCTGTCTTTCCAGTGAAAATAAACCAAATCTGGAATATTTAACCTAGAAATCACATCTGAAAGACTTTATAGATTTGATGCACACTTGGTAAATTCCAGGTGTCTCGTGACACCTGGTCCTCTGGTGGGGTGCAGAGCAGGGCATCTTTTACTGGACAAGTTCAAAAACCAAAGCTATTCTGTGTGGTTTTGGTGCAGGACAGGCATCAATTCCTGTCTGCTGTGATGAGTAGGATGATGAGTAGAATGATGGGTAGAATGATGAGTAGAATGATGGGTAGAATGATGAGTAGAATGATGAGTAGAATGATGAGTAGAATGATGGGTAGAATGATGAGTAGAATGATGAGTAGAATGATGAGTAGAATGATAGGTAGAATGATGAGTAGAATGATGAGTGGAAGCACTGTTCTGGCTGCTGGTTGAAGGAGAGGAGCGTGATTCCACGTTCCCAGTCATCTCCTCGTGATGCTCCATAACCTCATTTGGAGGGGAGATTTCCCTGACCTGATCCATCAGTGACACAGCTCTGGAAAACAGAGGAAGTTCAGGTGGGGAAGTGTGCAGCACCGTGGTTCCATTGTCGTGGGTCACCAGCAGAGAGAAGCAGCAAGGGCTGGCGCCCTGAGCCGTGGCTGTTGGTGGGGAGGGGATGCCAGCACAGTCCATGATTGCTTCCAGGAGGATTGGAAGCTATCAGGATGTCCAGCAGATGTGTGGAGGAGCCAGTCTTGTTATCATATGACTGGGAGTTCAGGCTTCTGTTGGGCACAGACCAAAGTAAGTCCTGGAACAACACAGATGATGAACTTGGGCTGTAAAATCCTCTGTGCTCCTCTGCCATTTTGGCCAGTGATCCTGTACCATATGTCAAGTGGGCTGCAAATTCCCATAAAGCAGCAGTTTGCTGCACTAGACCTATAACAAGGGAGGTTGTAAAAGGAATAAATGGCAAGTGGAAGGTGGAAATCGTGCCAAATGTACAGCACAGGCTTATTAACAGCAGCACAGCAGCCAAAGGGAGGCAGGAGTTGCATATGGGAGTAGGATTGTGCATGGGGAAAATGGAGAGTGGCAGTACTGCCAAAGGGTTTTTCTTTTCTTTTTGCCACTTCTGAAATACTTCAGGCATTCTGGGGTTTTGGAATGAGAGCTTTGTCTTTGGTTTTGTATTTCTACATAGAAGGCAAATCTGGGTTTTTGCTCCTTTTCCTTACTGAATCCTTGCACTGATAAACCACCTTAGGTATTGGGTGAATATAAGCTGTAATCATAAAATCATAGAATCATGGAATGGTTTGGGTTGGAAAGGACCTTAAAAATCATCCAGTTCAAGCCCCAGCCTGCAGATGTGAGCCTGAAGGGCCAAAATGAGCCCTGTTAACATGACTTGTTTCTACCGTGGGAGAAACAGTCCCAGGCATCTTCAGCAAGGCCCAGAAATTTTGATTTTTATAATGGGAATTACTATAACCTACAGTGGTCCCGTAGGCTAAGTACTGTTTATTGAAAGCTTTTTTAACTCAGTGAATGCCATTTTGGCTAAATCACAAAGTTCTTTAGGGAGCAGATCAATTTTTTTAAAAATGTCATTTGTAAATTTAAGAAATGTTTTTACTATTACTTTAGCAATGCATTTCGAATGGTCATTTCAAACTCACTTTCTCTTTTTATTTCTGTGTAAAACCAGGATGCAATATTTCAGCTTGTCTGAAATAAAACAGTAATTTGTAACAATTTCGTGTTAACAACTTCTTTTTCCAGGAATAATTTAATCATTGGTGGGGAAAGGAGTCTGCTTTTCAAATACTAACTAAGCCCACAGTTTTCAGCGTTGGAACTTCTGTCAAAACAAAAATTCATTTTGATAGATTTGGAAAGTTATTGGGGTTGGCTTCCATGTTTAGACTGTGCTTTTTTTCCATTTGTCAACATTTCTTGAAAAAGACTGGATTTGTGGCAAAATTATGATTAAGGACATTAGTGAATTTCTCTGCAAAATTTAAGATTTCAATGTAAAAGGAATGCAATAACTGACAAGGCAGTAACTGATAAGGCAGTAACTGTTTAGGGGGTGTGTGTTGTAAGTGCATAAACTAAGAGCAGATCCCAGGCAAGCTGCATTTAAAGACCTGTGATGTTTGCTGGAGGATGAAAATGTAGAGTTAAAACCAGTTATAGTCTGTCAAAACTAGAAGGAAAAAACCAAAAAAGAAAAAAAACCCCACACATAAAACAACAACAACAAAACACAAAACAAACAAACAAAAATATAAACCAAAGAGCACTTGCTGATTAAATTTAATCCTGTCTGGCCATAACTTGTTAGTGTTTCTCCTGTTGAGTAATATTTGATTGATTTTACTGAGACACTTTAAAATTACAGTTCAGTTCACTGATACTGCTGGTAGAATTTCCTCAAACAACACACTCTTATTTTAGTCTCATTTTACTGATGGTTCCTCTATCTCACACCAGCACTAAAGAAGGAGCTGTGTGTAATCTTAAGTGTTTGCACATTACTGGACCTAAAGACAAAACTTCCTGCCTGCCTGGACCCTACAGAATGGCAAACCTGAGCAGTTTAGACAAAATCCATGAAAAAGAAAGAATAGATCAGAGAAATCACAACAGGGGCTGAAGGGAAAAGGGGACAGAAAAATCCATTACAAATGAAAATAATAAAGTCTCTTAAACTTTGAGGAAAAAATAGAGGCTCATTTTGTACAAAGATAGTGAGATGTGTTCATTGATCTTTTTAAGAGTCAAGGAGAAATTGGCCAGCAGCTGAATAATAGAAAATGAAGTTCCCTTAATACAATCCATGGAAAGACAACTTGGGTAAATTGATCAGTGCAGTGCAGATAATTTCTAACCTTTCCCTTCTTTGGAGGAGATGTTTGGGGTTTTGTTCTGATTTTTTTTCTTCCCTCCCAAAGAGTATAAAAGCACACAGCACCAATTTCAAGTGGTTTTTTGGATGGGTTTTCTAGCAATAACTGGAGAATTTCTGGAACTAAGCATGGCTTTTCTTCCATCTCCCTCCTTCATCACCTTTGTTGCCCTGAAAAATATCGATACATTGAGAAAGTTTGAGGCCTTTTTTATTTTTTCCTCTTTTTCTTTTTAAACTCTCAATTACTTCCTTCTCTACCTCCTCCTTCAAAGAGTTTTTGGAACACTTGGCAATTAAAAAACTGAGTAATTACTCTGATATCTCTGTATGCCAGGGAAACCTCATATTAACTGAAGTGCAGGAAGAGCCCAGAAGATGTTTGGTCCTTGGCAGCCCCTGCTACAAGCCTGGCCCTTTACCTTGAGCAGTAAAGCTCCTGCCTGTAGTAGTGCAGAGCTTTCATTTGCATTCTTTGTTTTAGCTAAATGTCAGATGTCATTGCAGGAGGGTGTTTGAGGCCTGAAACTGCTGCTACACAGCTGCAGCATCCTTTATCCAGAGGAATTATGCTGGAAATAGGCTGAAGGCCCCAACTTCCCTCCTTTTTAAAAATAAATATCCCTAGCTCCCAGAAATGTGAGTAAGAAACAAACTTGTTTATGGTAAAATAAACCTACAAACTCCAGCTATTTGGAGATATTTCTTTTCCCAACTCTGAAAAGATCTCTGAAAATCAAATGCATGGAAACCAAACTCGGCACTTGGGATTTGGGAACTTCCCTCAGCATCAAGTGCAGACCTAAAGCTATTCTAATTTTGCTTACTGGGGTGAAATGCTGTTATTTGCATGTTAGCCACAGATTAACAATTAGAGTGTGGCAGTTAATGAAAGGAAAGAAGCAATGCAGCACCTTTGTGAGTAGGCTGTAACCCATGTTTATAGAAAGCTTTGTAGAGTACCCCTGGGTTCTGGGAATGAAAAGAGCCTTTGCATATGCTGCATGATTGTCAAAACACGAGGCTTTGTAGTCACATACCCAAAATGCAATCCATCTCACAAAGCTGCATCACACAACCAGCAGCACAATCATTTTCTTCTCCATGAGCAAGTTGTTCCTCCCCCTTGAGGCAGCTCTTCACTCAGGTCAGGTGTGGAGTTGTGTGAAGGTCAGTGTGGGAAAGATCAAACTACACCTGTCTAGATCACACCAGCTCTGCTAATAAAAAGGTATATTCCCTGCCTGGCTTGCACACAGAAATACTTACAAAGATCTTACAGAATGGGAAAATGTTCCACAGAATGATTGGGTACTAAACTCTGCGGAAAAGTCCTCGAAATAAATCATTATCACAAATATTTTAATACAGACATCTCTCTGACACAGCTTTCACTGCGTGCAAATATTTAAGCTCATGCTTAAGCTTGTTCTGATATCCCATGGCTGGACCTGCAGAGGCCATTAGTGATTCAGAACAGGATATTATCCACTGACAGATAATCACTGTCTGTTCAGAAACTTCTCGTTTGACGGTACAGCTGGAGTCTGTCAGCTGGGCTGGAGTGGTGCAGGGAGATTTCTGCAGTTCTGAGGGGTTTTTAAGAGGAAGTGTTGAGTAAATATCAGCAATCACCATTTGAGTAAAATCTGCAACAAGCCAAGACTTCCCTTGCTCCTGCATAGGAAAGGATGAATCAATTTCCCTACCCTTTATTAATTAAATTATCCCTGCACAGAATTGTTCATTATTCTTTTTTAAATCCTTTAACACGTTCTAAAAGCTTACCTAGATAGTTATTTTCATTTTTCATATCACTAAACATAAATACGTATATTCTAGAAACGCAAATGGATTAATTAAAGGAAGTGTTAAATGAGATATTTACAATTTTCATTCAGATGAAAATCAGCCTGACTTATACCATGAGGATGTCACATCACACAGACTTCTTGATGTAAGGGACACACAAATAAAGAGATTCATTTCTTCACAAACCCAGTGAACTTCAAATTTTGCAAGGTTGTGTGAAGTCAGAGTCACGAGGGATTTTGGGAGCTAAGATCACACGGAAGATGTTTTATTACATGATGGGAAAACTGGGAAAAACTGAACTTTCAACCTTTTTTGTGAAAGCATATGAATACAAAAATCAAGCTGATATACAATAGCAACTAATCATCAAGAAAGACAATTGTTAGTGACTTGTGAAAGAAATCACCAACAGATAAGAAACAATTGGAAATATTACTGATTTTCTGCATCTACTGCATTTAAGTCTGGACAGCAATTTTACTCAGCGAGCTTTATGAGACAATCAGGGATGTTAAACAAGAAGGAAATCAGGTCTTCCCCTCTCTTGGTTTTTAGGAAGAAAGGAAAGGATATGTTGGTTAACATTGGCAACCTTTTCTGCATAGCACAAGAAATAAAGGTTTGAGTAATGGTGCCATCAGTGACAGGCACCAGCAGAAGCCAGAACCAGGGGATAAAAATGAATTTGCGGCCTCTTGGAACTTTTTTCCCTCCAAGGGGCCTCTGCCAAAATCGTTCCATTTACATCTGAGTACCTTGCCAAAGCCAAGAAATTATTGAGGCCTTTCTGAAGGTGAATTTTGTGCATACTGTGGGTGAATCCACAGCTGAAGATAATGCTGAGGGATGGGCACTAGTGATGGAAAAGGTCTCCTGAGCCCTGCAAAAGTGGAAGATTTTTCTTTCCTCATCACTTGCTTTGAGCCACGCCATCAGACACATCTCCAGCCAGACAATAACTGGTTTTTTCTCCTGATTTTGACCTGAGTGTAAAATATCCTGCACCAGTCTACATTCAAATACTGCAGCAGATTGTTTTTTACTTCCCCTGTTTCCCCACAATGCCTTTCCCTGCCTTTCCCCTTCCCTAGTTAAGGAGATGGGGGTTCTGGACTGCTTATCAGATAAATTGCTGTAGATCCATCATCCTCCATCTCTGTCCTGATGAAGCAGTCTCGCATCTGATGATAATCTTAAAACCATATTCTGTATAATAAAATTCCTGTGAAAGCTCTCCCTACATCATTATATGTTAGAATGACAGTATTAATCATCCAATGGCATTTGCACACCTACAGCGTCGTTCCCAAAATCCTCCAAAGTTTTTTTTGATGTGAAATCTGCAAGGTTTAATGAAGCTTTTAATGGACTGCATCAAACACCATCCCCAGCCCTCTCCCAATTCATAAAATGAATATATAGTGTTGGAACAAATACACTTTTCTTTGGCAACAGGTGGATTTCCTTCAAGGGGTTTCCAACTATCTCTGATTTCTGTCACTTTGAAATAGAAGTACTGCATACAGAAATGTCCATTTTTTTTTCTAATAAGCATAAAATAAGCCAAAATTCAAAAATCTTAATTTATTTTGGTAGCCAGGCAGAGTTACTACAGAGCCTAGCACTCTGGCAGGCATTTAAAGGTAGAGAAGTGTAGGTAGACCTGTGTTAGTCATGTAGAATGAGGAGTCAAATTACAGTCAGAAGACTATAAACCAAGTTTATTTTCATTATTTTTTCTTTTCTCAGAATATATTGTACAACTGTACTACTTTTGACAGAATGTTGGTTATTATTTTGCCATTTTTTCCCCTTGTCTGTTAAATTTAATAGAAAAATCCAATTATTATGTAAAGAGAGCCTTGCTGTAATTGTCACAAACAAGTTAGCATAACAATGAAGAGCAACAACTTTCTGAAGTCAAAGAAAGCACTGATTTATGACTGTCTGTGAGGTGTGATTGATATAGAATGTTTGGAAGGAATATTTTCAACATTTCTCCTTCATTTTACAGCTTTTCCCTCAGATCATCCCACTGAAGCATGTTTGCAAAGGAAAGTTGCTCTGGAAGAGGGAACTTATCCACAAATTCTTTTTTTTTTCTTTAAAGAAGGAAAAAAACTCCTCCCAACTGAGCCTACAAAAGCCATTATTTAAACAGGCTCCTTTTTAAAATGTTTCTGGCAGATGTTTATGTAGTGAATGTGCTGGAGCTCCTTCAGTGAGACACAGAAGTGACATTTCTTGAGGGTTTTAGCTGGAGAATTTGTCTTTCACATCATGTCTTTAAACATCTGCAAAAGGCAACAGAATCTTTATTATCCTGCTAACTTGAAGCAAGGCGCAGTGCACAGTCCTGAGTCCTTAAAAGATGGTATTTAATGGGACTGACAGATGAGAAATATCCAGCTCTAATGTTTTCCTTCAGTAGAAATTCACCTCTTGACCTTCTGACTCCAGAGTATGGCTGCTGCCTTCTGAAAAAGAACATTTCCCTCCATTCAGATGTGCTTTCCATGGTTTTGTTGTTTTGTTTTTCCATATTGCTCAGTTATCTGCTTTAGGGGAAGGTATCAACATCAGGATTCAAGCAAAAATAAGAATATAAATATTGCAAGACCACTTGTGCTAGGTCTGCTTTATGGCACTTGTGCTTCCAACCCTCTTTTAATTTCCTCAGCTGGATATTGTTCTTCTTCCTCACAAAAATCAAAGCTGTCTTTTCTTTTAAATGGATTTTGAAGGAGTGGTATAATTCAGCTTTCCTATCCTTTGGCTTGAGTTTTGTTTATTTGCTGCTGTGCAGAAAATTCAGGCCAGGGCCATTGCTCAGGGCTGCCCAGGTTGGCCCTTCCACCTTACAGAATAACCTTGTTAAGAAGAATCCAATCTATCTTTTGGTTTCCTGGTTTGTTTCAGATTCAGGTTGGAGGGAGGCAAGGTTTGGTTGTGGGATTTTTTATTTGACTTCTATTGTATTTCAGTTGTCTAAGCTTTTTTCCCTCCTCCTTCTTTTTCTCTCTCTTTCATTTTTTTTTCCTTTTTTTTTCCTCCTCCCTGAAGGGTCTTCTCTGGGAAAACTTTTCTGGGCTTGCATCCAGGCAGTGTCACAATTCACAGCTGTACTGTTTGATTCAAGTGCTTCAAGCTGCCAGTGAGGTGGAGCCAAGTGAGGTTGAGGAGTTTTTTATTAACGCGAGCACCCGCGTGCGCTGCCACGGCCGCAGCTGCGCCAGGCGTCCCGGTACCAACCCCGGCTCCTGCACACCTTTACTTCTCAAGCATAAAACATTTATGCCAGGCTGAAACCTGACCTTGATGTACTCATCCGGGAGGATCTTTGGAAAGGAATGGTTTGGCATTCATGAAATTGCATCTTCGAGAAAGGAGGTTGTACTGGTTTCTGGATGAGCGGCTAAAAAGTAAATAAAATAGAGATTTAGCTGTGTATGTTAAAATAGCAACAGGCATAAACTAAACAGAGCTTTTAAATGGTGGATTTTCTGGGCAGGCAGCAAGAGATGTATCTGTTAGCTCCCTTCTCTGGCACATGATGGGTTTGAACCCTCCCTGCTGGTCAAACTCTGACACTTCCAGCACTGCCCATCCTGTTCTGCCCACTCCACCCCAAATGTCACCTCTGGGGCACAGCCATAGTGCCCAGACATTTATTTTACTTTTTCTGTTGGGATAAACCATGCTGAATTAGGGATGAGAAACTAAATAATACTGTTACTTTTGTTTTGGGTGTGAGCCAAAATTTGAACCCACATCTGCAGAGGGAAATGCATTTTTAAGCTCCCTTTCCTTTTGAAAAGCACCAAAATTAAAACAGTTCTTTTTATACTGATTCTTATCTTTTGTGTCAACATTTCTGAAGATAAATGAATTGATATTTTAAACATAGGCATACATATGTCAATGGAAAACATGATGTGCTGTAGTAGAGCTGATCAAAAATGTTTAAAAATAAAATAAGGAAGAAAATTAGAAGCTTTACAGGAAAAAAAGAAACAACACCACTCTAATCTTTTTTTCCCATAAGTTTGAGCCAGCTATAAAGTGGATCAGAAGGTTTTGAAGGTTATTGACATAGCAAACTTTGGAATTCTCAGACAGAAGTGGCTTTTTGCAGTATTAGATCACCTTTTTTTTCTGTCCATTTTGCCCCACTGGGTCTCTGAGCATCTTGCAGAATCATAGAATAATATGAAGCCATTCCCCCTTGTCCTGTCCCTCCATCCCTTGTCCCAAGTCCCTCTCCAGCTCTCCTGGAGCCCCTTTAGGCACTGGGAGGGGCTCTAAGGTGTCTCTGGAGCCTTCTCCTCTCCCAGCCTGGCTCCAGCCCTGGAGCAGCTCTGTGCTCTCTGGGCTCACTCCAGGAGATCCAACTTCTTTTCCTCAGAGCTGCTCCCCATCCCTCCTCTTTCCAGCCCGTGTTTGTGCTTGGGATTATCCTGCCCCACGTGCAGGGATATCCACATCCCCATCTCTGCTGCTCACAAAACCTCAGCCGTGTTAGGACTGAGATGCTGAGAGACTGCTGAAGTCTACAAGACTCTGAAATCAAAGGCAGCAACATTAATATTCTGTGCAAATGTGAAGAAGCCATGAAAGCTTTGTTTGTTGCTAAAGAAACCAAGTAAATCAAACAAGTTGAAGAAAACAAAGACTTGTATAATTGTTTTAATTAAAACTGCCACTTATTCCAGAAAAAAAAATGCAGCACAGTCGTGCTCTCCAAACATTTCTTGCTTAGACTTGCATGCTCAAAATCTGTGTATAATAAGTGAAATAAAACATTGCCAGCCATTTTCCAGTCCTGTTTGACACAAAAGCTCCAAAACAAATTGCAAGAAACCCATGCAAAACTTTGTGATGTTTACTTCAGAT
This sequence comes from Irena cyanogastra, assembly GCA_013397155.1. Classification (NCBI taxonomy): domain Eukaryota; kingdom Metazoa; phylum Chordata; class Aves; order Passeriformes; family Irenidae; genus Irena; species Irena cyanogastra. Next base: position 313,945 of record VWZV01009807.1, on the reverse strand, counting down.
TTTATCCCAGAGGAATTTGTGGAACTTGCCATTCAACTGCGAAGGCATGTTATCTCAACGCTCCTTAAAGCTTCAAAGAGCATCATGGCATTTAGCCATAAAACTCACTGTGACTTCAGACATCCAAAACCAGCATTAATGCCAGGATCTGGCTGCCCTGTGTGGTTATTTTAAGTCTCCATGGGCACAATACTTCCTTGGGTCTGGGCCCTCCATACGTTCAGCCTCTGCTGAAGGCTGTGAGTCTGCTTTGCCTTCCACAAGCTGCTTCTCCCCTTCACCTTCCCACTCCAAAGGTTATTTTGGCATCTCAAAGTCAGTCAGATACAGAAGGAATCCTGGTAGTTTCTCAGCTTCTGGAGCCAAGCCCCTGTTTTTTCATGCTAAGTATGAGAGATATAAATACACCTTAATTTTAATTGAAGGAGAATGTCTGACCTTTCACTTGAGGTTCCTGTACTTCTTGTGACCTTTGCAATCTTCATTAGGCTTTTAAGCATGCAAGTTCAGCTTGAATTTGAGATATTTTGCCTTCCTCAAGTACAGACTTGCTTCCAGTGCAGAGTTTGGTCCCACATTTCACTGTGAGTGTGTGAGTGCAGCTTGTTGTCACTGTGTGGTAAAGAGGCAGCTACAAAATCTGAACCACACTTGCCTTCCCCTCTCAAATAATCTGTTCAGATGCTGCAGTTTGGCTTGAGCCTGTCTTTTATCTCCTTTTCTCAGCACTCTGGGAGCTCTTTATCTTCACCAATACTTGCATTTGCGTACAGGAATGTTGGGAACCTTTTTTTGTATATATCAATTTGTTATGTCACTTCAAAGATCTTATTTTCTTCCATGCTTTCTAAGCATTAGCATTTTTAAACTTGAGAGAAGAGGGGGTGACTATTAGAAACATCCTACAGGAAGCCATAAGTTATCATCTAAATACTTGCAAATTTCTTCAAACGTTACGTTGAACTTTTTGAGACTGCAAAGACGATTACAGTAACAGCTTTTTTTTGTTTTTTTTCTGGTGGCTGGATGACTGAAATAATTTCAAGTCTGTTTTTTTTTTACTAGAACCTGATCACCACCTGTTTGAGAGAAGAAACTGAGGACTGTTTGAAAGTAATGCCTTTGGCAACACATACACCTTGCTCAGTCTCTCTCACATCTTCATTTTATCATATAAAAGGCTTTTCCAAGTGCTGCCTGAGAACAGCAAAGACCTCATTAGAAGCTGAAAACTGTTGGGGATTTCAATGTTGATAATGAAAATCTTATTTATGGAATTGCTGAACATGAAGTCTAAAAAGCAACAGCCTACTAGGTGAAATAACAGTCCAAGGGAAAAGGAGCAAGGTAATCACATAGTTCCTATTTTCTAATGGCCATTTCCTTGCATAGTTGTATTGAAACAGAGTCAGAGAACTCTAAGGTGCAGTTGTTTCTGGCATCTTCCAGGCTGGTTTCAGGACTCACCTGAGTTTCCTGTCCAGTTAATATTTTGGTGTGATCTATCAGAGATTGCTAAAGATCTGGAGGCATTCTTCTGCCTTTAGGGTCAGGTAAGAAAAGGTGTGAAACCCCACGAGAGAAGGAAGAAAAAAATAAATATGGATCAGGAAACTCCCGTCATTTTCTCAAACTGGTCTACAGCCTCTCATGGTTTGTGCTGTAAATACATGATAATGAAGTACATGGTAAATACAGCTTTCCTGTGACTAAACCCATCAGATGCATGGAAAACCAGGACAAGTTTACCAGGGAAATGTGTGTTGTACGGAAATAATGGCTATACAGTTTCCTAGCTCTCCTCATTGCATGCATTTATTCCACTGAAATCACTAATCATGTCAGAATAGAGCTAGTAAAATATGATGGGAAGTAAGGGCCTTTAATACAAGCCTCTCTGCCTGTCTGTCCTTTTATATGGCACCTCCTAACACAGTGTCTGAGTGCAGAGTTCTTCACCCTCATCTGATTTAAAACTCAAAATGGATGTGGTGGAGACCTCTCGTCCAGGGTAAACTGCCCGAGATGAATCAGCTGCTCGGAGTGGCCTCACAGAAATGATAATGGGGTCCTGTGTTCACAGCTGACTTATTTAAACTGTCTGATTTGGTCCACGGCTTCCTTGGGCATTAATGGCTCAGCTGCTCTGTCGCTGAACCTGGTGCAGGAGGGGTCAGCCTTTGAAAAGCTGAATCAGGGAGTGCAAAGCGCGCTCCCCGCGCCCGGAGCCGCCACGGCTCCCGGGAGCCTTCCCAGGCCTGATTTCAAAGTGTGGATCCTGGGATCGATGCTTTGGGTTTGATCTCCCCTCCTCCAGGAGTTTGGGGAGTTGCTCACATGCTACGAACACATGCTGCTGCTGGTGCATCTTGAGGGAGGAGGATTGGAAACTTCTCAGGAGGCAGCTTTTCATCAGCGAGCGCAGGCTCGGATGAATTGGGAAGGTTTCTCTGCACTACAGCAATTCTGCTGAAATTGCTGAGAAGCAGCATTATCAGGCAAGGACACTTTTCTTCAATAAAGATGGAATGCTTCAGCTGACTTTTGTTTGATTATATTGTGAATTCTAACGTACTATTGTACACACCTTGAAGCCATTAAGGCAAAATGAAGAATTCAAAGAGGATCAAGATTAAATGTTTTCTACTGTCCCGAACAAAGCATAATTCAATTAAAGTACCTTTGATGATCTCTACACTGCAGCAATTTCATTTTTGAGATATATTTCATCATTTAGATTAATACTCCTGCTTGAAAGAAAAGCAAATTTTGGCATGCTGATGTTTCCTGCAGACCCAGCAGCCCATGAGAGGGATTGGAAAATTCAGACTGAGAGCATCTCTCTTTCCTTTTCTCAAGCCCTCCCTTTGATGAAGGACCATGGCAGGAGGGAGAGGAGGGAGGAAGATAAGAATTGGGTTTATCTTCTATAAATAGAGACAGCCCTTCACACTCACTTTCTTGAGAAGTCCTAGAGCACCAGGGGAACGAAGAACAAAATAAATCTGAGAGATGCTGGGAAAGTTCAGGAACATTTCAGGAATGTTCAGAAGCAAAGTTAACACTGGCAGTCCAAGTTCAGAGGCTTGTTCTTTAAAAAGACACCATCAATTAGTTTCTCAAATTTAATTCTGTCCTGTATCTACCAGCTGGAAAGTTTGTTGAGCAATAAGCATAAATGGGCTGTAGAATATAAATCATTAGCCCTGACATCCAGGGAAAGCATCACTTGTTTTATACTGATGTGGTTGTGGTTACTGCAGATTGCTTGTGCAGAATCTTGGGCAGAATCAGAAGCTTGGTTCAGGCCTGGATTTTTAGATTATGGGAGTTAGAAGCTGAAAGGAATTGTTAGGAAGTTCAGCAAAGGAAGGTTGTCATCACACTTTGACCTAAAATGGAATAAACCTGTCCACTGCTAAGGGACCTAGAAGCAAACCTGTCAACATTACTCAAAAATATTTTTTAAAGAGTTGTTCAATATGGACTTTGCTATGTTGGATTCCTTCCTGTTGTTTTTTGTTTGCTTTTTCCTTTTTCCCCCATAGGTGAAGAGGATGTGGAAAATAGACCATACATGGAAATCTGTGAATCCTATGCTGGCATCTTTATAAAGGATCATTTTGTGGGAGGTAGGCAAATAGGCCATTGCTGGTGTTGATTAAAAAGTCTTATGGTTAAAAAAAAAAGATAACAAAAAGCCTGTCCTCTAAACCAACAAGCAAGTGACACCCAAGCCAGGAAGCTCAAAATCAACAAAACAAACCTTATTCCAAAAGCTGGATTCAGTTATTAATTGACTGGTTTCCTACCAATAAGAGGACACTTTCAGGCTGGTGGGCCTGATGAGAGATCCTTGAAAGCCCAAACTGAACAAGCATGTGAAATATTTAAGGCCACATTTTTATATTTATTAAAAACAGCCTAAATAATTAAACTGGTTGATTCACTAGTGGCTTTCAGGCTCATGCCCAGAGTGAAAGGTCATGACCTGACATACCAGGGCCCCACTTGGTACTGATGATTGACAGGAAAAGGAAATAAGTTGATATCTTTCACGTGGGAATCACAGCTTGTAGCAACTATGAGCAAGTGGGCTATTTGGACTTTGTGGGAAAACTTAATTGTGTTATTATTCAAAATCTTCGTTCCCAAAGTTGGTTCAATGGTGATTTATTTACTTATGTGATAAAACAGCTGTGTACTGTAATAAAATACAGGTCACTTGCTGATGTTTAATGCACAAAAGTGAAGATATGTTTGGTTTCTTTTACTTTGAACTTACAATCAAGCTAGGCAGCAGGGATGGCTTTGAATTATTAGGAATTTTCTGTTGGTGTATTGGAAATATTCAATGTTCTCATCATAGTATGTATTTTTCAGTGCTTGGTTATGGAGAAGGAGGAAGGCACCATACACTGAAATATGAGTGCCTCTCCACCATATGCTTTCATTATTTCTTTATAATGATAAAAAGGGGCTGCATTCAGTGCCAGACAATGTCATGGCCCCAGAGATTTCAGTGGCCTGCAGAAAAAAGGAGAAAAAAGCATTTATGATATGAATGAGGATTTGAAATGGCTTTTTAAAAAACGGCCTAAGATCCACTGTCACCCTAAATTCTGAAATCACTTGAAAGATGTCTAGATGCGGGTTTGAAGAATAGCAACTTTGCACCAGGCTCTGTTTTATATGCAGGATCGCTGCCATCCTCGCCAGCCTTTGTTAGGAGGTCAGAGAATTGCACCAAGCAGTAGGTCACAGCCTAACTCCACACAGTGTGTGATTTGTTCTGGCAGTGAACCCTGCCATCCTGATCCAGAGGACGTGTCCTGTGCCCCAGTCATTCACAAGGGATGCACTTTTGTTTATCACTCCGAGCTGGGAGTGGGTTCTGTGGGTTTTGTGTAAGCTGCCCTGTCCTTGTGCCTTTCTGCTCGTTCCCCAAAGTGTGGGCATGGCATGAACTGGGCCAGGCTGCAGGTCCATGCCACTCTCCAGGGATTTTGTGTCCTTTTCCAGAAATGCCACGTGCTGCCGGCTCCTGCAGCGCTGTGTCTGGACTGTTGGATGGTAACAGTCCATTAAAAGTCCCAGAAAGTCAAAAGTAGTTTTACCCCAGAGCAGGCCATGGTGGGGAAGGTTTGCACGTTTCAGCTCAGTGTGACCCCACATTTGGGGTGATAAAACTGGCATTTCCCTCAGACTATCTCCACTTCTTTTCTGAACCGTTCCTCATATCTTATTCTCGATTCAGAGCAAAGCAGCTCTGCTTGGGAAGCTGTGGAAACCCTGCCACTTGTACCACAATCACCAGGAGGATTTTAAGCCTTAAAATAATCTGATTCTGACAGCGGTAAATAAGCCCAGTTGCACAGTAAATCAAGATAGAAGTTGCTTCACAGAGTAAGAGCTGGTGGCATTTCTTTTTCATTGTTTTGATGTTATTCCTTCATATTTAACATCTGGCAATAGTGCATGATATTTTACCAACAGCACAGACATCAGATCCTGCCACAGGAGTGCAGGTCTGTGATAAGTAAATCATAGTCACTGGCTGAGAAAGGAAATCAAGAAAAACAGGTCCAGGGGCAAAAACATGCTCAAAATTAAAAACCTTTCTGCAGCAATACCAACCTACTGCCTCTGAACATTTGAGCAGAAGCTCAGCTCTCTCAGTACTTTATGTACATCCTTGTCCTGAAAAGAAAGGGCTATTATTAACCCAAATCCAGCCAATTTCTAGAATTTATTCACTTACAAGATGGAGATAGAACAAACTGGAGAGCAGCTATCACCAGAGCTGTCGATGAAGTAGCAGCTGCAGATATGTGGAAACTTGTCCCCTGTGTTGGAGGCCACAGTGTGACCTTGCATGGCCCATGAAAGTGTTTAAAAATCATGATGACACTGGGTTCTGACTGACTTTGTCTAGATTCAGCCTGAACATCAAGAGGAAAAAGGCTCTGTGTCCCGTGCCAATTCTCTGATCTTTCCATTCCTCTCCTCCTCCCCACCTCCAGGCTCTGTGTCTCAGCAGCTCCCTGAAGTGAGCACCATGACATGAATCTGGAAGTGAAGAAGCCCACAACTCTTCAGAAAAGAGCAGTTATTCTTAGCTTTGTTTTGCTGATGTTTTTCTTTCTTTCTCCCCTTCTCTTTTTTTTTTTTAAGAAAACAGAAAGCCTGCCAAAATTTGGGCTCTTTGATGTGCTTTGGAAAGAAAAACAATGCTATCTATCCAAGTCCTCTGAAAGGAACAAAAATATGTCATTTTCAGGCATGAATTACTTGAGAAGAACAATCAACACATTTCACAATTAAAGATGGTCAAAAGTTTTTCAATATTTTTCTGAAAATTGTTTATTGAGAAAATTTCTGAGATATTTGCCTGTTTCAGTTAAACTTTCTTTGGGAAGATTTCCTGAATTATAAGGTAGGTGGAAGGCAGGAGGGGGAAGAAAGAGGAAGACACTGGTATTTGCTGTAGAATATTCAATAATCTATATATTCAATAATATCCTGGGAGGAATATGATAGACCCCATCCAAGCTTTTCTTCTGTCAGTTTGGGTTGAGTATGTGAACCTGCCTATTTATTCATCCTGCTTTGGGATGAGCAGAACAGCTAGGTGATAAAAGCAGTATCTGTTCTGGACTGTTTGTTTGTTGACTCATCTCTCAGTGGACACTTTGCTTTATAAAACCCTTCAGCTGTAAATGAGACACTGACTTCATTGTCTCATACTTGGGAAATGTGCTTTAGATGGAAACGTCCCAGGCTGGAATCTTTGGCCAGTAAATGTAGGGAGGCTTTTGAAGCTGCAGCCTTGGAAGTCATAACCTAATAACTAAACTTCTGTTTGGCCTCTGTTTTTAAGTTTTCTTCTCCATCACCCCAGCAAATCTTGAAAGAGCTGATTTATGCAATGAGAATTTTTGACACTTTTATTAAGTCCAGGCACTTAATAAAGACATTCTTTCCTCGATGTGATTAAATTGAGGTAAAGAAGCACTTGTGCTATTTCTCTCTTCTTATTGAAATTTTTAACAGATTTCCTTTTTTTTCCTTCCTGTGACAGGGCCTGTTACATCATTTCCATGATCTGCTCTCACTTTCCACTGCAATGGCTGTATGGGAAATGCATCTACTTTTACAAGTCAGCTTTGAAGAGGTTTCTATCTATATCTACTATTTCTGGTCTAGTGTTTTCAAAAAAAGAAGAAAAATGAGTAGAAATTAGACATAGACTGCAAAGGACAGAGACTGTTGCTTGAGGTTGGTATGAAGGTGTTTGTTCTCTCAAATGGCTATGCTGCACTTGCTCCATGGATTGGGTTGGTTTATTTGGAAAATCAGGGAAACCTAGAGTGGTTTGGAAGTGAGCTTAAAGATCATCTCTTGTTCCAAGCTCCCTGCCATGGGAAGATCACTCCCTACCTCAAGTTCAGACTGCTTAACTCTGAGAAATATAACGAAGCCTGGGTTTCAGAGGAAACATGTTGTGCATTTCTTGAAGGTTTCTTAGTTTGGCTTTGGATATCCAAAAATCTGAGACTTCTACAATATCTGATCACCCTGTGGAAGTCCAGGCCAGGATTTCAGACTTTGAAGATAGCAAACAAATGCCTTAAATTAGAGATTTCAATTAGAGAATATTAAATTCTCTTCTGTAACAGGAGATGTTTTAGGAGAAATGGGAACAGCCAGGTGGGAGTAATTGGTTTTGGAAGAGTCAAATGTGGGAGCTCTGCCCAGCACTTTCCTTTATTACGGCTGTTTTCCTTCCACAGCTCAGGAAAACTCATATTCATGCAGAGCCTTACACTTCACTGGGATTCCCTGACTTGGAGACTGTCAGCATTGGCTTCTTACACCAGCTCTTTGTTTTATCCTGTACAATACATCTCGCCATACACAATTTGGCCTCTTAACCTGCCGTGAAATATTTCAAGGGCTTGTTGCTGGAAGGCGTCGTCCCTCCGCGCCGTGATTTGTGCATTTTCCCGACAGCGCAGAACGATTCGTGGCGGGTTGCAGCACAATGAACTCACGCTGCAGAACAGCACACTGAAAAAGATCTTTCAAATTATTGTTCCGGTGCAAAAGGTGCCCAATCACCTTCCACCTGCGGATTAGGCGGTTGCTATAGGAACACGCTGTGGCTTTTCTGTAGCGCCCAGATTACTGACTCTGACAAACACAATGGGGGGAGAGAATCACGGGTTATTAGTGCTGCTGATGATGTGGTGTTATAAACCCGGGGTGGCACGGAGAGGATGAATAGAGCAGGAGCCTTGAAACGCCAAGGACGGGAGGAGGAGAGGGAGCAGGGTGAAGTGGAGCTGAAGTCATCGCTACGGAAATGTTCTCTTTGATCTCATTTTCCCCTCTGAATAGATATTTTCATAATATAATGCCAAATGCAAGCAATGCTGTAACTGATGGCAGAGCCGCTGGTCATGTCTTTATCTTAGTAGGGGGCTGCTCCTCCTCTCTTCCCTTTTCTTCCTGTGAGTGCTGAAATCTGAACCTTTTCATTCCTGCAGGATTAACTCTGACCAAGGTCGGAGCAACTAGTCACCGATACACTGCATGGGTGAGTCAGGCTTCCTGCATCCCTGGGAAACATCACCTGAAACATCTACCTACACACAGCACTTCAAGGGGGCATTTTGCAGCGTCAGAAACACGGAGTGAACAGCTGAGATCAGGCCTCTGCCTACTTTGGTGGCCATAACTGAGACTCAGGAGTTTGTGCTGCTGAGCACCCTCCTGCAGAGCGAGCTGCCCGTGTGTTTCATAGGGGAGAAATAACTGCTTGCAGCTCTGATTTGTAGATGGTCTGGAATTCCCAGAAATAGTTTTGCTACCACTTGTGCTCGGGCAGGGTGAAGCGAGGGAGTAAAATATATACTTGTCCACTGCTTGTGTGCCTTGAGCAAAACAAGCTGTGTTTAGTCACAAGTTCACCAGATGGTACTCTGGGGGTTATTGCTGTTATATTACATTACTGCAATATATTAGACAAGGCACAGTGATTCATTCCCTCTGCTCAGTGCTTTTGGAGGCTGTTTCCCTCCCAATGGAAGCACAGCTGACCCTGCTGCTCGTGACCCTTGGGACCCTGTGGGCTCCTGTTGGTGCATGGGCAGGAAGCACCAAACATCCCAGCACCATGGCAGCACCAAACCTTGCAAAAGGCCTGCCTTGCACTCTGAGAAGTGGCTCCACTTCCTGATTTGGGCCAGCTGATTTGGGACATCATTTTTTTTCAGCCCTGGCTGCCTCTTCCCTCCTTCCCTGCTCCAACTCTGCTTGTTTTGCCTTCTCACTGGGGCCTCCCCGACCTTGCAACTGGACCCATGTGACCCTCTAAGCAGGGAAATGGCCCTGCTCAACCCCTTGTTTGCAAAATGGACTGAAATACAGAGTTTGCACTGTACTCATTGAGCCCAAGGACTATCAAAACACCACAGAGAGGTATTGTTTTCCTCCACTTCTGTTACTCTGTAGGCTGAAACCCTCAGTCCAGTGAATTATGTGCTGGCTGACACCTAAGAACCCATCCTGGACTGGTGCCACATGTGCACGCAGGGCATAGGTGCTGCTGCTGGTCAGCTGGATGGCCCCTGGGACCATCTGCCACCCCTCTTTGGCCTCCCTGGCTCCACCATTATGTTCACTGACCAGCTGCTTTTCCTTGTTGCCCTTGACAAAGCTCCCAAGCCCACAGCCACCCCTTGCCATGAGAGGAGACAAAGAAATGCCACAGCTGCTTGCTCTCCCAGTGGCCTTGAGCTGCTGGTGCTCCACGTGATCCCAGGTTTCCTTCTGCTCCCCAGCACTGTCCTCGTGCTGCCAGGACACTCACTTGAGCATCCCCCAGTGCTCTCCCCTAGCCACAAGCTCAGGATCAAAGTTTACTTCAGTTTTGCCTGAGGCAAAGATGGAAGAGGTTGGTCAGAGCGAGCTTGGATCAGAATTTCACCGCAGGTGTTACTGTAATTTCAGGCAACTTGAAAACTGCAAATTGGGCCCTCTGTCCCTTAGATTATGCTTTTCATTTTATGATCCTCTGGAGGAAAATGAATTTCCTAGGCTGAGCTCCTGTCTGCAAATTTAGAGGGACAGAACACACGCAGCCTCTTCAGTTTTAAGTGGCTTTAAATGGGGACATAGCATGGAAATTGAGAGAGACAACCAGGGAAGTATGGGAACCTAGCTCCAATAAAATGGTGGGAAAATCTTCCATCACCATCCTCATAGGCGTGCATGACCCCAGCAGAGCTCAGGAGTGCTATGGGAACAGCAGTGCCACACTCCTGTTATGCCTTATTTTTTTATCAACAATGTTCTCCTCCACTTTGACGTCAGCCTCAAGATTGCTGGCTGTGATGTGCTGCACCTTTCATATTTTCTTTCCAGTCATAATATTGCTTCAGTCGTAACCTCAGCACTTTGAGGAATAATTGTCCCTGACAAGGGGGTGAATCACTGGCAGAGAGTTGATAAGCATTACATACAGATGACAGAAGTCAGGACATATCGGATTACTGCTGTGAATATAATAAAAGAGAGCCTAAACACTTTGGCAGCTCAAAGACAAGCCATTTCATAACTCTCTAGTGGGGCTATTATCTTCCATTTACTGCCACTGATAACCAGGTTGCAACTGTCTCCCTAGGATCTAGTTACAATTCACTTAACACTTAGAGGACCAGACATATTGGAGGACACTCAGATGAGGATAATTTTTTAAAGATCATTTATTTTTAAATTTTTATCTTCCTTGCTTCCCCTCTTTATAGTGTGATAAGAACCTAAATCAGGAAGCTTTGAACTTCTTTGGGGAAAGGAGAGTTCATGGTCATCTTCCCTTTAATCTTTCACTCCTGAGTTTCTTTTGAAGCCAGTTGTTCCTATCCAGCTGAATAAGTGGCAAGCAGGTTTCCACCTCTGGTACTCTTGTCACACATGCACACAGACCTAAAAGCTTGTTCTGATACTGACTCCATTAGGTTTACACGTGGGTGTCATGTTTTTATTTCTGCAGCCAGGAAGGGGCACCTGAGCTCACAAATCAGGGGGTGTTGGTGTGTATCAGTAACAGATAATTCACAGCAGTGCCAGCGACAATCCACACTGCTGGAGTCTGGATACAGATGATATTTATATGCACTGTGTGAGATTTTGTTTCTAAACCTCACTGCCTAAGAGGAGTTTAACACTTCATGCTCCTGGATATCAGAGTTCTCCCTTTTAGGCTAAAGAGAAATAGAATTAGTGTGGCTGTGGCAGAAATCTGGTAAATCAGCAGTGACTCTCCTTACTAGCCAGCACAGCACTGAGAAATATTTATTGATCTTAGGGATTAAACCCTTCTGTGTGAAGGGAACCTCTGTATTCTGCAAAACTTTCCTCTTATATCCATACTATGATCAGCAAAGGTGAGCTCTGCTCAGCTTCCAGCATCTGAAGTGTTTTCAGGTGCAGGACAGAAGTTGGTTCAACCTTTTTCAGGCTGAAAACTGGAGCCTTTTTTTGTAAGTTTGGCCACATAAATCCATTCCAGTCTACCAGAGGCCCCTTCCCAGCCACTAGGGGAGAGGAGTATCTTTGCCAAAGGTGGGTCAGGATGGTGGGAGGACAAAAGCTCAGTGCTGTTGGCAATTCAGAGTTTGTGCATTCATGAATCTACCCCTTACCCCATGCAAAAGTGTTCTCCTTACATTCCCATCCTGGAAGCTCTGCAAAGAAGCCTCTCCATGTGTCTGAAGGGCCAGATTTGATGATCCAGAAATGAAAAAATTCATTCTGTTACTATTTTAACCCACAGTGCGAACTTTACATCTTAGCTGGCCAAAAATAGATCTTTACTGCTTTATATAAACCACCACAAATCTGTTTGGGAGAGAAATTGTACCAGGCTTTCTTAAATTACAAACAATAAGCAATGCTTAATTGCCTTTTCCCTTACAATTTGCATCCCTGCTTGATTTTTCACAGCACAAGTCCTCTTCTGCTACAAGGAACCTGTAAAGAGCAGCAGCAATTAAGGAGGGAGGAAAGAAGTTGAAACAGTAATTCCAAGTGGTTTTCTCCCCAGGACTTCTGGATCTCACCACCGACTTTGCAGCAGCCAGGGAAAGCCAGGTGAATCCCTGTCTGCCCTGATTTATCCATCTGTAAATAAGCATGGTCATTCTTACCTGCTCCACCACTTTGTCACGAGGTGCACCCAAGTGATATCTGTGAATTGCTGCAAGATTTTGAGACCAAGGGAAGGCTGGAAGTGCCAAGTGTTGTTGTTGTTATTGTATTAACAATGTTGGCTGTTTTCACTGTTCATATGGTAGCCTGGCTGGAATTGGGCAGGAAGCCCAATAATACCAACAACCAACAAGAAACTAAAATAAAATGTTTTACTTAATGAGGGCCTCTGTTTAATCAGAAGCCTGTGTAATTATGTCACAGAGGGCTAAGGATCTAATGTTTTCCTAATACATTTGCTTTTAAAGGGACGATTAACCCGGCATATTTCAAGATGATAAGCTGCTTCTTTGTTCAGTTCCAGGTTTGTTTTTTTTTTTCTGCATTCCCTGGTGAGTCCAGAGAGAGCCTGAGAGTCAGAGGATTTTTCTTAATTGCACCATAACTATCTTGTGTGTCTGATGCTGGAGTGTTTTCTAAAGACACAGGTTATTAGTCCTGGGTTGGATGGGTTTGCAAGAGAATTCAGATGCTGAATTTATTCTGGTTTGGCTCCTTTGAGGCATGGCATACATTACAGAAAGCCCTCAGTATTCCTGCCTAAAACAGTCAATATTCCTAGCAAGCAATTTGATCAGGAAGAAGGAAAAAAACTAGACCTTACCTTGAAACAAATAAATCTTGGTTTAAGAGTTAAAGATTGTTTTTGGCTTACTTCTAAACGTTATGTTTCTGCAGACATTTTGCTAGATCTGTGCACAAGTCTGTCCAGTCAGTTCTAGTCATACATTTTGAAGAGAATAATAAGCACAAAAAGCTCTTTATCTCCTGAAGACCACTGTCTTAGGAGATATTAAACACCAGTCCATATTGGGATTCCAGGAAACACATTTATGCTGCCTGAGATGGAGGAAAGGTCTCTGTCATGCACATGAGGTTCTCTGATTTTCCTCTCTGTTAACAGGTTGGATAAAACACATTGTGTCACACCTTGGAAATGTTTGATCAGTTCTGTTCTTGAAGATCTGACTGTAAAAGATCTCTGGGGATTTTACCCCAGCATTTTGCCAGGAAGGACATTTGCTAATATCCAAGCAGGCTCTTCCAGGGCAAGTTCTGGTTTGCCACAGTGAGGATGGAAGACACCCCATTGGCTTCCCCTTTCTTCTGCAAGTAGCCACAAACATCAACCTTCTGTTTATGGTGTGGTGACATTTACTGGGTCTTTGTTCAAACTCTTTTTCATGTGGCTTGGGTTTGTGTTTAGATGTGAAAATGGTGAGGATGGGATACCTTTTTCATGTAGTATGGTAGTCCTGCCTATTCCTTGATTGCTGCAAATTGCTTTTAAAAAGGAAAAAAATAAATGGAAGCAAAATAAATGTTCCTCCTTTTTATATCAGCTGTTGGCCACACGGGAATTTGATAGGAAGGAAAGAGTTAATAATATTATTATCAGGTCAGCAACTTTGAAAGGCTCTTCCACTTTGAAAACCATTTTCTTAATTATTTTAAGTTAACACTTAAATGCATAGAAAAAAAAAATCACGTGTAATCTGAAACCCCAGACTTGGGGACAGGACTGGATTGAGATAACATTAAAGATTTTATTGCTGTTACATTATAAATTATTTCTATTATGATGGCCCTATGGGTATTACATTCTGTCAGTTCGCTTTCACTGTTACATCACTTAATGTTATTAACACACTTTAGGGTATAACATTACAGTTTTATTGTGGAAATCTTAAACACTTACATCCAAAGTACTGAATCAAGTTATTATCCTAGCTGACCAGATCTGGTCTATTATCATTTTATCACTCATAAAAACCTGTGATTCAATTTGATTTAACACTTGAGGAAAAATCATGGCTCATATATGCTTAAACCTAGTTGCAATATTAATACAAAGCAACACATGGATGACTTCATTTTATTAAAGTTGAGGTAGCCCTGGGAACTGCATTTATGATTTTGTGCCACATGAGAAATTTGATCTGACCTGTTGCCATTTGTGATTCTCCAGTAAACTGATAAGGTTTTCTCACCAGTATATTAAAGAATTGTGAATGTTTTACCTTTCTTACTGCATTCATTAGACACTCAGAAACCATAAATTCACCAGAATGCCCTAACCATGGAAAAAGGTGCTCTCCTACCTTGTAGACTGGAAAAATGTTGCACTTTGGAAGGCAAACTGAGTTTAGTATTAGAACAAAATTAGCCTCTTTGGAGTGTAAACACTTCTCTGTGCAAGATGTCTCTGTTGTCCTCTGTGTAGTTCAACAAATCTCTTTAACCCTTGCACAGTGTTTGGAGGAGGAACTTGATCCACTGAAGTCACTGGTTAGCACTGTGCAGACACTTGAACACTGGTTTTGGTTTGTTGGCTGTGTTTGCTGCCACTGCCTGAAATATTTAATATCTTACTTGGGTTATCCGTTGTGTCCTTTGAGGAGAAGACCAAGAGCTGCATGTGAGATTTAAAATGTCAAACTGAAACGTTTCATATGTTCCACTTCAGGGGAAGGGAGCAGACAAGGCTGTGCCAGTGTGGAAGGGCACAGGCTGAGTGACCTCAGCCAGGAGCTCTGCTCCTGCAGCCCAGTCCCCAGCGAGGGCAGAGGAAAGGGTTTGCTCCTCCAGGAGTTCACTGGTGCAGGGACACTCCCAGGCAGGAGGGTGGAAGGGCTGAACCCACCAGCCCTGCTCTGTGCCATGTGCACAGAATCACCCTGGCAACAGAGCTGACAGCTTGGAAACAGCAGCTGCTGCTTAATGAAAAACATTAGAAAAATAACTCATTCTAGATCTCTGTCCTCTCTCTGCATTTTCCTATTTATCACCAAAAAAAGTGTGTTCTGCAGCCACCACCCAGAACTTTAAAAAGCTTCAAGGTGTGAGGGTTAGACACACAGGTGTGCAGGCAAAGAGGTGAGTTTCAAAAGCCAAAAAAAAAAGTGACTATGTAATTCTAGCACACACATTTTTCTTCTTAAGCCACAGCTAAATTGTTTGCCACTGAGCAAGTGGGCCTGTGTGCATCTTGTGGGAGATGTGCAATATTTATTCTTGCAACAAACAAATGCTGCAACAAACAAGCAGCAATGTGGCCAAATGTGTGCTAAATTCCAAGTCAGCATTTTTGGTTATTGCTGCTTGAAGTATCTCTGTTTCTGCTCAGAGCTGGGCTCACTGGAAAGAAGTAGCCCAACAAAAGCCAACAACTGTCTCTGGTAAAATCTTCCCCTTTTTATTTTTTAATAAAAACAAATACCAATTTCTTTTTTCTTTTTCTTCTGTTGCAAATGTTCTGGGAAAGCCCAATAAAGACAACTGTAAGGCAGCTTCCCTGAGTAAAAACCAAACCAAAGTAATGCTACATCACCATGTGAAATAACAAATTAGGTGGAGAGACATTAACCAGTGTCATTCATCAGTCTGAAGTGATACGATTTATTACAGGATAATAATGGCCATAGTTGCATAGGTAGTAAAGGTAAAATTGCATCATGACTTGCATTAGCAGTATGAGATTATATCCTGATTAATGCACAATTAACTTGTCGTGGGTACAACACATGTGT
Source organism: Irena cyanogastra (assembly GCA_013397155.1). Classification (NCBI taxonomy): domain Eukaryota; kingdom Metazoa; phylum Chordata; class Aves; order Passeriformes; family Irenidae; genus Irena; species Irena cyanogastra. The sequence goes on along the minus strand of VWZV01009807.1, from coordinate 298,142 downwards.
TTGTGGGTTACACCACGTCTCATGCTCACACGTGTGGCATTTATCACTTCCTCCTTATCTCCAGAAATGAGGTGGCTGCATCCACTACATCTTCAGGCACCTCACTGCCTTGGTGCAGAGCCATCTGTCAGGGTGTGAGTAAGAAACCTTGGAGGTGACCCCTGGGAGATGTCAAACAGCTGCATGGGTCCTGCTCCTGTCTGCAGGTCGAGACCCTCGCCCGTCCTTCCCAGGTGAGAGCAGCAACCTCAGCTGCTCTTCTGCTGGCAGCCACCACTCACCTGAGCTGCTCTCAGAGCTGGGGTCACAGCTCCTACTCCCAGGAGAAAGCCCCCAACACCCTAATACCACTCTGGATGAGGAATCCCTTCTCTCTTTTATTCTGATTTTGCAGGGGAAATAATTAAGCTACAGGGATGTCACTGTTGAGTCAGGAATGACAGAGACTCCAAAGACAATTTAGAAAGTAAAAGGGTCGAAGAAGCCCTCTTATTGAAATGTTTTCTTTTTGTATCTTAGTTCACTACAGGTGGACCTGATTGGTCACTTAACCAAAGCACATTACCACTGGTTAATTAAGAAACCACCCCTTAGGGTAGACATATTTCTGTGACTCATTCTGCATGTTCCACACACCAGGTGTAAAGATTAAGCTGTGGATTGTTTATAATTCTTTCCTCTGAGCTTCTCACAGCTTTTCCTAGAACAATGCTTGGGGAACAGTCTGTTTCTCTCTGTGACCAGAGAGCCACTACCACTCAGGGACAGCTGAGAAGGATTTTTACTTTTATTGCAAGTATTGGTGGAGGTGCTTCAACTTCACCTGAGCTCCCCTGTGGGTGCAGGGCTGGGGTGTTTGTCCATGTGCTGACATGCTGGTTTGCTCATTTGTACTCTTCCCTCCCTCTGTTGTGTTTTTTCTGCTGTGTGGCTGCAGATCTGGCTGGGTGCAAACGTGTATAAAGCAGTGAGTTGATGAAGGGAGACAAAGGGGCCCCAAATTTTAATCTCTGTTCCATCACAAACTCAATGTTTGTCCTTGAGAAGCTCACTGTAATTTCTCTAACCAGATTTCTCACTCTGAAGGGGGAGGGACATTACGTTGTTAGGCCAGCCTACCTCACACTGTGTGTGATATTTCAATTAGCTGTTTGGAGTTGTAAATTGCAGAGTGATGACTGAACAGAACTTCTCAAAATAAATGGCATCAGATTTTTTCACTTTTTTGCACACATTTTCAGTCGTGAAATCTACTGGAAAGGGTTGGCTCACTTTGATCCTTCCTGTGCTTTATTTTTGTGTTTGATGGTACTCCCCAGTTCCAACACCAAATGATGGTCATTTTCCAGCATTTCCAATTTAGAAGCAAAAGCTCATACAATAAGGAAAAAAAATCTAACAATTTTGTTGTCATGAAATGTCTTTTCCAGCTGACAGTATTGAGCACTTGGATATAGAGCATCCAGCAGTGGGGAACATGCAGAATCTGAGTTGAGCACATCTTTAGTGTTCAAGAGAAAAAGGGAACCATGTTATGCTTGGATTCAACTGTTAAAAAAATTCTTCTGTTCTTCAGAATTACTTCTGCTGAATAGAATTTAGCAACTCAATGCCTTGTAAACACTCTTGTACCAAACAGTTCCATGACAGACAGCCATTCATCATTTCCACCCCTGATATTTTTAATTCTGGGATGATTAGCTAAGGATCATTTTAGATCATATTTCTCCTGTCTAGAGCAGACACTTCACTCTGTAATGTACTAGGCATCTATTTTTGTTATTAGCAATTCACTTTATTATGCCCCAGTCTCAATTTCCAGTGTATCCTGGGAGATACCATTGAGAGATGATGCTACAGAAAGCCAGGCAAGGCTTCATTTACACAAGTAAAAATGAAAAGTGACATCAGCATCTATTTGAGCTGTAGGTTCTGGTACAAAAAAATTCAAATAAGTTTTTATAACAGCATTAAGTCTGTGTTTGAGTGCACCCTAGGTCTTAGACTAGCCTAGGAGAGAACAGAATCTGGTGTTCTCCCTTTGACATGTAGCTAAAAACTCATGTATTATTAAAAATAAAATCATTCTCTCTCATTCTTCAGGAGTGGTTTGTGTATCTCTTGAAGTACTTCAGGATGACAGAAGAGAGAGTTTCAATTGCACCAGCTGAAATAACTGACTTGCTCTTCAGTTGGAAAAGTGAATTTAAGATTCAATGATCACTGCTTGCAATGTCCATCGGCAAAGACAGGAGGAAAACATAATTTCCTTTGTTAGCAATCTCACTGTTAAAAGGAAATGTCAAGTCTGAAAATGTAAATAGAGTAGACTTGGGGCATGTTGAGAATTCAGGCAAAATACTTTGGGTTGAAGTAGTTGATTGGCAAGTCTGAAACATTTCAGTGTTAAACTATTAAATGTAGGGTAAAAAAAAAGAAAGTAATTACATTTGAGACAGGCGTTCACTTCAAACCCAGAAACCAAAAAAATTCCTTAAATTAAAGAGCCCAAATCAAGCCATTCTTTAGATAATGTTTTGAGGAGAAAAAAAAAAAAATCAGTGGCTTTCTCATTCCAAATGGGTATTCTTCTCAAAAAATGAAGTTTAGTGCAGAACTTTGTCCGAGCACACAATTAGTTTTTGCTGTTGCTCAGAAGACATCCTAGCTCAGGGAGAACCAGCATCATCAGTGGCTCCCACCTGTGTTCACTCCCAAATTACCTCTCAGAGGTTCCCAAAACAGACCCAGGAAAACCTTCAACCACAACACCTAGTTTGCCCTCTGAGCAGATAAATCAGGGGAAGGCTGTGCAGGTGGCTCCTGTGTGGTTTTGCTGTTTGAAATTCCCTCCCAGCCCCGTCCCTGGCTGCAGGCAGGAGGGCTGAGGCAGCTGAGGGGCTCTGACATCCATCCGTGACTCAGGCACTCCGTGCTCCTCCTGGCCAGGCTGCAGCAGAGCCAGCTCCAGCTCGCCTGGGAGCATTACAGAGCGGAATTGCAGGGGTTTGGGGTGCAGCCTTCAAGCTCCAGGAGCTGCTTTGCAATGGTTTTGAGCACAGAACGTGCGAGGCAAAGGCAGGAGATTGTCCCCCCCTCCCTCCTCCGGTCTCCATCAGTCCCCAGCCCAGCCTGTAATTTGGCAAGATGAATGAAGTGTTTTCGGAGTGTCATCACTTCTGCCTCTGGCAGATTTGCTTCCCCAGTCTGCCTTTCGCCTTTTGGACCTGTCACTCAGCCCTTTGGCAGAGGGGAGGAGGGGGAGGGAGGAGGAAATCATCTCTTTGCTAATCACCTATCACAAGCAATGAAATCCCGCAGGCTCCGTGCCAGCTAGGTACATTTCAAAGGGAAACGGAGGGGGGCAAAGTGTCACTCAAGGCAGATATTTATGAAAGATGACAGTTTGCAAATATCTCAATCTTGGACAAGGCTGCTCCAGTGACACAGAGGAGTGTTGCAAAATTGGAAGAGTCAGCAGCCAACATTTATTTCATCAGGACCTGTCCAATCTTCAGTGATCGCTTGACAGTCTGGGGATTGCTGGCACAAGCCAGCCCCTTCCCATTGGTGGCTTTCCTTTAGTTTGCATGGATCAGTCCAAAGAGTTGTAATAAATATGTAAAGAAGGATAAGAGGAGTAGTTTTGCAGAGCTGCATCCTCAATGGGAGCTCGGGCACAAAGCTGAGCTCCCCCTGTTTGGGGGCACTGAGCAGCAGCAGTGGCAATTGCAGCCCCATTGATTGCTGCTGGTGGGGACACTGAGATTTGGGGACACTGAGATTTGGGCACCTCTGGCTCCTGGGGACCCCCCCCCCCATGGCTCCCAGGCTCCCCCCAGTGCCCCAGCAGCTGCTGGGGTTTCTCTGAGGGACCTGTCCCCTGTGTCCCCAGCTGTGGGTGTAGCACAGGAGGGATGTCCCCTCCAGCCTCAGGGCTTGGGGGCTGCACTGGAAACGTGCTGCTTGTGCAGGGATGAGGTGAATGACCTAGGAACTCGTTTCCACAGCTGTGAGTGGGCTGAGGAGCTTCACCTGGCCCTGGGCTCCACCTCCACACCCTGAGATAAATGCTGAGAGCTGCTGGCCCCAGTGCTTTCACTGAGCTATTGCTGACCAGTGCAAGGGAGTTTTCTCCCCTGCTTCACTCAGCCCCTTCCTGGAGGCTGTGGGTGCTGCTTTGGGCCGTGGAGGCTGACTTGGACCAAGAATTTGGATTTGCTGCATGGAGTAACTCAGGTAGGACTGTGGGAATGCATCAGCACAGGGAGGGAGGGGGCAGAGGGTTACAGGAGGAGGAACAGGGACAGAGGAGCTGTGTTGATGCTCAGAGCAGGGCAATGGGGTGAGAATTGCAGCCCTAGGTTGTGGGAGCATGGAAAGGCACATCCCAGTGCTCTCCCATCAGCCATCCAGCAGGGAAATGCTCCTGTGGGTCACATTCCAGCCCTGCCTCTCTGCCTTGGTCTGTAGGATCTGTAGATTGAAGCTTTGAGGGCCTGAATCTCTGAACCCAGGGAATGTGCTTCTGCTTGTTAATTGCCCTTGTCATTTCACTTGTCCGTGTTACAAGCTAATTTGGAGGACAGTGACACAAAAATGCTGTCTCCTCCAGGAGCCGTGGCCCTGCAGATGGAGTTACCCTGCTGTGGGCTGAGAAGCAACAAACAGTTTCTGAAATGCTGTGTTAGAAAGGTCTAAAGTGAACACAGTTATTGACAGCAGCAGAGGAACCAATGCAGCTGTTGGCACAAAAACTGGAATTTCCGAGTGAAGAAATTTCCTTTCTTGTCACTAACAAAGAGCTGTAGATGACAGTTGGAATAGTCCTGTCTCAATATTCACTATTTTCATGGGCAAATAGAAGGCCTAAAAGGAGAGGCTGATTCAGCTGCTTGCTATGTGGTCTTTTCTTGCATCTTGTGCACCAAGAGCTGCTGTGTGTGTGACTCATGGGGAGTAACATGGATGGAGGTGGATTATGTTAGCAGAATGCAAAACTGCTCTTCTGTTTTAGGGCTTTAGCAGCTCGGTTGAAATGGATCTTGAATTCAATTAAAGGCCTTGTTCTTCCTTTCTTTATGCCTCGCATATCTCAGAGTTTTGCATAATTTAAGCTAAACTGTGGCAAAAAACCAGCACCCTTATTTTAGTCCTCACAAAGTCAGTGTTTTCTCTGAGATCTCTGGAGTTCAGTAAAGATGCACATGGGTGACAAGTGGTGAGATGCAGTAGAGCTCTTGATAAGAGAAGTTACCATTGCTTTTAGTCTAGTGCATTGCTAGAACAGCTTAAGACAGCACATAACTCATGTATGTCAGTAGGACTCTCCAAAATTAACAGTGAAATGAAAAAGAAATGCACCAGTGAGGTCTCCTGATTCAGAGCCCAACAGTGTAAAGTAGGAGTATCCATCAGAGGTCCTTAGGAGTGCAGCTTGCTTTTCACAAACACTCACTTCAGTGGTGTTCACAGCTGTGCTGAGGCCAGTCCCCTGTGATGCAGCTCTAAGGTGAATTTGGTGGTAGCCAGAATGCTCCAAGTTCAGCTGTGTGCATGGTTTGCTGCCTGCTCAAACTGGCATGGAGAGCCTTCCTCCTCCAGTTGTTCCCTTGGCCTGCCCTGGCAGCCCAGAAGGGCTGAGACAGAGGTTAGCAGCCTCCCTCCATTCTACTGCAAATATCTTTGCCAAAACAAATTATTCTTACCCAAGGATTCCTGGGTAAAGCTTCCATCACTGCGGGGAAAAAAAAGTGAAGTGCTATAAAAGGCTAGTTAATCACTGCACAGCCTGCAAGGAGCAGAAGGCCATTCCAGAGTAATTGGAATTATCTTCATTATTCTTATTTTCAATTACATTTCAAAATCAAATAACAACTTGCCTTTTAGACAGTTTCATGATCTAAATCCCAGTTCTCTAATTTTTACTTAGTGCTTACTTACACAAAAGTTCTCCTTGATTGTAATGGCCTCTTTCCTTCTTGAAGAAACTTCCTGAAGGAAAGAAATTTAAGAAGTTTTGGTCTTTGAAACAGCAGAATCCCAAGCTGTCCACACAAATGCACATGCAGTAATTGCAAGTCACCTGTCCTGTTATTTAAATCTATGTTCAAGTAACTGCTTTTCAGGTGCCACCTTGACACCAATTAAATGCACAGCTGTGCATCTGTTCCTGGGCAGGGCTCCACTGCTGGTGTGCTGGAGCTCAGGCCATGGCTCTTACTGCAGAGTAAGCAGAAAGGTTCCTAATAATTATTAAACAGTTGATGGAAAAAAAAAATAATCTAAACTTTGCAAAGCAGGTGCACAGCCTGGTGGTTTAGCGGCCTTCCTGGAGGTGGCTGGCTGTGCTCTGGTTCAAGAGCTGCTGTTGGGCTGCAGTGTGCAGGGAAAGTGTCCTCAGAGGTTCTCTGGCTCCTGAGTGCAGGGTCAGACCTGTGGGTATCTTCTGGACGTGGGCTCCAGGCTGATGGCAGCTCTGTGTCAGGTTTGCAGTTGTTTCTCACAGCTGTACACAGGAGTCTGCACGTGCACAAGTGTCTGTGTGTGCATTTAACCTTGAGTCTGCACCAGCCATGCTGGCAAGATGGGCAGCAGTGAGGAAAAAGGTGCTCCTGCTTCTCAAATCAGCACAACTCCATCTCTTCAGAAGGCATAAAAGTGATACAGCCTATTCAGAGTTCCATGCCTGTGTTTTCACACCACATGCTCAGTCCCAGAGTCCTCTGGAATCTTTTTTGCCTTGCAGGAAGGAAGGGTACTTAAAAAAAAAAAAAAACTGCAAAACCCACAACCAAAACTCTCAATGTTATTCAATGGAATTCATCCCACAGGACAGGAATTCCCATACAGGTCAGGGGAAAAAAAATACCACCTCCTTTTCTGAATATCACTTTTCATATGGTAAATCCCTCAGAGTCTTTATTGTGGAATGAATAATAGATTAATCATTCCTCTGTGTGCAATGCTGGGGCTCTCTAATGTCACTGATTATTCTATATTGAATAAATAGTGTTGCTAGGTTGATATGTTTAAGGCAAATGAGATGCTTATTGGTATCCAAGAAGCCAGTTAACAAGATCCATTTTCCTCCATTGACTTCTACTCATGTATTAATGAGGTTCAAAAATGTCTTTTCTGTGTGTATCAGATAAACGTGCCTTTGTTATTCCCAAGAAGCACACAAATATTTGCTCCATTTAGGTTTGTATTAATGTGTCACTGAAGCTAAATCTTCAGAAAGGGAATAAATACCATATCCATTAAGCCACTTAAGGGGAGAGTTCTGCAAAACTGTGATGCAGTTGTTGCCATGGCAAATACCCATATTTAGGGAAATTGTGTGGCATCAACTCTAGCACGAAGGACCAGAAGAGGGAAATGTACTTCTCTCTAGACAACTGTCACCTGCATATATGTATTTAAAAAGTTCCAGTGGCTGGGAAGGGGCCCTGTATTGAAAGGTAATTTAAGTGTGGAAATGCAGAACAACCCAGAGACCATGCAGAGGGAGGAGGAGAACAGAGAACAAACAGTGGCTGTTGGATAAAAGTGACAAGCTTCCCTGGGCAAAAGGCTGTGCTCTTTTTCCCCACTTAACAGGAACAAAGATATTCCACAAAACTGAGTCTTGTACAGTTGTTGTTGTGCTGGTCCTTTTTCCTCATCCCAAGGTTGTCTTCAGTAGGAAAATGTATTTTTGTTGACACATGAGCTTTTACTTTTTTTTCCCCCTTGACTTTCCTGCAGTGTCTGTGGGTGTCTGCAAAACAATTAGACTTAGGAGCTGAATGTGGAGAGGTCTATTTAACTTAGCTCAAAATCACAGGGAGCATTGGCTGAACTTTTCCATGACTTGGTGTGAATCTTTTTGTTTAACCTGCCTAAAAAAGTTTCTCCTGCAGCAACAAAAATGTCAGCAGGCTTTTGAGTAGCAGTCAGGAAAGTGGCATTTCTGAAGTCGAAGTTTAAAAACTGGGGAAAAAAGAATGAGAGCGTGCAGAATTTTTCTTTGTGGTTTTACATGACACTATCCATTTTGATTTGTAATTGAAAAATATCTGAACCAGTTAAAATTTTACTTGTTTTTCTTCACTCAAGATAAATGAGCAAATTAACTAAGGAAGGTGTTAAGATTGTAAAATGTAGCAGCACAGAAAAAATGCTCTAACTGAAAGGAAAATATTGGAAGTGCCTTCTAAGATGGTACCTCTAAGATTTGGTTGTACCAAACACTTTGTGTGGTTAGATTAACCAAATGAAAGAAAACTCATAAACATGCTTTAAAAAATAACCTAACAAGGTTTAAAATAAAATCCTGACTGACTTTGTGCCTGTTTAGGTGAACATCTTGAATGGAGAATCAATCACACATGGATGTTGGGACAAGGGAGGAAATATTAATATAGAGGAAAACCTGAAAGTTTACTTCTTTCTTCACCTGCCTGGGGCAAATTTCCTGAAAACATCTGTAAATGCTGTATAGTGGGAAAGCAAACCTGGGCCCACACTGTGCAGGAAGCTCCAAGCTCTGTCTGCAGTGCTGGATACAATAATATCAGGGTGGTGGCAGAGTGAAGGGTATCTCTGTGTATAAATCCAGATCCCTTTTTTCTTTTTCTGGTGAAAGGGGAAACTGGGGACCAGGTTGAGGAACACCTGGGAGCCATATGGAATTTACTGATTTTTTTTTTTTTTTTTAATCAAAACTTTGCAGCTCAGTTTCAAACACTGCAATAACTTAATACAGAGTAAAACTTTACTGGATTCGGTGTAATAAAGTCCCCTGAATATTCACACGTTGCCTACAAATGAATATTGTCCTCTGATGCAAGCTGGAAGAATTGCTGTTTCTCTGTGGCCCTGATCCAAACCCACAGAGTCAGCAGGGGGGCCTCTGGCCTCCAGATCAGGTCTGAAGTCTAGTTGACATCTCAGACCTTCCTGAGTGTTTTGAAAATGTATTGGACCAAAAATGATTCCTTCTCCAGACACTGGAATGTTGGCAGAGAGTAGAGGTCAGGCTCCTCCAGCTGATGCTTTTGTTTGCAATTCATATTGAGGAAGGGGATCTATTTTCACTTGTTCATACCCAGACTCTTCTGTAGACCTATCTGGGGACATTCCAGATGATGAAAAAACCATGAGCAGAGTTTTACCACCAAGGTGCCCAAATGTCTGGTAAAATATCCACACACACAGGGCATCGTTCCCAGTCCTGGTTCAGGCTCCTGCCTGGGTGTAATCAGCTTCAGCTCAATGCTGTTCCAAGCTGACCCTGGCTGCTTTGAGCCAGAGGTTTTCCAGCAACAGGAAAAATACCTTGGGTTTTGTTTCCTTAAGTCTTTTATTTTTTGAGTAGCCAGAAAGGATCCTGTGCCATGCTGAGTACCACTGATTACAAACTCCCTTTTCAATCACTACTGTAAAGGCAGAACAGTTAGATATATCAAAATGTGGTTTTAGTCTTCCTTACAAACTGATGTTTTTGTGGCATGGAAGTTTTAGAAACAGTAATTTTCACTCCTTTTCATCTGATGCCTTATCAGAAATACAAGAATGTCTTGCTTTTTTTCTCTCACTTCTTTGTTTTCTAGCTCAGGCAATTGGAAGTAACCAGTTTCTTGTAATAAAAGTTGAGGTTTAGGAGATAATTTTAGCTCAGTTTCACATCTAGCTCTGAAAACTGAGAACATGAGCTACATTTGCATCTGGTTTTGTGTGATAGAGCATTTCTTGTTCCACAGTCTGGGGTGTTCCTATCCCGGGAACTTTCTGAGTTAAGATGTGTAAAAATCAAATTCTTACAGGAGGCTGGTTTGGTTGCTTCTGAGAGTTTTTTGGAACTGGGGTACCAAACACAAACCTGCTTGAAGATTTCTGATCATCTGGAGTTTCCAAGCCAGTGCTGAACCTGTCAGGCCATTTAACTTGCTACCTGCAGTGTCTGCATTTGTCAGATAAACTGTAACTGGGTTGGAATCTTCTGTGACTCCTAGGGAGTTTGAAATCAAGTTTTACATGAGCTGGTTTCAGGTGACCATGCAGTATTCTGGTTCCTGAACATAGTACTGCAGTCCTAGAAAATCATGAGGTGTATTTTCTGAGCTGACTGACAGCCTTGCAGATACTTGTAAGCACTTTGCACCTACAAGACTCCATCTCACACAGGTATGAAAGGGTAATTACACAAAAAAAGGCAAATGTGATTGTGGTTTTTGTTGTAGGTCACAGAGATGGGAGGCAAAACTCCTGGGTCTTTGATATTTTTTTTTTTCTATATACAATTACATAAGTCTGCTTCAAAGAGAAGCAGGGTATGAAGGAGTAGTTTGAGATTTTGTGATGGAGATCAGCAAATCAATAGGCAGAAGGACACTCACAGAAAGGTTATTCTGCAGATGAAGTGGTTACTGCTGGTTTTGTTAGGAATATCTTGTACACCTAGGGCAGCAAAGAGAAGGGAAGTTACATCCCTGATTTGATTCCCCAGAAGTGTACAGAATAAATTACATCTAATGACCAGCTTTAAAAAGAAAATAACAAAAATGCAAGACTGCCACCGGTGTCTCTGAAACACATGCTTTGAGAGTTTGTATCTGAGGCTGAACTTCTGGGCAGTGCCCTGGATTCAGCTGGAACGGCAGGGATGAGAGCGAGGGGAAGGCAGGGCTGGCTAATTGAAAAGTGGGAGCACTTTGCAAACACTATTACATGAAATGTGAGAAGTGTAACGTGGCAGAAACAAGGCAAGGCCTGGTGTAAGCAGTTAATTGTGTTGTACAGAGGCGTGTTGGAGCAGCAGGCTCTGTCAGAACCTGATCTGCTGCCATTCCCAGCCCTGCCTGACTTGGGTTACAGCGGTGACCATTTGGGTGAGAGTGTCCCGGGGGGGCAGCTCGCATTAACCCAACATTTCCTCTGTCTGATGTGCCTTTATCACACTCCAGCAGCTCTGTGGCTCTAGTTATTTTTTTACTAATGCACAGCAGTGATTTGTTAGAAGAGAATTTATTTAATTCAGGATGAATATGGGCTTTTAGGTTAAAAGCCCCAGCTCGTCTTTACCTGTAAATGAGTGCAGCTTATTTGTCTGCTACTGTCAGTGTCAGCTGGGGCCAGAAGTGCTGTTTTCTGTAAATATCTGTTAGAGTTCATGTAGGATTGTGAAGGGGAGCAGGGAAGAGTGGGTTTCATCTTCAGGAAGTTACTGAAACAATCAGGTAATAATTCCCCAGCACCACCTTAACACCTCTGTGCCTGCAATCACACACAAACCCCAACCCTGATGCAGTCAGCTATTTGCTGCTCTCTGCTCTGGTGTGAAAAGAGACTGAAGTTCAGGAAATTCCACCTTTATGGTGTGTAGTCCTGAACTTCCCTCAGGTCTATGTCCGTGTTCCCTCTTTGAAACTGGTTGGAATAGTTTGGGGCTGGGCTCCTTCCTGAATTTAGAGATTGCAAAATCTTGGTTACCAATAACCAAATTTTGAAACTTAAGCACTTGAAGAGGATGTGGAACTCCTAAGTCCCTATACTTAGGGCAGAAACACTGAAAACAGAAAAGCTTCAGAAACCTCCCCATTCCCTCCTCAACATCTGTCCCCTACAGACAGGCCCTACAAGAGCTGCTTTTCCACTGTAGGACACTTGATCTGAGATTGTTCTTGTGCAGTAGGAGGTTGAAGCCTACAAATGGTGCAGACACACCTTGGCTGCTGCATCCATAGTGGAAATGCTCAAAATACCCCTGGGGGCACTTGGGGAAAAAGCAGCTGGATTTTCATAGTTCTCCTGTTCATTTTTTTCAGCTGCAAAATAAAAGCAAAAAAAAAAACCTCACAGGAATGAAGATGAGAGTGGTTTTTTTTGGCAGGTAGGGAGGGCCAAGTTGTACTACTCAGTGTAGTAGTAGTGTACTCATTATTTGACTGGATTGCCCAGAATTCAGGAGCTCCTGCCTGCCTGTTGGCTTCTCCAAGCACAAACCTTGTGGCCTGCTAAGAGCTGAGGCCTTGCCTAGCAAGAAGGTGCAGAAACAAAGCACTGGAAGCAAGTCACTACAAAATGCTTATCAGAGAGATGTTCACTGAGGTGTAAAACCAGCAGGTTCTTCCTCTAATTCTTGCCTGTGGATCAAACTCACATTTTGGAGCACTACGACACTTCCTGCCATGTGGATGGCTTGACTGGGCATTGCTGTAAATTATACATAATGCAACAATGAGTACTAAAACTAGCCCCAGTAAGGCTGCCAACAAAGAATAAAGTATATGCTCTCCCTATGTGGTTTTTCAAAAATGAATTATGCTATTAAGTGCCAAGAAGAAAATTAGCTATGAGCTTTTAAATTTAAAATGATCCCCTTTTTAATTGTAAAACAGTGGCACTTAACTGCTATTGATCCAACAGAGACACATTAGGGAACGGGGTCACCATAACTGTTAATATTCACTGCTTAGTGAAAGAGCATCAAAGGACATTTTAATGTCACAGACTTTCTTGGGGAGTTTTTAAAGAAAGCTTAAATCGTCCAGCCTATGAATGAAAAGGACATGAGGTAGACAAATGTAGAAACAAATGTGATGGCAATTTTCTGCTAATAAAATTGTAACTCAGAATTGATTTTTAGGCAAAAGTTTATGTCATATAGATTTCCAAGGCATAATGACATTTAAAATTCCAGAGCAGGTACTTTGTGTGGACCAGGACTTCATGAAGATGATCATCAGGGAAGGAAGGTTTATTTACTGTTGAAGCATTAGCTGGCTGCAGGTTCTCTGTGGCTGCTGCCTGGACCATTCCAGTTCCATGATTTGGAATATTTGAGTGAAGAGGGAACCTCAATCAAAAGCTTACAACCTTTTTAGCTGATGCCACAATGGAACAGCCCAATCTGGCAATCAAGGTGGCCACCCAGGAAGTGAAGCTGCATTTCACCCTCCCTGCCTTGCAGTGCCCATGGGTTTGGCATGCCAGCAGCATTATTAACCATACCAGTGGCCACACCATCTGTTTCCAGCTGCTTATGGAACATTTTCAATAGTCATAATTTCTGCAAGTACAAAGTTTTCAGCTGTAAAATTTTCGTTATTTTCCCAGTGGGATAATATCCTTGAGAACTTTTTTTTTAGACCGTGAACTTGAGTTTTGCTAGCAGTGCTAACTCAGATAACTTTGTTACGTATTGAGCTATACTGTAGCCAGATTTTAGTTAATATTCCATAAATAAATGGTTTTGGTAGCCTTTTATTCCAAGAACTCCAAGTAACTGCTGTGAGGAATTCCCCGTAGTCGGTTATTCATGATAGCTTGATTACTTTCATGTTTAAGTTATTGATCTTTTTACTTTCTTCATCCAATTTTCATAAGAAAAGATTAAGAGTACAGGGGAGCCTTTGAAAATGAAAATAGGATTTAGTTTACCTTTTGGAGAGGGTGTCCTGAGAGTATCATCCATTCTGAAGGGGGAAAGTGATGGCTGGGCTCAGGTTTGGGTGCTGTGCAGAGTTACTGCAAATTCCTCAGGCTGGGGGTGGTGTCACCATGTGTGATGGTGCAGCCCCCTGCCCAAAATAATGGCCAGGGGTTACATGGGTATCAAAAATGCTCTTTGAGGGAAAGAGGGAACAACTTAGAAGTATTTAAAGGACCAGAAGGCTGTTTCCTAAATGTACTAACAGCACTGGAAACTCAGCCAGCGCTGGAAAAGGATTCAGTATGACAAGGGAGGTTTCTCCAATTTAAAATCAAGTAAAACAAGGGCAATTGCCATGCACGAGGAACAGCTTCCTGCCATCCGGGGGCAGCTCAGAGAAACCTTTTATCCACAAAGACCCTGTATGAGAAGTTGGAACGGGGGATGCTTTTATCCTGCAGGATGGAATTTGATAACTAGGCTCCGTACCTCTTTCACTTGTGGGTTATTAGGTCTCTTTCACTCTTGGGATCACTACAGTGTATGGTTTGTGTAGGAACAGATAGTTCTTGTCTCTGTTGTGAAGACAGTGTGGTTGTAGGAGCCCTCCTGGGACTTTTATAATGATCAGTGCAGAAAACTCAAGTCTATCCTGGAGCGGGAAAGTGCATCGTTTAATGAAAACGTTGTCTGTTATTAATAGAGTGATGGTAGAACTGAGGAAGAAGCAGGCCTGGGGGGCCTCTGGGTCTTCAGCTAAGTGTTTCTACTCTGTTTCTCTCTTTTTTTTCTCCCCAACCCCTGGAAAAGAGCAGTTACAGTAACCTGAAGGAAGAGATACAATCAAGAGACAGCCTAGAGCAAGAAAAGGTCTCTGTTGTTTTTCAGTGGGGTCATTTGTAGTTCACAAAGCAAGGTCAGACGGATGAGACTGCTGCAGGCTCTACATGCAGTCACTATCACTAAAAGTTAAATTTCCAATTTTTTTCCTTACGTGTCTCGCTGTATTTTGTTGGGGGCTGCACGGGTCTGTTATTACAGAGCATCTTCTCAAGCGTGTCCTCCGTAACTAGCAAATGTGTTTGCTGACTCCCAGAGCCTTGTTTTCCAAATCATGCACCGGGAAATCAAGGGATAATGGCACAGGAAAGGGCACAAGTGGGACATTAACCTATAAACTAACAGATGGACTGACATTCAGCGAGCTCACTGACACCACTGTCTGTCTCCTTTCTCCTGATTTTGGCCATATTTAATTTGCTGGTAATGTCCAGCAGGAAAGTGGGAGGCTTCCATGAATCCACAGGCAGGAGAGCAGTTGCTTGCATAGCTGATGGTGGAAGGAACATTTAAATTAATTAATTACAAGGCATATCTGCCCCTGCATACAGGGCCTGGCAGAATATATCTGGTTTCTGAAATCAAGACAGGGTTAGGAGCAAGCCTAGTTCTAGGTTTAAACCAAATTCTTGTTTGCTGAGATGCAGAAAAAAAACTGAATATGTATATCTGCACCTATCTATTATATATACACAAAGCTTGCACACATGTATGTATTTTCAGTTTTCTTAAGAAGAATTCCTCTGCATAGTTTGATAAAGGCACTTCCTAACTGCAGCATTTTTGTCCCATGCCAGTAGAAACATGTGATAGATTTAAAAGCAATAAGTGACAAACTCCATCACAAGATGATTAATGTGTTTTGAAATTGTTTTTCCTGGGCATGGTCAATCCTTCAAGGTGCTGGTGGCTGAGGAGGAATACCAGAAGAACTTCTGCATGCACTTAATTATAATTAGATGTTAGCATTTCTTTCAAAATCAGTACCCTGCAGAAAAATTTAAAAAATGCGTTTATGCTTTTGATTTTTTTTGAGAGCTTCATTTGCCAAGGACAGAGATGTAGGGTGTGTATGAATGTGCTCAGAGTGTGTTTAAATATTTTGGAGGACTAGCCCAAAGTATCCAGCAGACTTGAGCCTTGCAGGGCTGGACTCTGACGTGTTCCAGTGTGTGATTCCTTCTGCTTTGAAAGGGACTCCTTGAGGAGTTAGGTACCACTCTGAGTAAGGATGTTAGAAACTGGCCCATAATGTTGATAAATCACTTCTAGCAGCTGTTTACCATTAAACTGTATCCAACACACTGCAGATACTGGAAATACACTGGCCCACAAAGTATGTGAGAGTGATATTCGTGTAATGCCAGATTGTGCACACATGTTAGTGAGCATTTACCCACTGGGAAGTCTCCCTGAACTTACTCAGATGAGCAAGGGCTTGCAAGACAGAAGGGTTGCACAATTAAGCCCTCAATAATTTGATTTATAAGCGAACCACCCTGAGAATGCTCCAAGGGGGTCTCCAAAAATATCATTTATTTTCTTCCTCAGATTATAATTACAAACATGCTCTCAGAACTATTTAAAAAATGAAAAAAGACATCTGTGGAAGCCCAGCACAAAAAGTGACGATGCTTGAGGGGAAGGCAGAGTGTGAAATAAAAGAAACACAATTTTAGGTGAAAGTGCTTGGTAAGAAAGATGAATGGTGTCATTTACAGTTCTGTTGTCTCTCTCTCAGGTAGGGTTGTGACTTTGCAGATTGAGTGATTTGAGCTGTTAGGACCATGGACACTCTAGAGGGTGTCATAATGTCCTCAGCAGAATCACCCCCCTGATGTGCCCACAGTGCCCATCCTGCTGCAGCCCAGTTTGATTTCTGGGCTCACAACTTTTTAAATAGAATGTTGAAGGACATTTTTGTTCATAATATATATATATAGGAAGGTAACTTAGACCCTGTTCAATCTTATTTGCTCATTGCAAGTGCAGTTCAGTCTGACAGTAGATTTAAGCCTACACATTTGTAACAGAGGTAGGTAACAGACCTTGCAGATGACTTAAAATAAATGACTGAGGAAGTATTTACAGACTGGTAACATAAACACCTCTTCAAGCACACACACATACACGAGATCTAGATTAATAATTAATTTGTAACCTGGTCTGGTCAGACAGGAAGCTTCAGACACAGGTACAACATGCCCTCAGGACAGGTTTCATATGAAGAACTGCAGATGTTTCAAATTGAATTTTTTTTTTTTTTCATAAATATCTGGAAGCAAACTTTTGTGAAAACTTAATTTCAGGCCATTGTCTGCTGCAGCTGAGCAAAGAAATTTTAGTTTGTGCAACAGCTACTTGTATATAAAGAAGTGAAGCACAGAGGCTTTCAAACTATCTATTGGAGGGGTGCATTTGTGTGAGAGAATGTATGCATGGCTGGGGTTTGATGTGGAATAACAAACCATATGGCCCCCAGTGAGTGCAGAGCTGTAATCCAGGTGTTGTGCTAACTGTTTTAATTGAGTAGTGTGGCTCCTATGCCCGGGGCTCAAATTGGGAAGGGAATTGGAATGAAAACAGTGATCCTCTTGTTGAAAAATGTAATTTGTTTTGTAAATATAGTAGTGGACAAAGGGGAGGGGGGAAGGTCCCTTTTTTTAGATGTTTACCAATGCAGCTTTGCAGGTGCTCACATATGGTGAGTATTTATTGTTGCTGCTTGAAAACAGCCATTCAAATCCACACTTCTCAAAATTCTATCCTTAAAAAGGACAAACACACATTTCCTTTCTGGCATTCTTGGCCAGGAAAAGCTGCTCTTCCACTTTTTTTTCCACAGATAAGTAATGTACAAGGTGACAAGTGGAATGTCCAGCTCCCACCGAAAAAGCCAAGGACATTTGGGTTGCTTGTTCCAAACCAACCTGTTGTCCTGATCAGTGACAGACTGGAGAGGCAAAATCAATGCAAATGTGCCAAGTTTCCCTCTCTCCAGATTCAGGGTTGTTCCATACCTAGAACCCTATTTCCCACCAAGAATTATGATATTTTTAAAGTCTTATTTCAGCTGTTTCAAAGAGCTGAACTCAGTTTTCAGACTGACAGGCTGAAAGATCCTGCCATCAGCAAAGTTCTCTTGCTGCTTAAAGCATTTCCTGAACTTTGCCAAGCTTCTTTCCAGAGTTCTCTTTGTCCTTACTCATCACTTGGCCACGGCAGACCCAGAAAGTTTCTCTTCTTTTCTCACAGCATCACCTGATCTCCTCCTGCTCTTGTCATTTCACCTGTTGGCATTTTACACAGACTTCAGGATTACAGCAGCCAAATTTTGCTTTGCTCTGTTCCTGCATCTGTCTCTTCATTTATTCTAAATTCTGTTGTCAAAAGGAGACAAAGTTTTCAGCAAAGCTTCCTCACAAAAGATTGCAGACTCAGATTGATGCTAATGTGTAGTTAATTTGTTTCAGGGTTGTCAACTTGCTTGAACTGCAGAATGTCTTCCAAAAAAAAAAAAAAGTTGAATATCTACATCCTATTTCCAGTGCTTGAAACCACTTCAGCTGTTCAGTTCAAAATGCTTTGTTAATTTAATCTGAGGGGGTTGTTCTGCTTGTATTTGTGCTGATTCACCAAATCACAAAAATCTCATTTACTTCAAGTGCTTAGGCAGGACAGCTAAACATGTCAGACTACGAGGCCTGATAATCAGAAAGTCATTTTCTCACTTGCCTTAGGATGTGTCCCAGGGGAAGTGCTGAACCAGGACATTTGTCAGGGAATTAGTGAAGTGGGCACCACCTCAGGTGTTTCAGTAGTGGATCAGTGCATAGTGAGTGCTAATCTGTCAGATTATAAATTGTCCTTACACAAAAGAAAATGTGTATCTGGAAAAGCTTGTGAGGTAGACCCGAAAAAAAAATTAAGGAAAATGTTCCACATGGCTCTGGGAAAACACCCACAATTTTATATTGTAGAAGCAAAATTATTGCAGAATATTTGCCATGCCCAACTACAGAAATAAAACTGCATAGAATAAAGGAGAAACTTGAAGAGCAAATAGCCAGCAGCATTTGGGAAAAAATTTGCAGCCTGTGACTCTTCTTACAGCCTTCTTGGTAATAAAGGGTGCCTTAGCCTGCCAGCCAAGCAATCAAAAAAAAAAAAAGGGAATTTTTAACCAAAGAAAAGACCATATTGCAGATGCCTGTATAGAAGACACAAGTTCCATCTGCCTTCAAGATCCAGAAGCTGTGGAATGCCAGAAAGGGGGGGGCATTTTTTTGGCAGCGTTACCTGATCTGTGTGTCCGGGGAAGCATCAGCACCAAACTTCCACCCCTCACAGCCACAGACTGATGGAAGAACATTCCCATAAACAAATCACAAGGGGCCACCCCACTCTGCTCCTGTGGCTTCCAAGCAGGCACATCCCACAGAGCTGGGGCTGAGCAGTGCCTGGGGAGCCAGGCAGGACACGGACAGCGCCTCGCTCCCAGCAGCCAGGATTGGCACATTGCTGGTGCTGCTTTCTCCAGTGTGCTGGGGTTTATGGGCCTCCTTTGTCATCAGACACGTGCTGTCAGCAGAGCTTTCCAGACAGGAACTTTTCTTATGTAACACAGGTTTGTTTAAAACAATAAACCAGGATTAGGATGTCCTGGAACCACAGCATGCTGCTAGGGAGAATCACATTTGGGGAAACTCTTCTAAAGAAATCATGTTTGCCTTTTGTGTGCCTTCCATAATGACTTTTACTCTGTTAATTACCAGTGCAATTGCTGTCTTGTAGCTCTTCTTCCTTTAGATGAGCCTGCAGTGCAGCTGTGGAGTGGTGTGATGGAACACAGACTTTAACACAGCATCTTTTATCCCAATAATCATAAAAGCAGCATTGGTAAGATCTGACTTCAAATGGGGAAAGGCATTGCATGTTTATTTAGGGAAGCATCCAAACTTCACAAATCTCTGTAAGAAAGCATACTCATGAAGCAGATTTTGAAGAATAGTCAGGCTTGGAGGGACAAGACAAGCTGTGAGCAGAGGAGAGGGATCACCAACACCAAACCTTGAAGCTGCTACTTAGTCCTCTCTGAACATCCAGCCAGGATGTTCAGGTTTTACTCCTACTGTAGAACAAGTGGTTTTAAACTCTTCATCCCACAAGGGCAGAGTGAGATGTGCATGATCCAGGTTGCAATGGAGCACTGGTGGGGCCAGAGAGAGCCTGCTTGCAGACCTGCAAGGTGTGCAGGCATGATGCAGTTCACTGATTATAATCTCCCCTCACATTTTAGGTGTGGGATTTTCCCCCTGCAAAATAACCTGTCATAACCTAGATCTGAAAGCTGAGGAGTTGGGGGCTGGGACTAGATCCATGGTTGTTTTAAAGCAAGCAGCACTGTTTTCCTCAGAGTGGAAGAAATTTATCCCAAGAATATTTGGAATGCAGTGCTGCTTGGGACACTGTGGGACCATGTGCAGGTGATCCCACTCATACTACCAAAGAAAACAGCTAAACTGAGCAGGAGAGCAGCAGTGCCAAGAGCTTGTTTGGAGAATGTTAGCAGTTTGTGAATAAATTGCAGCATTGTTTGGATGCTCACAGTAAATCTGGTAACAGCAGAGTGGTGATGCTCAGGGTTGTTGTGTCACACCACCCCACCACCAGTGTTGTGCTGTTGGAGATGATGTGTTAGCCAGCAGTCTGCAAGGGAGGCTCTGTCAAACACCTCAGAATTTGCATCCACACTGTCCTGCTTTTGAGGGGCTGCTCTTGGCTTGGCTCTTTCCAGTCCTGTCAGCAGCTGGAGTGCAGTAAGTGCACTTGTGGCACATCTCTTCTGCTTTGGATGCATCCAAGAGGAATGGATGAAGCAGCCCAGGCCATCCCAGTTCCAGCCAAGGCACTGTAAGGAGGATTAATCAGAAGCACACTCCTGAAACCAACTGAAATGCTAATGTACACTCACTTGGCATCACTCAAAGGTCTTTCAGAGCTGTGGCTGAAGCAGCACAGTGTGTGCAGTCACTGGGATGCCTGTTCCTCCAGGGATTCCCAGATTAGCTGGTAAATTCAGCCATTCAACATGTGATACTGGGGCAGAATCTTGGGTGCTCTGTTCCTGTTAAAGAAACATGAGTGGGTGGCTAGGGAAGAGCCCTCCAAAGGGGTTTTACCTTTCTGAAAGTGAAGGCTGAGCTGGAAGTTCAGCCATTAAAAAGAGGTTGCAGGGAGGCCAGAGAGAGACCATAAATACCCCACCAACAGCAAAAACTCAGATTATGCCTCACACTTTATTAGACATAAAATAATCCAAACACGAGGCAGAACACCATAGGCATCATCTGATCCATTCCTCCTCAAACAAACCGGCTCCTTCCTTGCACAGCAGTCTGTGTGTCTGTGGTTATGAGGTGATGGTTACGAAGTTTTCCCCATCCTCCCACTTGCATGCTGGATTTTACAGTGGCAGGATGAGCCACGTTGTTTTGTACAACTTCACTGCAGGTTACAAAGTTCAGAGCCAAGAATGGTGTTGGAGAGATGAAAGAAAACAGCCCCCATGTGCCTGCTTGGTCCTGCAGAACAGGAGGGTGCTCCTCAGCTGCCTACATACAAGGGCAGGTCCAGTTTTCACCCGCAGCCTTGACTTCACTGCTGCATTCCACACGGTGTAAAAATACCCCAGGTTCTTAGATTACATGGCGCTATTTATAATCTTTGTGTGATGCCAGACATGTGCATATATCAGTGTGACACTTTCAGAAAGCAGTGCTGCTATTTTAGCAGCTCTCTAATGAACAGCGTGGGCAAAGCCACCTAGACAAGCTGATTGAGAAAAGTGTTGGGGAGGGAGGGCTGTGGTGGTCTGCTGGGTGTTGTTTGTTGCTTTTTTTTTTTTTTCCTTAAGTATTAGGCTTTTTTTTCCTTCTTCTTTTTTTTTCACGCTTTGCTGCCATTAAGAATAATCTTAAATGGCCTCTTTCTTCCCTGGCTGTCCTCCCTCCCTCCCCCAGCCAGCACCCCTCCCCCAGATGTCTTGATTAGCGGCTGTGTGTATGCTGGTCAGATTCTGGGATTAATGATGGCTAATTTGTCTGAGGTTGGTACAGCCTAGCCAGCAGGCTCTCTACCACCAGCTTTTGCTGCCATATGGGTAGAAGCAGCTGTTTCAATTACTTTCTGTGCCCAGATGTGTCAGACGAGACACCAGCGCTCCGCGGGGTGCGCTCAGCCGCTCGGCAGCTAATTACTTCAATCGCGTGTCGGAGCATGATGCTGTACACTGCAAAGGGGGGCTGAGCACAGCCGAGTGCCAGCTGTCAGTGCAGCTCTCACCCAGCCCAGCCTGACAGTCTGGGGCTGCACTGGAGCCTCAACTTTCTGGGAATCGCAATACATGCAGAGGATGTGGCTAATGGTGGGACCCGTGGCTGGTTGTGCCCCTCTGTGTTGTGTGTGTGCTTTTGTTGGAGGGAAACGTGTGCTGAACGATGGAAACTGTGCAATAACAGCCCTGTGTGCACACACAAAATGCCCTCCTTGCTCTGTTCCCTTCAGAGTTTCAGACACTTGCACCAGATGACCATTTCCTCAGGCTGTGCATGGAAAACCTGTTCTGTTGTGGGGTTTTTTTTGGTTTTTTTTTTCCCTTCCTTCTCGCTGGCACCAGTGTAAATTTTGAGTCATTGTGTTTTAGTTAATGCAGTTCCACTGACACGAGGTGAATGTGACAAGGGGGTCAGGTCCATGGAATATCTGTCAGTCAGTGTGACAGTCTCATTTTAGATCCTAGTTGCCAGACTCAACAGCTTTGCCTCCTTCCTCCAGTTTAACTTTCAGCATCCTTTCAGTGTCACTCCCTGCTTCATCTGGTGGCAGAACCACGTGTGAGTTTGGGCTGCATCCTTGCCCACTGAAGGCTTATTTGCACTTGAGAACCTGATGGGCCCATACTTAAAAGGAAAGCCATTAACTGTAACACTCTGTAAGCTCTAGGATACTGATAAACCAGCAGACCTGGGTTACTGGAATTTCTTTGTGGTCCCTGCAACTCCCAAGAATATTTTTTTTTACCCTGGAGTTTAAATTATTTCCAAACATGTTCAATCTGGGGAGATAAACTAGGCCAGAAAAAGCAGTGCCTAGGACTTTTGGCCGTGTCAACTTCCCAGACATGCTTGCCAGGATCCAGCAAATATTAGCAGTGGCACAGGGGAAGTGAGACAGTTCAGCAGAGAAATCAGATGACATCCTAGAATCATTTGCAGAGTAAATTAAGCCAAGAAGTGGGATTAGACACAGAGGGGCTCAGGAAAAGCAAACAAAAAGTAAACATCCCATTGCACTACCAATGTTTCTACTTCCTTCAACATGGTACCATTTTTTCCTCAATGCACTTAAGACCAAACCTGCATATAATCTATTAATTTAAATTAATATTTTAATTTTTCGTGGTATGATTCCCTGATACACAATCCCTGAGTGTAAACTAAAATCAAATCTGTGTTGTCTAGTAGGTGAGAGCCTTATAAAAAAGTTAATGGTGCACTGCCTAATGTCAGAAAAGTGTTGTGGTCAGCTGTGAAGTGATCAATGAATCCAAGGGATATTCAAATTAATGGAGCTAGCTGAGAGTCAGAGAGGGGCGACAGGGTGGGAGAAAGAGTTGGGAAAGAACCTGTTATAAATACACTTCTTACACCAATTACTACAAGCAAGTCTGAAAACAAGTGCAGAGCAGAGCATTTAATGCAATGCCATTGGCATTTTGGGCAAATACTCTGTAATTTGGGGTAGTTACTAACATTATCATCATCATCATAATACACGTATTTACGAAAAATAAACATTTGTTTTGTGCTAATTCTATGGTAATCAGGGTGATTGTACTGTATTTAGCTACTGTTTGTTACCATGGTTATTTCTAGTGGTTCTTGGTTATTAATGTCCTGGAAGATTCAACAGAGACTTTCAGCCTGCTCTCCTCCAGTAGGCACAAGTGAGATATCTGGGGGTTGGGGGTTTGGGTTTGGGGTTGGTTTGTTGGGCTTTTTTATATTCTAATGATCTGCCACAGAGTTCTATAAGCAAAAATAGATTTTGTTCTTGTCAGACGAACACCAGACAGCGGCTCTTTACTTTGCACCAGTCTAGCAGTGTAAAGGGCCTGGAACTGAGTGTCATCTATCCTCGCTACTAAGCTTTATTTATATTGCCAGATGGGTGCAGAGAAGGCTTCATGTGAAGAGAATCAGCCTTCCCCATGTGTTTTCTGTGGTCTATAATCTCAAAAAGATGGACGGTGTAGTAACATTCTCACAAGTGAAGTAGCGGGTGTCGCAAAGAACAGCATAGAAACACGTTTTTTTAATGCATTCTAGGAGCTATTTTTAGTCCTCCCAATGAATTTTTAAAATCACAGTAGTGTATTGGCACATACCTACTTCCATTTAGCATGATGGACATATTTGTTTGGGAATTAAGGCTCAGATTTAACAAGAGGCTGCTGCTGATCTGTGGTAACCAACCACGTCCGTGTGTGCTTTTTACGAGGGTGACCGGGGCTAAGTCAGCACATGACCGTGACAGCCTGTCACTTAATGGGCTGTAACCTTTTCCTGAGTCCATGCTTTACCTTCTAATCCCATTTTCCTGCTCACTTTCTTATAACTTCCCATTTTGCTCCGTAGGGAATGTGTTGAGAGAGTGTGAATAACAATTGAACACCGCTTTACCAGGCACTGCAAGCAATAGCTTGTGTACAAATAGTTTGTTTGAAGTGCTTATCAGAGCTCTGAAGGCAAGCCCTGATGAGAAAGATAGAGTTGCATGCTAAAATGTGTGGCTCCAACCACCTAATTTTCCTATTTTTTTTCCATTTAGGTGTTTATAACACAGTAAAGTTCATAGTTAAGGTACCTTGGGTACTATTTTTACAGTGTGACACTTTGGTATATTTTGGGAATGTAAGATGCTATATGAAAGACTGATAGGGCTCCAGACACCTCCAGACAGAAAGGAAAGAAGGAAAAATTCTGTGGCAAAACACCTTTGTAGAGATTTATTCCTGATGCAATGTATGGGATGTCCTTGAAACCTGCACAGTTGCTCTTCAGCTAAATGCATCCCTTCTCCACTGATTTCACTTAATGTTATCCACTAGAAAAATCAGGTTAAATCATGTTCAGTAGGACTGCTAATTGTGTCTGGGCATATTGGAGAGGTAAGCTGAGACCTGAATTGGATCCAGTTTGATTTTGAATTAGGGAGTGGCTTAATCAAAGTTTATAATTCTATTTCCAGAACAGAAAGATGATGATAACGAGCAAGAGGGGGATGATGATCAAACCTTTCTGCATCGTTCTCACTGTGTTTAGCTACACAAACAGTAAAACAAGAACAATTTTACCTTTTTTAGTTTTTCAGCTATGGAGGTCTGACTCCAACGTATTCATGCCCACTTGATGTTTCAATGTGGCTTTCAAGTGACAAATTGTGGCCAAGACTGTAGAGATTGTCTCCAGGTCCAGGCAGTTGTGAAGGTCCCAGTTCATTAGTCCCAGTTCATTATTCCCAGTTCTTCATTAGTTGACTGTCAATCTATTGAAAGTGGTAAGCTATAATGGAAATAAAATCAAGTGTAAGTCCAGAAGTCAAACCTGTAGTTGGAAAGACAGAATCTTCAGCTACAGGAAAGAACTGTCAAAGTCTCTTCACAGATGGAGCCTCAGTGGTGCAGCAGAGCTTTCAACTCCCATGGACTTTGTCTTAACTGAGTCAGACCTCCACAAATGAATTGTCATTTCCTGAAAGAAATGAAAGTCAGAAGTACCAATGAATTGCATAAATGTGACAACAATTGAAGCCAAGCACACGAAAGAGTGGAAAGCTTCCCAGAAACATTCCCTGGGGAGAAGTCAAGAATTATCTAATGTGGATAAATAGGTTAAAAGGATATCCACATCTTGAGTTTTGATAAATTTAGGATTGACAGGTTGAATGGGGAAGAGGTAGCCCTAAGCAGAAGCTTGTATTTAGGGCGAGATGTCAACTGAGGGAAAAACAGGCTCAAAGCTGAGGCGCATGATTTAATCAAGGAATCTGACAGACTCACTGAAAACTCCTCAGATAAGACACTGGAAATAAAGGAGACAGTGTCAATACATGCATTTGATTCTCATACTCGTTACAGGAAGCTGAGTTTTACAGTGGAAAATGGAAGTTGAGACCACATTCAAAAGTTCTTTATATCTGCCTTATGGAGCAGTGTAGAGGATCAAAATACAGAGATGTATTTTGATATTGAGAGAAAAATTATGACCAGGAAAAGCTTCACAGAGTTATCATAAAACCTAGATAGAGAGATGGGTCTTCCCTCTGTGGACTTTGTAGCACAGATGAGATTGCATGGGTTTGGGTATGGATTGCTAATGCAAGTTGAGCTATAAAATTAAGCAGGTGATGTCAAACCATGACAGAAACCAGATAGGCCCTGTTGGATTTGGGCATAATTTGTTCTGTGTTCATTGAAGCCTCACAGCTAGATTTATGGAGGCTAAATGGCATGGGAAAGCTTGCACAATGAGTCAATAGTAAATTCAGGATTTGAGTATTTCACGGCTTCGTTCCGTGTCCCTGTGGCTCATAGCATATTTCCTTTTATTCTGCTGGAAGAAATGGCTTTTGATACAGGCCTCTGCATGTAGGCATGGTGTTCAGGGAGGAAAGAGTTAATCTGGAGGTTTCTTTTGGTTTGTAGTTCTACAGAAAGTATGGGGAGCAAAAAATTACTGTCCCATACAACATTAAAGCATGAATTAATGACCTTTGGAGTTGAGTTTGTAGCATCATAATACAACGGGCTTTTGGAAAAGCAAGTCAGTTACAGGAGGGAAGAATTGCCAAGTCCTCAGAAAATGACTGTGTAACACATGAAAGTTGAAGGGAAACACAGGTAAAAATGCAGCCCTGGAATCCTCTTAAAAGGACAGAAAGAGCAGGCTCAATGAGTGGTTTAGTGCAGCCTCTCCGAGCAGGGAGAGAGGAGAATGCCAGCATGCTTGAGTTACTCATAAAAATAACATTAGTTTTTCTCTTCTGTTTTTACGATTGAGGAGGGAGATTCGCTGCTATCTAAGAACTTCCAGAGCTGGCAGATAACTCACAGAGCTCTTTGAATATGCTGCTACTCCAAGAACAAGACAGGAACCATCAAGATAATTGTCTGATACAAATCTTTTGTTAGAGTAATAGATTTTGTACCGTCACGATTCCTGAATTATGGCCATATGTACTAGTGAATGATGAAACATGTAAATGGTAATTCATCATTAACTCTGTGTATGAGGAACTAAATTATTCTTTTCAGTGCTGTTCTTGTATCTGAGACATGATACATTACACTGTGCTGTAATTTATAGACACAGTGGAATCAGCCAAAAAGTTGTATTCTCTTCCAACACTTACAGTTTAATATTTAGGCTTCTCCTCCCCTATTCATTCAATTTTTATTTAATTGTAATTTATTTCCTCAGGGAAAATTAGGCATAGTGGCTGTGTTCCAGCAAAATGGGCTGCAGTTTAATATGGTAATTTTTGGATTTGTCTAAAAGTTTTGGTGCCAATAGCCTGTGTTAATTTTGAGGAAATCACTCAGTCTTTCCATGTATGCTTTGAGAGGGAACAATGATACACGACTGTGTCACAGGGGTGCCACTTGAGGTGTGTTTAAGGATAACTTAAGGAGATTTCTACCTTCTTGAGTTCCTAATCAGCTTTATCAAAGTCAAAAAACCTAGGGGGAAAAGGGGAGAGAGTTCTACTCAGGAATTAAATACCCCGATCTGGGTAAAAAAACCAAAAACAACGTTTTGTGTTTTGAAAAGAACATCACAATTTCTAACTTTGAAAACCTTAATTTGGCTCTCACTGTTCCATTACATTAATTCCTTCATTAATTGAATTCCTTTAAGTGGAATGTGGCCTTTCTGTCTGTTGAAATATGGTGCTGGTGGGGCACCACTGCTGAGGCAACAGAGATAAAGATCAGGAGTAGCTGCTGGTTTGGGTTCCCCAAATTCTGCCATCAGAGGAGAAAGAAAGGCCTGGGGAAGGTATCCAGATTATTGGAATATCACTTCAAAAGTGTCTGTGGGGTTTGACTCTGTTTGTTGGCATTATTCATGCTGGCCTGCTCTCTGCAAGCCACAGCACACACCATGGTGAGCAAATGGATGGCAAAGATTCTCTGCATTTCTGTCCAAGTGATAAGAGCAGATGAAATTAAAATCAGAAACAGACTCTGTGTTGCAGTTTAAAGGCCAAAGGAGGGGCAGGCTTAGTATTAAAGCTCAAGAAATAAGACTTTTTTATTTGACTTTTTCTGGAAAAAGTTTTCTGGTTTCAGAAGAGTTTTCCCCAGCTCGATGTCCATTTCCAATGGGTTTTTTTTTTTTTCCTCTTGCTACATCTGTAAAACATAGAAGAGCTGTATTGTTTTATCTCCCAGGGAAGATATCCTTTCTTCTAGATGTAACCCTACCTCTAAATGACTTCAGAGTTCAGATTCCTGGAGGTGTAGTGGATGTATGGCAATCCAGGCCGTAATTTACAATAAACCATCTTCTGACACCATTTCCATGACCTAATGCTGGAACTATGTTGTTGGGGAGCCTGCCCTACCCTGCCATGGTGAGAGAGCCTTACTGTGTCATGGTAAATATTTTATTATTTATCCTGCTGTGGTTATCTCAGATGCTGCCACAGACATTTTCTCAGTTTGTGTTTCTGCCTGGACACATTTTCTGATATCCCTCCTGGAATAGGCAGATGTTCCTAATGGATGAAAAATTCAGTGTTTTCAGCACACACCAGCTTGTTTTATTATCCTTACATACTGAAGAAGCTTTTCATCTCCCGAGAATGCAGCTGAAATCCTGAGCCCAAAGTATTAAGGAAAGTGAGCAGAACTAGAGAGAAAAAGGCATTCATGTTTTTCTGTATAAAAAAGGGTTGGTCAAGAATGTTTTCTTTATTTCACTTGAGGTTTTTTCTTGTTGTTATGAGGGGTTTTTTTCTGTATTTTGGGGTGAGTCAGTAGCTTTTTTTCACCCCAAAATTAGTAATTCTGAAAAGACAGCTCTTTCATCGTGAAATTAGTCAGTAAACTATATTTCAGTGGCCTGTAAAATTAGCAAACACTTTCAGATCAAGGGAAGTAAAGCTGTGCAAAATGGCAATATTTGGAAGGCACGACCCTGCAAACCTTCTTGCTGAAGGGCATTCTGGGGACATTTATGACCCTAAGTGGTTTTGCTCAGTGTTCTCCTGTGTTTTTGGGCAGGTTACATAACTCTCCTGTGATTCACCTTCTGCATTTATTAAGGGTTTAATGATACAGGAGCAAGAGGTGCACTTGCTTCACTGGTACAAATTGTAAGATTTAATCCAGGGCTGTCTTGGAAGTCTTGAGAAGACTGGGAGTGCTTTCCATTGCTATAAAACATTGCAGTGTAATGATCTTTAAATTATCTGCTTTGAAAATCAATTAACCAAAGGTATACCAGTAAGAATTATCCTGCCTGGGTTCCTCACAGGCATCTTTTACCAGAGGCTTGGAATTGCAAGAACAATGTCAAGGAAGGACTCAGTAGTGGTGAAACTTTGGAATTTTCTCCATTTGTGCATTGTGCTAATAC
The DNA here is from genome assembly GCA_013397155.1 of Irena cyanogastra. Taxonomy (NCBI): domain Eukaryota; kingdom Metazoa; phylum Chordata; class Aves; order Passeriformes; family Irenidae; genus Irena; species Irena cyanogastra. Next base: position 269,180 of record VWZV01009807.1, on the reverse strand, counting down.
ATATCTAGTGTGCAGCAGATATTTTTGTGTGGGAGAATTTACCTTAAAAAGTGTATTTTACACATGGCATTTTAATACAAATGCTTTAAAAAGTGTGTAACTTGAACAGACCTCCCTCAGGAGATCTCTTTTGGCAAAGTGAAAAAGCCCTGTTCTAGCGTTACAAAATCCCCACAGATAAATTTGAATTATATGTCCCTTTCAGTGTTTTGACAGATACAACTGAATTACTGGGAATGAAAGAAATCCTGGGGGTAGAAACTGGAGGGGAGGGGACTGCTTTCACTTGAGGGATGTTTTCTGTGCAGCCCTGGGCCTGATGATGCCCGGCTTCATTTCGGTGCTCATCATCACTAATTCTTAGCACAAATGAATAACTGCACTTCTAAACAATCAAAGGTTAAAGACAACTCAGCCATTCATGTGATCTCATTATACTATGCTGATTGCAGTGCATCAGAGTTATTTATAACCTCAGTTCATAAAGTTGGATTTCCAGTAAATGAGTTCCTTTTCAAAGGTTAAATATTTATGTCCTTTTTTTTTTTTCTGTGTGAAACAGTCTATAGCTAGGAATGTGCACTAATGAACCATCACAGCTATCTTCAAGAAGATAAATAAAAAATTTTGAGTTGGTATTCTGGTTCCCAAGGCTACTCCTTGCTTAAACTGCTTCCTACTGCTCCTGTGTGAATTTTCAAAACAGATCAATGCCAAGATCAAGATTTATAAAGTCAGGCTTAGCTTTGATGGAGTGTGCAAAATTCTAATAATAAAAATAGTAATATCCTCTATCTGCTTCTCTTCTACTGAGCTCAAAGGGCCAGTACAGTTACTCCTAAAGGAAAGTAATATAATTAATCCTTTCAGCCCTTTCTAGCTCCTAGCTTAGAGCAAGTGTTTGGCACTCTCAGAAGGGGTAGGTGGGAGATCAGGTGTCATTATTCTTTTATCCACCAATTAACACCAATTTTGACCCAGCACTCTTTGCTTCATTGATTACTGGACTTGCAGTTCTTGCCCAGCATGGTTGGAACACAATTCTCTGAAGTTACCAACAATGCTTTCTGTTTAAAATAAATCTGTACATAGCGAGCTAAGTTGCGCATTCACCATCTTAAAAAAATATAAACTAGAGGCCTTTGTGCAAGACAAGTACCCTGTTAGTCCTGTCCTGTGAGGGGGAAAATGGATGGATTTGTCTTATGCTTATTGGGCTGATTTCTGATTCAAAAGTGTGTTAGGCATCACTTACAAAAACATGGAAAATTCCTGTAGTAAAGTAGAAAAGCATTAGGATTCAAAAGGCACTGAGGCACCAAGGCATCCTGCAGTCACATGGCACAGAAGTATTTATACTGGAGTTTACTTGTTCTGGCTTTTTCTGGTCTCCTAGTGAATGTGTTTTAGCATTAAATACTTGCATGGTTTAAGATCTCTGTCTTATTTATGCTTGAAAGGCAAATCTTGGTATTCATTACTTGTCACTGGGAAGGTCTCTGAAAACACAGAGACCTCCAAACTCAAATCCCCCAGTGCAGGCTCCCCTAAGCCAATCCAGCTTTTTTCCAAAATATGTTCTCCAGGTTCATCTCCAAGATCAGGGTTTTCTCAGTACCTGTCACTGCTGTGCTTTCCCAGCCATTCTGTAATCTCTGCATCCTGAACCCAAGGAGGAGACACACCGTGAAACTTTCCCAGTTCTGAAGCTGATACATTTGTATGTTCCATGGGCAGACAAAAATCCCAGTTGTGGATGTAAAATTAGTTTAGGGCATGGATATAACCAATTCTTGCAGTCAGAAATCCCTGACCTGGAGAGGGTTTGAGGTGTTGCACTGTGTGGATGTGCTGCCAGTGGAAGTAAGAACCCCAGTGAAGCTTCTTCCCAGTATTTCTTTCAAGCTGCCTTTCTCTCCCACAAATGCCCTTTAGATCCTCACTTAACCACTTCAACATTCAACCTTTTGGGAGCAGCACAACCCATGGAGATTTGAAATAAGTGTAACCATTATGCATCTTCTTTGCTGAGGCTCCTTTTTGCGTGAGTTAAATACTATAACCTTGATTTGTCTCTAGAAAAGTGCCAGAGAGATCCAAGATATTTTTTGATTGTATTGGTTAAATAATGTACATGTGCAGTGCTACAAGGATGGGATGTCCCAGACTCCAGAGAAGGGAGAAAATACAAATAATAATATCCATTGTCAGTCCTGGAAACAATATTCATGCCTAGTCCTGATGCTGGAGTCTCTGGGTAACAGCTTTGCAGTCATGCCAGCCTTGAATTCCCTCTTTTCCCTCTGCAGAGTCAGAGGGGGGTGAGCCAGGAGAGGTGATTGCAATTATCGACATAGCATGAGGTGGCAATTCCAGCAAATTGTGAAATCCACTCTACCAAGGCCCTAGCATATTTATAGGAAGACATCCAATCTCAGTGTCAATTGCAGGGGACAAAAATAATTCCTGTGTTTCTGTGTGGGCAGAGGATAAGGGTGGCACCAGTCATACAGTTGGTGTGGGACTGACCCACAGTGTTTCCAAAACCTTCTTTGGAAAAATAGTAATCCACATGGAAATATCTTTTGAGGGACTTTTTCGCTACTTCTTTTCCTCAAGTCTGAAAATTATGGATGAATAATGATCGCCCCTAATGCCTTTCACAATTATGATACAGCCAAAAAAGTTGATAAGTCACCTCTGCAGCCCCCCTCCCTCCTCTGTACAGACATTTTTTACCACATGGGTGAACACAAAGAAATAATCAGATAAGAGATTTTTCTTCTAAATTAGGCCTCTTGTTTGTAAACTGAAAGAGTGCTAATGCAGTTCAAACTCAGCTGTGTGCCACATACGCACACTCGGCCCAGGAGTATTATAAAGAGTGGGAGAATAGGAGGTTTTGTTCTATTCTTCAGTCTCTTTCTATATGAGAGGGCCATTCATTCAATCCCTATGCTTCTCTCTCTCTCTCTCTCTATTTCTCTCCATAATGCCAGCATTAGCTGCAAGCTGCTAGCTGTAAAAGTGCTTTGATGTTGACCTCTCACTGCCATTGACAGACCCTCATTGGTGGGTGAGTAGCAGAGCAATAAGGGCATGTGTGGGAGAAAAGAGGATGAAAGCCTGGACAGCTAGGAAGGGATAATATGAACAGATTCCTGCCTGTTCACTTAGTTTCTTTTTTTTTAACTGGGTCTTCTGATTACAGAGGTTACGAACCAGTAAAACTTCAGAAATGACCACTGAAAGCCTGCTGTACATGAAGAATCAGATAATTGTTCCAGCTCTTGCCTTGTAAAATTAAATCAAGCCATGAACTAGGCAGGAGAGCATAGGGGAGTTGAAAACATTTTCCTGTTTAAGGCAATGAAATAGTGGGGTTTTGTCTGATATATACAGAAATATTACAAGGGCCAGGAGCATGTGAGTGGCATGGGAGCAGGGACACGGAGGAGAGCTGCCCGCTAATGATGTTGCTTACTTTGTTTCTCATCTCATGCCAAAACCTAAAGCACGAGTCTTGGGCTTTGAAAGGATCAAAACAGAGAGGTGCAGTAGGAGGTCAGAAGGACTCGGGGGGGTTGTGCCCCGGGGAGCACCAGCGTGCACACACAGCAGAAAATCCTGCCCGCTGCTCCACGGGGCGCTGCCTGGCGCTGGAAATGCTCCCAAACTCAGGCCACAGCAGGGCCCCAAAGGCAGCTTTGCATCCTCCAGAGAGAGCAGGGAGGTTGAGGGGACAGGAGGGGACAGGAGCAGCCACCTGGGCCCCCAGCAAGCTGTTTGTGAGAGCTCAGGGAAGGCGGGGAAAGCCTCGCTGCTGCTGTGCCCTATTGAGGCAGGATGTCTCCAGCCACTTCACCTCTGCTCTCCCCCTTCACCTCCCTGAAAGCTCAGCTTGTCATACTAATAATTAAGCCCTAAGGCTCTAAGTTGCAATGGCCAAAAGGCTCTGCGAGGCCAATGGAGGGAACAGGAGGGAGGGGAAGTTCACACAAATTTGTGCTAGAAACCTTGTTTCGGTTGCCATCTGAAGGAGCAGCTATCCCGACAAAGCTGTGAGCCTGAAGGTTCCCAGCATCTGATCTTCTGCTTCTTTGGGACAAGCAGAAATCTGTTCTGCCTCCACTTCTCTCCCTCTTGGCAGCATTAGGCCATCAGAGTTGTTTAACTCAGTCAGGTGAGCTGTAGACCATTGGTTAAGCTTGGCCTATGCCACTTGCAGCACAAGTGCTGTCATGTGGAGTAACCCCTGCCTGGAACAAAATGCACCAGTTGGAAAACTGGGGGATTGGGTAAAACAGGTGCCCATGTAACAAACTGCAATGCAACAGCACGTCAGCAGTGTCAGCATTCACATCACACCCTGCTCCATGCACTTGAATAAGAAAGAAGCCATCGCTGCTATGATCTGGATTTGATTTCTTCTTTAAAAATTAAAAGGTATTCAGCATACACTTTTGAAGCAGAGACTCTTCACACATTAATCCATTAGAAAGAAAGAAATCTTTCACAGAATGATTAAAAATATTCACATTTTGGGGGGGACAAACTTCCATGGCACTTTTTGCCTTGCTGTCTGCATTTGCTATCAGGGAACTAATTCTCCAGTCAATTTCACAGATGGTTTCCTGTCATTACTATACAATTCTATTTATTTGATAATAATTATATAGGACTTTTCCAGGGGGATTTCAATTACGTGTTCAGCTTGTAGCAGTTTTTAAAAGGTGCATGAATACTGCACTCAGTCAAAACTTCCTTGCCTAAACTTTTTAAATAGAAAATGGATTTTCAATTCAAGCAAGAAATCTTGCCAGAAGTGTCTTGGTTAAAGTTTTTTCAATGCATTTTTCTGCATGTAAAGGGAAGTGTATATAATCCTTTCAGTTCTGTCACTTTGCCTTTGCTCTTTTCAGCCCATCTGAAATACAGGCTATTTTCCCCTTTCCAGCTAAAAGTGAAACAGGACTTCTCTTTGCTTTTTAAAAAGGTACCATTTTTTAAACTTGAAAGCAGAATGTAGCAAATATTTTAAGTTTCGTGCTTGCTTTTGCTTTTTGAGGACGGTCATGATGAACTTGCAGACTGTGTCAGACACTGCAGAAAGCTGGGGTTTGTGCAAGCTGAAATTTCATCCAAAACAGAGTCTGTCTATCCTGTTTCTGTTATTTTTGCAGGAAAGATCTCTTCTCACATCCCCTCTTTCCTTGATGAATATTTTACTCAGAACAGTTCTTTTAATACAGTCCAGTCTCTGGTAGGGCACTGTGTTGTTGCTAAGCTACCTGAGATTTCAAGTCCCTGCTATTTGGTGGGACTCCACTGAGCACAGCATTGCTGGGGTGAGCAAGGAGTTTCTGTTTAGTCTTTAAGGAAAGTGGGGTCTTCATGGGGAGCAAGCTCCACAAGTCCAAAGAGAGGACATTTGAATCTGGATTAATCTCCTTGAGAGCCACTGGAGCTTGTGCACTGTGAGCTTGACCCACGATGGTAAAAAAAAAAAAAAATAATAATAATAATAAAAGGTGCCTTCTCTAGTGTTTTCAATTAGCAAAGCCTATGGGGACCTGGATAGGCTGTTGGAATCTCCATTCCAAAGGATTAAAAATATATCTTTGCCAGAGGTACAGCAGCTGTTTTGGTAGGTACTTTGTATTCTGCCTGTCTGTGGTCTGCTGGAATCCTTACTGTTCCCTGATGTGTCATTTCACTCCAGTGAAAATCACAAGCGATAACTCAGGAGGCAGTAAAATTACAGGGGTCACAGAATACCCCCAGTATGCCTGAAATCAGGTCACCAACCTCACTCAGCTGGCCCTCTTGGTGATAACTCCCCTTTTCCCATTTCTCCTCTCCCCTGTTCACTCTGCATCTCAACTATTAAAGAAAAAAAAAAAAAAACAAAAAAAAACTAAAAAAAAAAAAAAAAAAAAAAAAAAAACAAAAAACAAAAAAAAAAAAAAAAAAAAAGAAAAGAAAAAAAAAGAAAAAAAACAGAGAAAAGAGCCAACTCCCCAGGGCCTATAAAAACAAGAGCACTGGGGCAGCTCCAGCAGTGGCAGTGCTGGAGTGAGGGAGGATACATGTGCTGCCCTTTGGACTGATGTGCCATGGTTTGGCACAGCTGGTGATATCCTGCACTCTGGCCTTGCTTTGCAGTGTCCCTGCACTCTGGAGAGCCCTGCCTGAGAGCAAGGCCAGGTTCAGAAGGAAACTCAAGTAAGAAACGTGATGGGCAGCAGGAGTGGGTGTGTTATGGACACCCAAGTGGTTTGATGCAGCATGGCAACATTGGTAGTTTGCAGTTTTATAGTATAGGCTGAGCATGAAAAAAAAAGAGTGAGGGAGAGAGAAGGGGTAGGGATGCAGAAAATTTTTTTCAAGTCTCATTCTTCTCATGGTCTTCACAGATGAGCCTTAAGTGGTGCAAAGGACTGGATCAGTCTTTGAAATTCAGGTTTTCTTCCAAGGTCAGAACAGTCAAGAATCAATTAAATTTACAGGAACTCAGAATATTGCAGAGGTTTTTCCTTGATAATAGTGTTTGTTCCTTGAATTTTCTTCTACTCTCCATAGGAAAGTAAGGGCTCCAGCTGAAGGGTACTGGGAGAACACTCAAAGCATTCACTGGATATTTCCAACATACCTGTTACTTCACTGATTTCTTCTTCAGGAAATGCTCTCTTTGTGTGCCCTTTCTGATACCCAGTCTCTGGTTTGGGCTTGTGCAGCTTTAATTTTTGATGATTCCTTTTTTGTAACAATTCTCTGGAAAACGCTGAGCTGGACTACTTTAGTTTTGATATGTGGAAGCACAGGTAGAAGGTTCTGACTGCAGCAGGTGTTTCTGCTCTGGGGGCCTCTTCTTCCTTCCTCAGAAGTCAGTCCTCACCATCCCTCACTGAGACAAGCTTTGTGGCTTTGCACGAGTCCAGTTTCACTGAAGGCTCTTTTGTGTGGTTTGATTATTTCAAAGCAAGGCAAAAAAAAAACCAAAAAAAAACCACAGCGATGGCTTCTTTTTTCTGAAAGCCTCCAAGAAAATTTGGAGAGCCGTGAGCCTTTCTGTTCCTCCTCACTCCGAGCATCCTTCTCTTTGCAGGAAGAGCTCAGGGATCACCGTGCTCTGCTCATCAGCCAGAGCTTTCCTTCCTGGCAGTGCAGGGAAGAGCTGCTGTGAGTCAGGCAGGCAGTGAATGCATTTCAGTTCCCTGCTCGGCTGGATGGGGGCAAGGAACTGAGGGAACCACCTACAGACGAGGCAGTTGTGTGAGTCAGGAGAGCAGAGGAATGTTCAGCACTTCTCAGGAGGTTTGTACCAGTGGTGCAGAGGGGGCTGAGCTTAGCAGCACTTTGAGAAGCTTGTAAGTGAAATTCTCAGAAAATCCCAAGTTGTGTTGGGCATGGGCAGACCCAGGGTTTCCTTCTGAGGGGTGCTTATCTTACCCAGGGAGCAGGGAGGCTTTCTTGCAGAGGATGCTGCTCTGCAGAGCTCCTCAGGGCAGGTTTGTTCCCCTGACTTTTAATATTCCAGTTTTCCTCTGTTTGCGCCGGAAAATAAGGCCTGGGTTTCATTTTATAAAAATAATAAAGCCAGAAAAGGCTGAACTGAGATTTGGCCTCTCTGTTTTCTAGAAGACAGCAACAGGTCTTTTCAAAGGACCAGTTTCAGCCTTTATTACCCCATGCAGGGCCCACGGGGGGAAGAGTGTTCTGCCCAACTCATAGTGCCGACAGAGAAAGATGGGTTTTTAAATTATCTACCTTTGCTTTGCAACCTGAACGTTTCAGGGCAATTATCCTGAGATAATGCCTACAAATTGCTGAAGACTTTGGGTTTATAATTGCTCGTGCTCATTTAAAGTTCCCAGCAGACCAGACCAGGGAAATCACTGCCAGTCAAGGCAAGGTTGATGGTGTACGGTAACTGAGAAGAAAGACAAGCAAATCAGTTTTCTTTAAGAGCAATAATTCTAACTAATTGTTTGGTTTCATCGTGCCTCCATAGCAGAAGCTGCAGTGCTAGGCAGGGCAGAGCAGTGACACTTCCCATCCCTGTGAAGGGGGAAATTGAATTCCAGAGCACGAGGCTGTTCCATGGAGCAGGAAGGAGCAGCTCCCTCCAGCCCATCCCCACGTCCCCCAATTCACACACCCGGGCCCATCCCAGTTGCCTGAGAAAGTGAAACGTGAATTTGCAGTGAGATAATGTTATCATGTCAATGCAGGGAGAAATAACTGCAGCTGCCTGCCACGTTTGTAATTAAAAATCACTTCTTAATGCAATATTTAGGTGAGGTTTCAAATCAGCAAGAGCACTCATAATGAATAACACAATTTCAAAGTAGGGATGTGTATATTCCCATCACATACATTTCATACATACGCCTATTGCCTATTTATATACTTACATTCCTATTTGTATTTATACACTTATATTCCTATTTATACATGTATTTTGTGTGGAGCCTGACTCCCCACCAGTTTTGCTGTGAAGCTCTGATATCATTCCCATCCTCCAGGCATTAGACAAATTTATTTCATCATTACAACTTGCTAAGCACAAGCAGCACTGGCCAGTTTAGGTGTCTGCACTCCAGCAGTGTAAAATCTCCCCTTCTGTCCCTCCAACTGTTGCTCTTAGAGCAGCTGAATAGCTGATTTTTCTCATCCAGTAACTAAGATTAAAGAAAAAAATTGTAAAATAGGCTTAGCTGACATTTCTGACATTTGGGAGGGAAAAAAAAAAAGATATCTTGCAGGAGAAAAAAAATCCTCCCTCCCAAAGTGCATTGGCTTAAAATATTTTGCTTGACCTATATAGAAAAAAATCTCAGGGTTGTTTTCATGTTATTTTTTAATGTGTTCCAACAATATTTGAACTGAAAATCTTGTCTGGAGAGAAATAGCAATGTATATGGTTAAAAAAATGTTGAAAGTGCGTGTGTATGTAGACTTTTCTGAATATTTTTGCATTTTTTTGCCTTATTTATTAGAATTTACAGATAACAGTGGTCAGTTTGAAGCTGGGTTTTTCAGTGAAGAAACTAATTTTCTCTAAAATTCCATCTAGGATTAGGAAGCAAGGGAGATGCCCTGCCACAGCACTGAAAATGTCACTAGTATCCTGCTTATTCCAATTTTAGGGGCTTTATTGTGATGTTCAGTGGGGGAAGTTTTTGGAACTTGTGCCTTTATGAAGCTGAGGGATCATATGCTGTAGTTGGATACAACATTTAAAGCTATCAGGTCTATATTCATCCTCCCAGCCACTGAAAATAAAATAAATATCTGCTTTCTGCTGAGGTGCTCCTTCACTGTGGTAAATATATATATATATATATATATATATATGTA